>JAPYYS010000358.1:0-236007 GCA_030522525.1 Campopleginae sp. 14b
TGGAAAAGGTCGAATAATACGTACATTCTACAGGCCTGTCTTATATATATATATATATATATATATATATATATATATATATATATATACATATCAAGCTTAAAATATATATAAATATATATTTTGAGGAATATACGTCGGTATATTCGTATATATTCTCGTGGCCAGCGTAGCTCTCGCACCAGGCCAAGCAGTACCGAAGTAGTGGCATAGAGAGAGAGGGAGAAAGCGAGAGAGAAAAGCAACCCTGCATCGTAATACCATCCCTTTTGACAGTATGGTTTGTACAGGAATACTAGCGATAGCCTAGCTCGGTTCAGCACAATGGATGCACCTACAAAAGTTATGCACAATAGAGAAACCCCTCCTAGCTACCTCTATAACCTACCCTCTTTCACCCCTTCGAACCCGCACATATCGCGAGAGCTACATGACGACGAACAAAGGATACATTTTGAATTAAATTTTCGGAATGAAGCTTTAGCGTGCAAGAATACGCACAGTTCCACGGTGTTTCAGGCTTTATAGAGATCTGTCCACGTTAAATGGGGGTGTGTTTGCCAGATTTTCTATTTTCCGTTTAATTATCAATTCAAACAATTTCTCTGATGAGCTTTAGATTTATAAGTACAAACATTATTAAATGCAGTCAAGTTTGGTATCATTTTCAAACTTCCTAGATACGAGCTTTTAATTAATAACAAATTCCTCATAATTCCTAGGCTTCTCGTGAATTAAAACAAAAGTTTAGTCTAATATGCCGAGAAATATTCAAATAGAGGCTGGGAAATAGAAGCAAAGGTGTAAGGGATCCCAACTATGCTGCGCCTGCTTTAGAACAAGTGGTTAGAGTAGGCCTCCCTGTATATTGACTCGTACTACTTCGAATTCGTTCTCTGATGTTTGCACTTGTAATCGAGCTGTTCTCTCTCTCTCCCTTTCTCTTTCTCTCTCGATCTCTGCCTTGCTCCGAGAGTCTCGTAAAACTGGTACGTGACGGGATACTCGAAAATTCAAACTTTGCCAATTGCACGTATCCCGTTGCGTATACAGCGGTTTGCAAATACGAGCAAATCGAGGACCACTTGAATGGCAAGTAAAGAGTTGCCATACCTGAGCTTGTTTCGGAAATGCATTAATTGAAACGCTCGTTGAAAAAATAACTTTCTCAAGAGTTTCCCCAAGTCCCTTATCAGCTATCCACATTAAATACACCCTCGAATATACTTCGTCAACAAATATTTATCCGCTAGTTGGATTTTTAGGCAACCTGTGATTGCAGTATCAGCCAAGCAGCTTCATTATGTGTTGGAAAAAAACTTGCTCAGGAAATCATAAACAAAAGAGTCTTTTTTAAAAGGAAACTGAGTGCCTGACGAAAGAGAGACTTAAATCTTCTTTATCATATTCTGTCGAATTTTTTCGCTGCTCCATTAACCTCGCTGTGTTTTATTTATCGCCCAGACGAACTGCAATTTTCGACTGACTCCAAAATAAGCCAGAAACTTTCGCAAATGCCAATATTTTATATTCATATCGTCGTGAATATCAAATTATTTATTTATTTCTCTCACACATTATCGAGTGGCGGTTTTTTTTCCTGCAGGATCATTCTGCCGTGTACACAAGTGACAACAGTGACGTCTTCTCGTTGTTTAGCTCTCCAGAGCTTCAAATTGTTTCCTAATACTCGTCCCCGAATCTGCTTGCCACCGGATACTCTATTCCTTCCTTGTTCCTTCACCCGATACGTATTCCTGTCGTGATTGTCTTGGTTGTCTATGGGTCTCGTGTTACGAGCCAAGTGTACGAAAACAAGCACGAGATATGACTCGCTGCTTACTTCTCCAAACTGTGTTATTACGCGTTCTCGCATATCTATGTACAATGTCTTCGCGAACGTCTGAGATCTATAATGTCTGTGAGCCCCAGAGCTACAAGTTCTTTTTTTTTCACTTCTGTTTCCTCCACTAACTTAGCCAACATTACCAGAAATAGGTTCGAGTTCGATGGGAACAGATTTCACGAACCGATACGAAGATCCTGCAGCTTTGATGCTCGTGGTCGAAAAAAATTATTAAATATTTTCCGAATATTTTTATTCATTCAGTATTTATGGCTTTACGCGATATTCCATGAAAATATTTCGGATAAGAGGCTATTAATCCTCAGTTATCTTTGGCTGAATATATAGAAATGTGGGAAATTCTCAAGCAATATTTTCAGTGGGAAAATGAAGGTCAAATTTCATTAACTTTTTGCCCTTAATTATATGGCCTCACAGAGGCAGGATCTCGATATAGGACAAGAGCATTCGTGTGGTGGGAATACAACTCTTGCCGGAGCCCCTAAGTGTTGAAATACCGAAGGGTCTCAAAGTTTCGTCGTAGATTTTGTGATATTCGTCCTTGGCAAAATCTAGCATAGTAAGAAAGCTTCGGTTGTGTTGAGGAAACCTGACGATAACTATGACAGGCTTGAAGCGATGGTTAAGCATCCGAAACCATTCGTTTTATGGCACTGGACTTATTAACGATCTATTAAAAAGTTTAGTCTCCCTCACGATCGTTTGACTACTCGAATTTTTCTTTTCACGAGATTTCCATTCGTCCTTAGTTCGACTCGAGCTCAAAGACCTCGCTCATAATTAGATTACATTCCCTTAACGATGTCGTAAGACACTGACGAGTTATTAATGCCACGTACCATTTTTATCTCCTATTTAATAACTGGAAATAAGTTTTCATCGAAGATTATGGTGTCACCAATTAAAGGAGTTTGTCATAATTTGCTAACCCTTGGAAAATACTGAATTTTTTCTTTTAATTAAAGAAGAGAAAAAAAACCAATAGAACGAAATACGATTATTTTAATCGAATTTAAACATCCACAACTTCCGAAAATAGAGTCAATTCTCATTTTGTAACAGAACGAAATACGAATTGAAAAGATTCATCCGAATCATATTCTATTCGAATCGAAAAAAATGGTTTCCGTTTCCCCATTTTGGTTTCTAACAGTGGCCGCGAATGAGGGTGATGAGAAAGTCGTTATCCGGAACCCTATGAAATGGCTTGATTGCAGTTAATTTGATATATTGCACGTTTGTTTCAAGTAAATTGTATTAAAATCACACAAAGTGTACTTGCTATCAATTAGGGCTGAATTCATGACTCTCGGGTCAAGTAATTTATTAGTTGGATAAACACACTCGAGTTTGCTGCTATTTTTCAACAAGTTGGCTTGTAAATTCAGTTGATAGCCCGATCCACAGAGCATCCATTCAACTGAACTTTGATAATAAATAAATTGTTGCCTCAATATTGAAAAACTTGTATTACTTTATAGAGTTCCATTCCCCCAGGAAGCCTCGTTGCTTGGTTTATGATTTTCAAAGTAATTATCCTTCCTCTCTATGGACAAGTATTTTTATTCCAATTTTTCAATGCTCCGAACTACCCTCAGTGGAGTTAACGTTTTAAAGGTTTTCTCGAGTTAAGGATAACTTGTTGATAGAGTGGCTCTTGTACGGTGAGTTATTTGGGACGTAATTAATAGCATTACAATGCACAAAGCTTCTGTCTAGTCACATAATTTCCTTATTTTCCAAGCTTCATTTTTCGCCACTCCTGCTTGTAGACGCGTCACCTAATAGACTTGAAATTTAGTTCTATACACAAACCTTCATTCTCTATCTTTTTAATTCATCGCTTTATGAACGCAGGCCGGGCGCGAGGAATGGGGAAATAAAAAAAATCGTACGATGTAGCATATTGTTTTACAAAGTTGGTCGTATTTTTTCTCCTATTTAAAAGATGCAATTTCGAAACAAGCGAGTGTTTTTTTCTTTCCTCTCAATTCTCATAATTCCGATCGATTTTTTTTTCGCCGACCATATTTTTTTTCCGGGAGCTGGAAGTACAACGAGCGAGAAAGAAATTACGAGTTTCCCTTAGTAATTAATAAAACACGAACGCCCCTGGAACTTAATAAAAACAGAAAGGCAACGAGGAGGAAAGAAAAAAAAATTTCGCGATGAATTTTTTCAATGAAATATTTCTGGTTCGTTCCTCTTTTATTTATTTACTTAACTACGGACCCTCAGAATTTCCCAAACAAAAAGCTATCGAAGCTTTTCTCGCCGGGGGTTACTTTGCAGCTGCTCCGTAGCCGCATCGACGAATATTGGCTCGGGTTTCTTTTCCTTGCTTCCATTTCATGCTAAATCATGTACGATCGAGCCTTTTAAATTTTATTTCATTCTCGAATCTTTCACGAAACAAACTGATCGCATACAATTTTTTCCACTTGTTTTTCATCGAGTTTTTTTTGAGCTTTTTTCCCTTCAAGCATTTTTCAACAACATCAGCATTTATTGTCGTTAAAATTTTTCAATCGACTCTCAAAGTCAACCCACATGGAAATGCCTCGAATCCGAAATATATGTTGCTCGATTTGTCTTCTATGTTTAACATCAATTTCCGAAAAAACACTTTCAGCATTCCAACGTACGAAACTTATTTACATTGCGAATGCTTCACTGTCCAAAAAGAAAAAGAAAGTCTAGAGAAATAGCGAGTGACTGAAGGAGCTAGTATGTGATCGTTTCCCGAAGTTGAATTTCAAAATAAATCGGCAGAACTTTGGGAGCCTCGTGTTGGGGCAGAAAAAATAAAGAAAATTATCGGAATTTTTTTTCCCTTTGAAAATCTTTGAGGTTCGAATTCGAATCGATTGATTTTTTTATTTTTTTATGGAAACAGTTGGAATAATTGGTAATCCTCAAAAATCCGACTGCGTTTTTGAAGTTTAAAAAAAAAAAAACAATCTTTCGTGCGCGACCAGGTTTTTGAAAGTTCGACAAATTCCGGATGATCTCCGGATCTCGTTTGAAACATCCTATACACAGGGATGAGTGCTGCTTCCCCATCTCGTTGGGATTCTGGAAATGGAGCCCGTGGAACTCGGTTCTGCACGTGTCTACGTGACGTTCTCTAACGAGTACTCACGAATGTGTCGTACATATCCGATAGTCAGTCTAGAGCCTCGCGTTACCGAGTCTCGGTTTGATGAAAAAATAAAAAAACAGCTTGTTAGAAAAATAGAAGAATTTCCAATATGTAAAGACGCCAATTTTTATGACAGGAGAGTCGCGGGCGTATGTCAAATTGATAAGAAAAAATGATGAAGATATCTCGTGACATCGTCATATCTCGTATAACACTAAAATATTTCATCGAAAAAAATGAGATGGAATCTGTCAAGAAAGATTTTTGCATTGTTTTGTATTCTCCGAAGTTATTCGTGCTGTTTTCTGCTGCTTAAGGGTCGCGCCCAAATGGATTAGAGTTGAAACGACCCTCGAGAACATACACCGAATAACCATAATGGAGATAGTGGATGCAGCACGTTCGTTCAGCCGCAAAATCGTCGAATCGTTGACTCGGCCAACGAGCCAGTTCACACAGATACTCGCACAAAGATACGCGCATTTGTCAAAATGTCGTGTGCAATAGTTGCGTCGCGACCCCTTGAATAAACAATCCGGATTTCTATGCTAGACTCGTTCCAGAATCGATTGTCATTTTCATCGTTCAGCTGATGTCCGATTTTACCACCAGCGCACTTTTCCAATCGTTAAATTTTATATGAGCGACGACGAAATTGTGGAAATGGGTAAAGCGGAAATGACACAAACGAAGAGAGCGGGGGATGGGGTTGTTTTCGTACAAACAACATCCCGAAATTCCATGGCCAAAAATTGTTTTTTTTTTCATGAAAAATTCTCCAGTTTTTTACACAGTCTCCCATAAACCGAAAACCATTTTTGCAAATTTTCGGCTCGAGAGCCAAAAAAAATTGCACAAAAATCCATCCATCCGTGTGCATACCGTATATATAACATACTTGTATATACAAATAATGAACAAGCAAAGAATAGAAGCGAGGAGCGTAATTTGATAGAGAACGAAGCCCCTGCCCACAGCCATCGTTAAAATTAAATTGTAACTCAATAATGCTATAAAACTAAAAAGCTTGAGGCAATTTGGTAAAAACGAAAATGGATGGTATGACGTAGAGCACGTCGAACATATAGTGACGGTTCGACCTGAATGTGTTTTTAATATCACGTTATAAGCAAAAAAAAATTCTGTTGGCATCCGTGCTGCGAATTGTCTAAAAAAAAAAAGCTCATCTCTCTGGTGAAGGATTTATGAAGAAAAAAGAAAATTCATGGAAGAAACTTGATCGTTTATTTTTCAAACAATTATAAATAGATTTCGGTGCCAGTTGGTCGATTTTTCATGGAAATCGAATATAAGAATAGGGCCAATGAAATTCAATGTGGAAGAAAAAAAAGATCGAAAAACAGATAGAAAGAAGTACCTGTTTCCAGGTAGAATAAGAAAAAGAATGAAGTTTCATGTGCAAGTAAGAGGAAAGAGAGAGGAAAATTGAAGGAGAAATGCAGTTGCAATTTTGCAAAGTTTTATCGACGTCCGGCGACGTTTCACGGAGCGTCGAATCTTCGTTCGAGCGTAAGAATCGTTGAGGTCAAAGTGCTCTACGAACAGCGAGTATCAGTGACAGTGGTTTTATGTGATATGGGAAAGAGGAGAACCAGAAACAACATTGGTTTTACAGTTGGAAAGAGCTCCACAGCAGTCAACTCGCTTCCCGACCTATAGAGATTTTTCAATTTTTTATTGCACCCACGATTCACCCTTCCGGCTTTAAATCCTACGGATTTTTACTCCCACACTTGGCACTCCAATTTTTATACCATAATTTCAGCAAGTTTTAAACTTTACGAATTGCCTCACCATTCCCACGAGAAATCGTGAAAATCATAACAACTTATTTTTCAATGAGTTTTCAAATTGCATTTAAATTCATTTTCCCTCAACTTTCAAAATTTTCAGTCCGATTCCCAAATGGACATATTCCGCAATACTGACTTTGAATTCTCTCGAGTTCTGCCGGAAAATTTCGGTTCAACGCTCCGTTGAATGTTGATTATTCTCTCAACGATTCTTTGTCTATAAAAAGTTTAACTGTGTTGAATTTCTTCCATGGCGTCCGTGAAGTTTGCTAAGTTAATAAGTTGAACCTTTTCTATTTATTTATCTAACCGATTTCAAGATTCAGAAAGTTCATTCGTCCGTAAGTCTCATTTCATTTAACGGAAAAAAGAGAGAAAGGAAAATTAAATCGAAACTAAACACGCAAGAGATTGTTCGTGGATAGTCATTCGAGGGATACTGACCGAGATACTCGAACTTGTTGTCGTTGCAAAACGAATTAGCTTTGCTGACCAAGGACGAAGAGAGTAAAAAAAAATTATTAGAAGGATTATTTTAGCTTATGGTGCTTCTCTAATGTTATCTGTGTCCCTTTCGCTCTCTCCCTCCTTTTTGCTCATCGGTAGAGGACTCCAGGGAATATAAAGGGGAAAAAATGAGATTTATGTGTGTGCAATGCACTCGAGAGGTCGAGCAATGTTGCGAACGTTTTTGCACGGAATGTCTCACTCTATATACGACGCTACAGTTTGTGCTGGGAAAAATGATCCCCTGGTATTTCCCCGAGCGCCACTGTGAACTCTGTCTTGTCTAACAGAGGTCAGCAAACTCTTCGATCTTTCGATACGTTCGCCTGACCGTACGATCTCCCGGAGATCAAAAGAAAATTCCATTTAAACTGGAACCAATGGCGAAGAAAATGACTCATCTATTCTGATGAAAAGTTTTTCATTTTGATCTCACTCGAACGGATTGCTTGGAAAATTGAGTCTTATTATTATCACATCAATTTCAATAACATGGAAAAATCATGTAATAAAGATCAATGGAACGAGAACTTGGTTCAGCCGGACGTAATGGCTGAAGAAAATTACTTATCTCAAGGTTAATCTCTTTCATTTTTATTCAAGCGTATCAGACTGCGTGGAAAATCGAATTTTATTACCAATCGTTTCGTCCTGATGAGATTGAAGGATTTTTCAGCGTCTCGGACTCGTAATAATGTTAATTTCGAAGCTTCTTCTTTACTTGGAATTTTATTTTTCCTATAACGTTTGAAGAGTGAAAAATGATCAACCAGCTTGAATGAAAAAATAATGATTCGATAATAATGTGAGTGTTCGTACGTATGGACATGTGCCAAGTAACAGGGCTTTAGAAAAATCCTTTTGGCTTACGCTCGGATTATTATAACACGTCGAATGATTCGCGGCTCACTCGGAGCTTCCTGAAGTCGTATGTCACTCTCTCGTACTTTCCCTCACTTTTCCTTTCTCCGTCGCCTTTTTTTTCTTTCCTTTTCGTCGTCCTTTCGTTTTTTTTACCATTTATTCTGGAATACAGCAGAGTAGCTTAAGTGTGGCTAGCCTGAGGAGTGTTTAAGGATAGTATACCATTTCCTATTCACATATATAATCAGGTTGGCTCGGTAAACGACGAAAATCCTCTTAAAGACATCGAGAAAGTTCAATGTCTTAAAACTTGACAAAACGCTTTCTAGAGCTTTTAGAATGTAAAAGGGTATAGAATAATGATGACGAGAGGATAAAAGTCGTAGCGAAAGAGGTGGAGAGTATGAAATTAAAAATTTCATCAAAATTAACACGAATTCGTTAACTTTGGTGCTTCGCACCAAATAATAATGAAATAAATGTCCCAGGTACTTGTGAATCCTCTCGAAAAATGTCACTTCCCCGGTTTGTCTCAAAATTCATTACAATTTTTCTTTTGGTCTCCTAATTTCGACGTTAATCATTTATTTGCAAAATCATTTAGTGGTCAAAGTTCGTGCCCCCTTAACGTTCGAGATTTTCGAGATTGTAGTGCTTCGAACTCTTGACACAGTGAGTTGTACCTGTTTAATGGATTCTCGGTTTATCACGGACTAGTTGCGGTTGACTATTACCGACTCGTACTACTTGCCGAGAGTACTGGCCTTACGAGGATCCCTTACTGACCATTGACTAAAGAGATCGTTATATTTACCGGCTTAAATAGTTCCCAACTACCCATCGAACTAATTGGGCATTCCGGGCGTCTTCGAAGTGCGTCCAATTTCTCCCCTTCGTGTTGTTGCTTCCGGAATTTCCAGCTGCGGGAATTCGCCTCAAGGTCTTGGGCTTGGGCGAAGGAGACACGAGGAGAGAGAGAGAGAGAGAGAGGCCGTGAGAGAGCACCGGAAGGAAAAAGAAAGATTGACTGGACGAGCAAAGGACTAAATTTATATGCACAAAGCCAGAGGAATAATTTCCTAAATATTCATACAGCCCCTGGCAACGGTGAACCTTAGAAAGGGTAAAAGACGAATCCATGCGACGAAGGGGTGTGGCTCTCGAGCCCAACCAACGCCGTCGCCCACGATGATCCCATAAATATTTCATCCCGTCTTGAGGTTACTTCGAACGATCCGGGAATATGAAATGACTACTGACTACCCTCTTCCACCCCCAACTTCCGACCTCCCCGTACCAGATTTTCCAACTACCTTGTACCATGTTTTGCCCTCTTTTCTACATCGAATCCTATCCCGTTGAATAATATTTCATCCTTGTACTACATATTCCCCAACCTCAAGAAGATCAAGCAGCTTCTTCCACATTTAATATCAGTGGCTAAGATTTTTTCCAAACATCATTAAGTTTCGTTATTTTTCACGTCAAATTTAAAGGAAAAAAAAAAAAAAAAAAAACAAATTAACGAATATTGCGAAAATGAATGGAGAATTTTCATCATATTTTTCCTCCGGTATTTTATGTGCTCACGTTTTTGACGTTAATTTTATTTCGCAAATATGAATCATCCTTGTTCCTCTACCCTTTCCGCACCGTGGACAAAATTTAATTCACGAAGAGGATCAGTTACCACGCAACTCAGTAATTTTGTTCGAGAACGACGCAAATTTATTGGAATTTCCAAAAACGAGTCTCGACTGTAAAGTTTAATGTTTTTCATAACTTTCCATGGACCATCGGTCGTTGCGACGTTGAGGTAGAGAGAAAGGAACTTTAACACAGAAGCAGTTTAATGAAGCTGGAATTTTATGCGTCGCTGACAAACTTGTCATATGAAAAGTTATACGAAGAGAATTCTTGGTCGAATAAATATTTTTTATGTCGAAAATGATTCATTTCGATGGATACGTAGGCAGGAAGCCACTGAAAATAAGTAGTTGGCTTTAATGGGAAAAAGTTCAATTAATGGGAATGTAAATAGAGTAAAATCAAAGTATGGCAATGGCAACAAATGTCTGCGAATGATTAGCCACAGAAGTGGCTTGTTTCAGACTGGGTCAAATACTCGATGAAATTGATACCTATATAGATGAATATAGGAAGGAATAGAGCGGCATTGATACGTCGAAGCTCTTCTCCAGAGAATGTTTGTCCTTCTCTCTTCCACGTTTAGTCTTCGTCTCCCATTTTCTCCTGTTTCCTCTCTTTCTCTTAATCTATTTATGTTCCTAATAACGACGATTCTATTCAACATGCGCAGTACAGTATCGTTCCCAGTGGCTGATTGTTCGATGCACACTAGTACAAGCAACCTTTTCAAGCCCAACACTCAAGGCGAGGGGTGTTCCGTTACATTATTCGATTCCGATCGTTGGATGAGAGCGCGAGCGCACGACCCTTAGGTAATTTACATTGATTTATCGGGTCGGGTTGGCAGAGCCAGAACCGCGACTAACATTCCACTCTTCCAGCCGTTTCGCTCACGAGAATCTCCGAGCAACCCTTGGATACAGGGATATCACGGGCTGGAGATAGCGAGTGCTGCACAAACAGTTTTATGGAAATAGTCAATGTCATCGTAGGATGGGTCGCTGACGTTTTCACCTGGATGTTGAATAATCGAGACATAATTTACGTCATGGAACCCGTACGGATCTTTTTTGGTTATTTTTATTTGCCATTTTAATCGATGAAATTCCGCATTTCATGAAAAAAAAACCGCTTTTTTGTTTTTTTTTGTGGCGGAATTAAATAAAATTTCCTTCGTTACTTTCGCGATTTTTTAGAGTACAATAAAAATTATCGTTTCGAAGGATTAGTTGTTGAACGTCAGTGCGATTGCTGACGGAGACTCGTCAGGTAAATTGCATTGGATATTGAAAAATGATGCTGTGAGATTAGCCAATGGATTCCAGTGGATCGTCCCACTTGGAATGGTGTCTCGCTTTGCCACCCGCCAGGTCTTACGACTATACATATTAGAGGCAGCAATTTCGTCATGAGATACGAGCTCGTAGCCCGTTCGGGGAATTATCGTGTTCACGTCTCGCAAATGTGAGAGTTTGCTGGCTCCATCTCTCTATCGCTCCCACGACCTCTCGTATACGAGCGTCAATGAGGAATGACATTATTTATTCGCGATGCGCAACTTCCACTCGGGGAATAATTTATAACCGTCGACCAAGAGAGAGAGAGAGAGAGAGAGAGAGAGAGCGAGAGAATGAGAAGAGACGAGGAGAACGAGAGAATTCGACAGTATGCGTAGGCGTCGATGATCGATAGCTCTCAATTCTTTCCCATGCCGAGAAAGTTTTTTTTTCTTTCGTTTCTTTAGACAACATAGAGTTCATATTTGGAGTCTACATTCTGTGTTATGTGTTATTGGCTACGAAGAATAGACCGAGAGGGTGGAAACGTCCTAGAAATCTGAGGAATTGTATAATTTCGGCGGTGCAAACACTCCGAGGGTTGTTTTATCCCTTTTTTTTCTTTTCCATACAAAACTTTTCCACGATGGATAATTCATTCTCGGGTTAAACAAGAAAAAAAAGAAGAAAAAAAACGGAGAAACCGAGCGAGCGAAGGAAGCAGGAACGCTTGAGAGCGAAGCAAATTTTCTCACCCATTTCATTTTGGCGCGGTTGCCACCCCTGTTATTCGAGCTCTTTCACGCCCCCGCTTTTTTTCCTCACAAACCTCAACCACTTGCTGACACTCTTTAAATTATATCTAAAGTACAAGTTACAAAAACGTTTCCCCACATTCACCAACTCCCCCTGTCCGTCCCTGTGTATATATAAAGCTACCCCCTTCTTTTACGTTTTAATACGTTTATCGCTGCGCTCAAATATTTCAGGCATGTGAATTATTCAGTGATTATAGATACGAAAAATGTCTGTCAAACTCATGAGGAAAGCTTTACACGAGGGCTGACAAAAATTCTGTATATCAAGAGGAATATTAGTTTCGTAATATATTCATCACGCAGCAGAGTCTGCTCAGAAGACCTTCCCTTCAGTTATTTCTCAAATTTTCATCCGGCCCGAGACACAAATGCAAATATCGATTCAATCCTTCGGACAGATAAATAATTAAAGAGATTGTTTTCTACGAATTCCCTGCGAAGTCCTGCGATGCCTGTAAAAAACTCCAGAAAAAGCTTGATCATTGATTCATTAGTATCGATTCCTCCGGCGGTTTGAATGCCAAAAGACTCTCCACCGCCTTAAGGGCGGCCACCCTCGTCGTGAAGATTACGAGCTCAAGAGGAAACCGACACTTTTTCATTCACTCCAACTCCCTTGTAAAAAGATTACGATCTCCCAGATACTTGGACCGATAGACAGATACGGGAAATCGTTTACACCACCAACCCTCCTCAAGCTTCCGGTTGTAAATCGGTGCTTCAAATAATAAGTATAAAATAAGGATAAAATACCAGTCTTCCTTACGGGATCTGATAGCTAGAAGATTCAAAGGACCGACTGGTTCATTGCAAATGTTGGATGAATTTGTATGATTTTTTTTATTTTCCTTTCAATTTACTCATCGGTCTTGATTAAATAATTGAATTTCGATCATTCATAATTATCAAGTTTTCGCAATTTCCATTAATACCCAGAAATGAAAATGAGTTTGAAAAATTCGATAAATTCTTAAAGGAAAAATTCACGTTGAAAAATTATTTTCGTTTTTTAATTGACAAGAAATTGACGAAGATTTGTGAAGTTAAAAATAAAAGTTGGTGTCATTTGGGGACTCGGTTGCCGCAGCATACAATTCAAGTTATAATTGGCCGGTTGGGAAGTTGAATGAGGGAAACAGGATCGCTGGTGTTTCTCGTAGATTTGCTGCTACATTACGAGAGAGCAAGAAGTCCCGAGGACAAGAAATAGAGAAAGAGAAATAGGTTGAGCACACATTAACTGTTGGAGAAAAGGAAAGCCGACCAAGAGAACAGAGCCAGAATGGAATGCGTGAATTTCAATTAGTAACGCGGTAAAGTTAATTACCGGAGCTTAACTTGCCCGTGGGTTCGTACAAACATGTCGTTTCTTTTAGCCTGCGTATTAAATGGAGATCGTTAATTATCGCGCACACCTATTCACACATGCTAAATGTAAATAATCATTTACTAGACTACTCCTTTACATGAATGCATATTCAAATTATAATTAACGAACATACACAACCGAATGTTTAATTTTTAAAAAATTGTATTTTCTCGAACAAATCGAAACAAAAACATCACCGACTTCTCTAATTTAAAGAATTACAAAATTACATTCGTCGATTTTTCCTAAAATTCGTTATCTCAAAGTTTCTCACTTTCCCACGACAATTTTCGTATCTTTTTACTCCGAATTTTTTCTTTTCCATTGAAACTTTCTTTCGAAATGTTATAAGTATGGGAGGACCATAAGGTCGAATAATGTCGGGTGGCTCGGTTCCAAAAAATAACAAAGTCCTTCCTGAGATCCTGAAAATATCCTCCCCGTACATGAGTGGAGACCTGCACAATACGTTTCAACGTTTCGAATACCTGAGGTATCTGTAATACTTCTCTTTTATGGGAAATTTCCGGTCTCGAAAAGCATCAAGTGCGAATATGAGAAAAAAAATAATAAATCCAGGAGAAAAATGCGACGATGGAGGGTGCAGGGAGAGAGGAAAAGGGTGGAAAAGTGGACGAACCAGAATAAGGCACGTGGCCAGCAAAATATCGGTCTTTCCGTTCATCGTTGCCGCCCCCGCAAACACATACACCCATTTACTATGGAAATTCCTCATTTCAGAATCGACCGAATTTTCAAAATTCCCTCTCGCTCTAGCGATTTTCGTTTTATTAGAACAATTGTATTTTTTTTTTTTTTATTGTTTGGGTGTGCTGCCGTGTGGCTTCGGCGATCGTGAGAATAAGGCTGGCTCGGGCGCGGCCCATACTCGGTTGGGTGACCGCTCAGCCATTCTTGGTTTCCGTGTCAATCGCTTGGCAGGAGCAACCGCCTATGTCGGCGGGTTCTCCACATACAATTTCCCTCGGCCCTTGTGCGAATGCGATCCAAAAGTGCATGAGGGACGAGTGGCTCGGGACAACACCCCAGGGGGTCTCAGAGGAACAGAAACGACGGAAACAATGTAGTGTGGAAAAGTATGGATGGGATTTGCTCATAAAAACCTTCAGGGGTAAACGCAGGAACACTAAAAAAATGAAAAACACGAGAGTTTGTACCCGGAAAAGCCTGAAATATTTTGTCGATTTTTATTCCTAAAACTGTGATCTTCTCCGACGATAAACAAATTATTATACAATTTTTGTTCCTTTTTCTGTGGTTCAGATTAAATTCCACGTTTGTTATTCGACTCGCAAGTAGAAAGGGAAAAAAAACTAATTTCCCTTCTCTTTGTTTTTCAAGAGAATCTCGTACTACACGAAGGGAAGAGAGTGGACGAGTCAAGAGGAAGAAGTGGAGGAGAAACAGCAGGAAAACGTATCGATCGCGAACCCCCTGGTGAGTATGGAAAATTAGTGGCCAACTTGTGTTATAGCTGTAGATACATAACACACACGTTCACTCGTATGGCTGCAGACACTTTTTCCTCGTGTATGCAACTGCGTGTGCACTCCACGCGTCGTGCTTTCCCTACGATATTCGACGGCGCTCCGCGAATAAAAGCGACAATTTTGAATGAAGACAAAATAAAACAGACAAAAAATAAACCAAAATTTTTCGTTCGATAAATCGTAAAATATGAAAATTCTTATAAATTAGTGAGAGTCAAATTGATACACGATAATTTGAATTTTTCGAAAAAATAATTTGCTGAATTTTCCTCGATGGAGAAGAAGAAAAACGAAGATTGGTCTCCGTTGAGAAGAGTCGAAAGGAAAAACAAATTATAAATTCGTTTTTCACACAGAGGTGACTGCATCGGCGAAATGGCAAATTCCTCCAGTAGCAAGAAAAATTTAAACCATTTTGAAATATCAGGAAAACTTTAACCCGACGTTGATTCTTCCAAATTACATTCACAATGGTGACGAAGACTTTTGTCACATTTCCACCAAACTTTCGATGAGGAAACGAATAGCAGAGAACGCTTAAAGAAAAAAAAAAAGAGGAAAAAAAGTACGGTAGCGACGATGAGGAAAGGATGAATGGGAGGCGCGGCCGGCAACTGAATAGTTGGACGACCAAGTTTAGCAGTATGTGCGATTCCCTGCTCGATGAAGAACGGGGAAGCAGGCGCTGGATTGAAGCGGTTAAGATGAGTTGCGAACTCGTTTGTACGCTCGTCGCGCAAAACTCGCGAGAATCGTGCTCGTACGTTATATACACCCATATAATCGGTAGGAAAAGTAGGAAGGAAAGCTTGGGAAGAATCAGGAGAAGATTTTCTTCAAAAACGTTGGCGGAGTTTGCGTCGAGTGTGCCACGATGATTTATGGCCATAGATTTTTTCCTCATCTCGACCATACTTCGTTTTTTATGTTTATATATAAATATATATTTAGAAATGGAGTAAAAAAACTGGCACGGCTGAATCTGAGAAAATTGAGGAAGCCCGGGCCTGCATTACACACTCTCCTCGATTTTTTCATACCTCGCGAATTTTTTAAAACTATTTTAATAAAATCCGTTTGGTGGTTGACCCGCTCGACTGCGAGGAAGGCCAGGGACGAAGAGTTTGCGTGCTCTGAAAAGTTGGCATAGGTCTCCATGTTGGATTCGAAAATTAAAGAGGGAAGCAATTTTCTGCCCTCTTTAACTCTTGCGTATACATGGATCGCTTTACCAGCGAGAGAGAAAAAAATAGAGAGAAGAAAACTAAAACGCTGTTACACACACGATCTGTATTATTATAATCGCGTTTTCCACGATGGCCAGTAGTTGAGCGAGAGCCTGAAAAGCTTTTCCAAAAGTGCGTGTATTACAAACGGAAAAATAGTGAATTATAAAACGTTGAGGAGTCGGATCTTTGAGAGGGAAGGAAAAAAAACACACGGAAAATTGTTAGTCCTTTCGAAAATGAGTATGACGACGGCGAATGCATTTTATATATTCACTAGCCGTCCCCACCAATTGAAATATCAGCTTTTATTTTTATTCTGAACTCCTGAACAATATTTGGACGTTCCTTTAAGTGAAAAAAAAAAAAAAAATGGTAATTACCCACAGACCCGAGGATGCAATGAATTTTTGAACGAGTTTGAAAAAAGTGAACAGAAGTGAGTGCGGATGCAGCTGTCTGGACGAGAGGCCTGCTGAATGCATGGAGAGGTAGATTTTTGTGTTTATTCCACAAATGGCCAGGCATTTATATTTCTTTGATGTAATTTTCAAGATACGAACACAAGCGCATAGCCCAGTGACATGTTCGCGTAAAAACTGGGAGCGTCCGCTCACGACAGCAGCAAATCTCTGTTAACTGAACGTCCGAACGTTTCGAGGTTTTTTCAACATGTTTGCGGGACATAGAGGAGGATATAGATATAGCAACGTATGTGAATGTCATCGCGGTGCTGTAAATTACGTCGTTAATTCTGACCGGGTTATGGAGTCAGAGATAATATGGTTAGTCTCTTTGTAATGAAAGAAGGAAGCGGAATGTACGTCCCGAGTAAACTTGTAGCGCGCGTAGGCACGTGCATAGGAAAATATAATTTAACGAGGGATCCCACGGTAATTTAAACGAGCAATATTCTTTTATCTTTTCCGTTTTGCAATCGGCGGTCTCGAGTGAGGATTTCTCTGGAGAATCCACTTCGTTTTTATTCGCCGTTGCAAAAGCCTTCGCTCCTCTCGCGGGCTCGCACTTTGGACGCTTTGGAGAGCTGGAATATTTGCATACACACTGTCAACGAGAGGAATGGTGAATAGTCGAGATTCAACATGGAGTCTCTTGGTAGTTTGGCCACCGAACAGGAATAAACCTTCGAGCCAAAGCCAGAAAAGTGTATGGGGAATAAGTGCGGGGGGCGCGGTTGCGAGGAGACGAAATCCAAATACGAAAGTAAAGTGTCAGGTACACATACGAGAATTACGAGCGGACTTTCTGAGATTTTCTTGTGTACATACGTACGAAGAGTGAGAGTGTGATGGGATGCGAGAGGAAATTGAGAATAATGCATGGGGGAAGAAAGAAAGGGAGGAAAGAGGGACGAGGGCCGATATGCCAAAAATAAAGCAAACAGGAAAGAGAAACAAATGAGATACCAAGAAAAAAAAAGGTGAAGAGAGCGAGGCATGGGCGGAAAAGGCAGTAAGAAACCTCAGGCAGCAGCAAATTCCAACGTTTTCTTTGTCTACTAAGCCGCAACTCGTCTGGACTCGTCTGTTTGCCTGAAAGCTCCAGGGCAAGTAGTAAAGGTCAGCGTTCGCTCGGACAGTGTTATCATCGCCTAACGAAAATACTTTGAATTATATTCGGGACTTTTAGTTGTTCCATCAATATTTGTGAAGCATAATCTCACTTAAGGAATTAACGATTATTAGCCGATTAGGTTAGTCAGTTAAATAAGGAGAACGGAAGCCCGTAATCCGCCCATATTATAATTAGTGTGCTGGGAATATGGGAGAATGAGAAAATCGTTTACTCGAAGATAATTACCTCGAACGTTCCTAATTAATATATATAGTTACAGCTTTAAGTGTACTCACGCGATTACAGCAAAAACGGCTGTCCCACGTAACATCTCGCCCTCGGTGGAGAAGCCAGGCCGATATGTACAACGTTGACTCTTAACACGGAGAACCCTCTCCCTCTTTTGAGCAGCCTTGTAAAGGAGCTAGATTAATTATCTCGGGCCGGATGTCCAGCGTGTCAGTCGAATGATTAATCGGGAAACCTACAGATTCTCTCCTCACTTGTATTACGATCTATCGTTTAGCAAATGCTCCGACAAAGCCAAAGATGAATAGACGTCTCGTCATGGACCGGCTTCCTTTATCCTCAAGGAGCCGAATGTCGTTACAGATTTACAAAGGAATGTCCCGAATCAATTGAACCCGTCGTATTAAAGAGGATCGCGTGTTACTTGTCACTCAAAAAAGCAACTGAACTTTTTTGCTTTTTACATCATCAAAGAAATTATTGAAATATCTATTTCGTATTTTTGAAATTGATGTCTAATTTATTTGTCAGAACCAATTCACATATCACAGCTTCAATTGTTTATATCGCAATTAATCGTTAATCTGATATAATTTTTTTTTCAATTTCTATTCCCAGGCTTTATTTCCAAATTTAAATCCTTAAAGTTGTGATTTTCGTTTCGCCATTAAATGAACGTTAATTTTTGTGGTCAAATCGAACGATGCAGTTTAAAAATGCGTTTTCAACATTCTTTATGCAACTTGTTGAATTCAAATTTCGATCGAAAGAATCAAACTTCATGATCATAAGTCTGACACGTAATATTTTTCAATATTTCAGTCAATCTCAATCTCCTCTCCCCTTAGCCTGATGCTTATTTTTATTCTTCACGATGCGATTCGAAATTCTTGAAGCACAGTATAATTTTCGATGCGTCTGGTTTGGATTCCCTCTGCAGCATTTCGATGAGCATTGGTTATCGAAATAGAATCAAGATCGAGCGTGAGATTGAGATCGACGCGTATTATGACTGCGCCAGAGTAATTTCACGTAGAAGTTCAAGTGAGTGTGAGAGAAACGACGGGAAAAGTTCATTTTGCAGAGTGGAGAGTCTGGTTTCCATCACGGTACACCTGAGATAAAGGAAACGTGCTTACTCTACTTGCCTAGCTCCCTACGACCCGTGAAACGAATACTAGTCGCAATGGAATTGCGTCGGTCCATCTGTAGCAATATTCCGAAGATTTTTCCCATCGATCTTGATTTTTGATGGCGAAGTTAATTTTTCATGCTCATTCAAAAATTTGCTTTATGATTAGCAATCAAAACAATTTTTTATAGCATGAATAAAAATATCGAGTTCGTTCCGAGAGGAAAAGTGTAAGAAAGTCTGGGGATTCTCTTTTCGTATAGATCGTTGTGTGGCCAGTGCAGAAATGGAAGAGCCAAACTGTACGCGAGGCAAGGCACGTCCAAAATTGAACGTTTCTCGAAAGATACATGCTCCGTGATCTTTATTTATCTATAAATATGTCCAGTGCTAAGTATGAAGGAAAAAGAGAGGAGAGACGATAGGAGGGGAAAAAGGAGAGAGGTACGACGTGCACTGGACAAAAAGCTTTTTACTTCGTATGAACTGCAGCGGGAACAATATGTCGAAACGAAGTCCGAGGTAGAGTACGACGTATTCGTTTTGCGGATCACGTCGAAAATCCTGGACAGGGGAAACGAATTTTGTGGCCACAAAGAGAGAGAGAGAGAGAGAGAGAGAGAAAGAAAGTGAAGAAACGAGACGGCATGAGAGCGAAAATACTTGGGTGATTCGTAAGAAGTTTTACTTGCTTCCTCGGTCCGGGGTTTTGCAAATATGTACTTTTAAAGTCGTTCTCTCACGCTCCCGCTCTGCGGTCCTTGCACTCCAGTTTTTGTATATTTCTCCCCGCAAGATCGCGCCTCTACCAGTCAAACATCGCAGCCGGTCCGTGTCAAAGGAAAAAAAAGAGCAGCAAGGCGAAGAATGAGACAAAGCGTTTTGTGAAGCTTCCAATCTCGACAGCACCGCATGGAGTTGTGTTTTCCTCTCGCGCTGTACGAACGTCCATAAAATCGTAACGCATTTTAAACCCGCGATTTCAAAAGAAGATTATCGGCATCGGTGCGCTTCGGTTTCCATCCTTTCGGTTCGAACGAGTATCGTAAGCTTTAGATTTTTTGTTAATGCGAAAAAAAAAAAATTACAAAAGTTCACTCTGAGCTCGTGAATAAAGCAAAAGAAATGCATGACTGCGGTTGGGCTTGAATTTTCATGCAAACACAGAGCTCCACCTCGACCAATGCAGGAAATTGCCATTTTTTAAATGAAAAAATAATTACAAATATAACTTATTAACGATAAAAATGTTTCCAATATAAAGAGAGAGTTTAAAAATCATTAGACTCGCACGAGCTAACACTACAATTTGCTGCATACCGTTTTTTTCTCTCATTTCGCGAGAGACCTTCGAGTAGTTTTTGCTGGAACAAAAAAAAACATACTCCAAAACCATACCCCGTTTTATGGATTTCTCGCCCTCGCGGAGTTGCGAACAAAGCACACTCCGACCTCAAACTCCACTCGAAGGGGCTCACACACACTCTCCCTCCTCCCTCGCTCTGTCTGGTTTCCATAAAGTCTCTCTCTCTCCCCCTCTGTTTCTCCTCGCACGAGAGTCTCTTTCCTCTCGCGAAAGTACACGCGACACGCCTGGATACTTTTCTGCTTTGGCGAACCTCGCAATAGGCACTAAATTTCGTCATCATTTTTAATCCTCCGAGGTTCGTTGAGTAAACGATGAATTAAATTTTCATCCAACTCGACGACGGGTTAATGTTTCCGAAGCGGGAATGATGAAAAAACAATAAAAAAAAACTCAACTTGGTAATTGAAATCGAATAATTTATTCATCTTCATTTTTTCACCCAGTCCCATGTGACGAGAGGCAGAAAAAAATGTCCAGTGAACTACTTTTTTGCGTTCTCTTACTTGACAGAAAGACAAATAATATTTTTCACAACTTTGCATGGAAAAAATGATGTAAATAAAAACAGCAAGGCAATCTTTGTGTATGTTTGAAATGCAAATCAAAAAGCTGATAATTTAATTCCCCTGATGGATGTTCCAAGGGATTCGCGTGAAATAAAGTTAGTTGAAAAAATTCCGGAATTAATTTCTTAATGCTGCGTTCCTTCGGATTAATTAAATGTTCTTCCGACTGAAAGGATAGTAAACTCGGCAGGTAGTTGGCTAATGAAATTGCATCAAGGAGAAAAAGGTATGAGGAGAGGATGAATGTGGATTTTCTTGGTCCACTGTGTCGAAAATGGCTTTCGAAGTGTTGAAGTTAAAGGGGAAAAAAAAGAGTAAAGAAAAGTAGAAGTAAATGGATCGTTCATAGTCTCGCGTCGAAGAAACATGAATTTCAAACTTTGTGACTGACGAGAAATCGATTTTTTCCTGCAACTTTGAACCCAATATTGATGGTCTCTTCTATTAATTATGGTCCAATGAGTAGAGGAATTTATCGATTAGCCACCAAGTTTAACTCTCCGTCAATGGATACCACTGAATTTATAACTCCAAAGTCGAGCGGGTGGGATAAGCAAAAGTTATTCTTTCCTTATTCCCTGAGGCTCACCATCTCATTTATTAATTAAGTTATAATCAATTAATTTCGCTTGACAAAGAAAAAAACGAATTTCCATAAATTATGAAAATTTAAATATAAAAGTAAAAGGATTGTTGAGCACAGATTGTACATGAGAATTTTTCATCAACCCGATAACAATGGAAAAAAATAAACAACTTGTTTCTATTTTCTGCAAAACCTTTGGCCATTTTTTCAAAAATTATTGGATCGTTGAAAAGTCACTATCATCATTACTTACAAAAACAGTCTTTCGTTCGGAAGAAAACCTCGCGCGAGCCCCTACTTGGGTAGGCGGCCTCCCAACCCAGTAATGTCTTCACTTTTGGCTGCTTAATTTGGGCAAGTGTCAAGATTCTTAAGGATGTACAACAATTCTAAGAAGTTGATAGTGTCCTGAACTTCGTAATACACAACTTGACAATTGAAATACTCCAATGGCCATTCTCTCAGGCCAGGGAAGAGACTCAAACTTCTTTGCTAATGTAATACAATCCACAGCATAGTTCTCGATTCCTGACTCCAGTCAAGCAGCGATGTATTAATAATTAAAAGCTTAAGGGAGTTCTCCTCATTGTCGAGATAATCGAAAAAAAACATTACTTGGAAATTTACTTTGTGAACAGTTTGACTCGTTTGTTAGATAGCCAAGAACTACGAGCGTTCCTTTTTCCCCAAGTAAAACACGCGAGTAGTTTGAAACTCGACAGACGTGAGTAGAGTGCAAATTCCTTCTAGTCCTTAACTAAAACTTTGTAAAAATACGTACAGCCAATTACAAGCGTTTGCATTCGTGTGAGTCCGAGTAAAAAGTAATGAAATTAAGATAAAAAATAAAAAATATTATGAACCAAAAGAGTTAACGAAAAATAAAATGTTTTCTGTTTCTAAATATTTCACCGTGTTCTCTATGGAAAAGTACACGGTGTTCGGAGCTTATGAATGTGCGTTTTTCGCAATATCCCGCATTGTTCGAAAAGAACGCAAGGACGATCATGAATCTCGTGCCTGGAAGGCCGCGAGTATCACGATTGCCATGTAGTTCAGTTGACGGTGGTTATCCCCGTGAGGGATCTTGAATGGGGATAAAATGTGCGAGCGAACGACGCGAAAAGTCTCTAGAAAAATCTTTGCAATCGTTATCCACCCTTTTCCCCCGCCCTCTCTTTTATCCGCGGCATTCATGTCCCGGTTATGAATATCGACGCTTTCGGTATTATCAGCTTTCGATATTGACGCATCGGATACAAAAAAAACTCCAACAATATATACGCCGTGAATGCCAGAAAAAATTCTTTTTTTTTCGCATATCCTGGAGATTTCCATTCTTTTGTAAAAACAAAGAGCGATAATGAAAAGAATGTAAAAAAAAAGCGGAATTCGTCAAACGTTAAGGGGCACTTTCAAAAGCTACAAATCCGGTCAAATTTTTCCTCGTCCTTTTTTCACGGATGGCCCAATTACTGGCAAAATCTCTTGAGCCCCAAATTTCGTTGTTAAAAAAATATCGGATTATTATAAAAACGAACGATTGGTTTAATTTTCCGTAAGGAATTTATCGCAGTCGTATGTCCCAGGAAGAATAAAGATAAAAGAGGAATGTTCCAGCCATAAATCTCATATCTCGCGAAGCATAACGGTGGTTATATGGTGGATGTAGGACGCGGGTTAAAATTACGTGTAGAATTTATATATCGGAGATGGTTATCACGTTCGCGTTGACGAGCGCTGAAAGTCAAAGACCCGCTGTTTTCTCTTTTTCGAATGAACAGGAGGGGCAGGGAGGGGGAAGAAAAAAGGCAGCAAGTAGTAAGAGTGATCGTATAGGCGGACGTGAAAAGGTGTGAAGTATAAAACGAGGATATTACGCTCACGTCAGGTGCAGCCATGAAAACGAGCAGAAGGGGCAAAAGCCTGTGTATGTATTTCTAGTCGCGAGATCTAGGAGTGATATAAGCCCCACAAGCTCTTCGAATGAGACCGAGGGTGAGAGAGCGAGAGAAGGAGAAAGAGAGCGAAACAGAGAAAAGTATTTATACGAAGAACGAGACAGGCCAAAGTGCCTTCATGTTTTCCCACACGCACACCAACGCCTTTCCTCATAAATATGTGTTTATATATATTGCAAAAATAGCCTGAACTTGAAGGCACATACCGCGACGTGGTGGAACGACGTGGAATCGCTATATAGATATTCAGTGGCGAATGTTGACGCAGTTATTATCCGAACGTTTATTTCTTTCTCTCTTTCTCTCCCTCTCTTTCTCCCTGTGATCACGATTTCCCGATCTGTCACAGCTGCCATCGCTTTTATTTTTCTCCTTCCCTTCTTCATCATCGTCGAACTATTATTCGTGGGAATCAATCAAACCCTCAAGAAAATTATTCAACCCTCTGCCAAAGTGGATATCGAACGGGTTATCGTTTACGCCCGTGCAGCCCGAGTGAATATTGATTTTAGTTCGCGACGTAGGGATCCAGCAACAGGGAGAGACATCCTGTATTATTTTTTTCCTCGAAAGCTCCAACTTTTGTTTATGGCAAATCAAATTAATGGAGAAAAACAAAAATATCATAAAATCAACAGTTAACTGTAAAATTCATTTTTGTAATTCGATCCTATTTGGAAAAGAGTCTACGATTCGTGGAAACCGACAGGAAAAATTATTTATGCCATGGAAATTCATGAAAAAGTTTACTTTCCTGATTTTTCCACTGAATTTCGTTGTTCGGGAAACTCTAATTGGAATAAATTCAATTTTAACCGATCGAGTCGTGTCTGCCACAAATTAAATTTGTTTTTGTATTTATATAAATTCTAAAGGATTATTGATGGTTTTTTTTTACGTATACAAATGGTCTCAATTATCGAGGTCTGAATAAAATCGCGCAAAAACAAGGCTTTGTCGTTTGAGAATAAATTTCAGCAAATATAAAAAAGGGAGAAAAATACCGAAAAAAACAGCATAAAGCCTTTTAAAACGCTGTGAAATAACAGGCACGAGATGACAATGAGAGAAAGGGAGGAATAAAGTTCAAACGAAAGTACCGAGACGAGGTGGAGAGGCAATTAATAGCAAACTGAGGTAAAAACGCTTGAAAGATATACCCCGAGAATAAAAAGTGTGTCCAGAAAGGTCCGTGGGTGTGACAAGCTCCCGATACATAAAGGATAGAGGGCTGAAAGGAAAAGAAAATTCTTTTCGCCAGTCTGTATGAATCGCAGTGCGCTCGAACGAACTGCCAAAATTTATTTGGCAGCAACTTGTCAACGTTATCCCTCCCACGTAGGATCACATTGGAGTCACAAATTTGCATGTATCAGCTCGTAATTAATCGATCGGTGATCCAAATCTTTTTGGGCAATCGAGGGTACGACAAAGGCGACAAAGTTTGGCAGTTTGCATTGAGGTTTGCGAAATTTCGACACGATCAACGATACGATTCAAGGGGGTCAACCAGTCTGACCAGAGGTCAAGATCCTGCTGAATACTTTTCTCTTATATACGGTTGAGTTTTCGAGAACGATCAAATCTTCACACGATATTCGTCTTCGATCATCGAACAAGCCATCATTTTCGTTTTTCTCGAAATATCAATCTTTCCCCAGAGAAACATGAATTTCGTTTTTCAGAAAAATCTTCTGCATCCTCCCACGTCACCTGATTCCCATAGCTCGCCATAAGCACCCACGCCAAACGAAGGATTATATAAAAAATTTACCATTCATGACTTTTGGACCCAAAGCCACTCTCTTCCACTTAAAATCTGGCCGGGTGCAGAAGAAAAAACAAATCACCGGTCAACTCGAATGACAAAGTGAATAATAAAAAGAACAGCCATGAGGGAATCAAAAATTTTCTCAAAGTTGTTCGTGCTCTTGTCTACGGACTCGATTTATTATATAGGCCACGTGAGCCCAGGACCACATCGATTCTAGACGAGATTTCAATCTGGCTCCTCTCTCGCAATGACCACCGCGAGCGTCTATCGGACCTCAGGACAAATCGAATTCCACGCTGTCGCGATGCTCCCTCAACGTCCTTGAGATCGTCTCTGCCTCCTCGACGTGTTTCATACACTTTCGTATATACCACGTGCTCCATGTATTATGTATTATGACACCTAGATTCTATGTACCTTCGTATGTAAACCACGAATCCGGCGCTCTCGTGTGTCTCAGTATTCTCCGAGGTACAGAGAACAAGATCGTTTACTCGAAAATGGCCTTTGCTACACGACCAATCTATTGCGGACGAATATTTTTTACCAGATTCGTGAGACTACAGTTTTCTCCTACTTTTTCGTTGGATATGTGGAGGTTCGAGCCAAAAACTTGTCGATTCTTGAAAAACAAAAAAAAAAAAAAAAACATACTTTTTGCGATCGGTTCGATATTTTATCGAATTTTTTAACGCTCAATTCTGATAATTAGCCATTTTGATCAACTTGGTGGAAATTTGTCGTCTTTCTTCTTTGCTTTCCACGGAATCTCGAAAAATTTAAATAGAACCATTTTTTTCAATTTATTTATTGATTTTTATGCAAAAAAGCTCAATTATTTTTGAATCGGTTTTTTTTTAATTTTTGAAATGAACGAATGAGTTTTTTTTCTATATTTTTTAGAGTCTGTTATTCGAGGCGGAGTTTCACGGAATAATTTCAGTCTGACATCCAGTTCTCAGACAACACGCATGATGGAAAATCAAATTACACTAAATCGGAATGAATTTGTCGGTCACTGACGTCTGCCCGGGTGGTCCTCCCACGCAGCGGTTTTTCCGCCCGAGCAATAAAATCATTTCGCTTCGATTCACACCGATTGTTCTTCTATTCATTCTCGTATTCGAGCTCATTTCTCTAACCTTTCGTTGCTTCATTTTTCTGCTTTTTTTGTCTCTCCCTCGAACTAAATACTCGAGCAGATACGAAATATTCCTAAAATTAAAAATTTTCTATACATTTTCCCAAAACGTAAGAAATTCCAGGTGTTCCGTGACTGATTTGCAAAAATGAGTTTAAAAATTAGGAAATTCATAACGCCAGAAACGAAAAATTGAAATTTTCCAAGGCTGCTGACAGCAGATTTAATCTTTCGTATCATCTGCCTCTATTTTCAGAACGAAAAAATCCTGAATCGGTTTTCAGGAAAATTGAATACGAACAGACCGAGAAGAGTTAAAAAAAAAAATGTTATTTGTAGGCTTTTATGATAAAGATGAAAGAAGACGTGACGCATGTGGAATAAAATGATTGAGGTCGAGTTGATTGCTGCAGACATTTCGAGGGGGAATTTCGGCATTTCGGCATGAAAATAAATATAGAGTGATATTTTTCTCGTAATACCAGTATCGAAAATGGAGGCTCTGTGACATGTCACTCGAATCGTTGAGAGGATTGACTGATGGGCTCAAAAGAGAAAAGACGCAAACCCTAAGTCAGGAGAGGATGAAAAAAGATAAAGGGAGCAAAATGTGAATGCCATGTCAAAAGAATTTATTTACATCGATCCTCGAGACCTAAAATACGCTCAATCGTTACGAATCCGTCGAAGGTCTCATGCTCCACACTCATTACTGAAAATTCACAAAAAAAAAACTAACCAAGAAAAAGCCTCATTTCATTTTATTTTTTCAAAAATTCACAAAATCTATCACAATTTTTTGCCACATGTACAAAAACGAAAATGACATAGACTCCCGAGTTACGTACTTTTTGACTTTCGAGAAAAACCAAATATTAGTTGTATCAATTTTTTTTTCGTAAATCTTCGTCGATAGTCATGGCGTTTGGCTCTGATATTATGATTCATGGTGCCCTATTAAATGTTGAGGAAATCGGACTATTTTCTAAACTCTCTTGATAGAGTTAACCATAGCCGATTAGTGATTCTCTATAGTCAGCAAGGTACGCGTATGGTCTCTTTTCATCTCTCGGTGTCTCGCTTCACGAACCGGAACATGACACGACGTTATCGTATTCGATACAACAGCTTGGGTTTGCTGCTGCACATACATGACGTTGTACAGTTATGCTCGAGATATTGATGCACGTAATTGAAATTTACATACAATAGCTATCCATGTGCAGACACAGGGACGGACAGATGAACATTTATTGGTGCGGAAATGAAATTCCATTCGGTGAGAGAAAATGATGAATGTCATCCAACGAAGGCAAAATTAATATCATCATTGGCTTCGATTTGTCGAAATGAAATGGCGATACGAATTTCGTTTCTCTGCGAATCTCTCGAAACTTTATTCATTCGTGTGCATGGCAACGAATTTCGTACCATTGAAATAAATTGAAGGCCATAAAATATCGATAATTTTCTCCAAAAAAAAACAAAAAAATTAAATTCTAACTCGAGGATCTCGTGTGAATGATGTGGCTTGGAGAAAAATCGCCGCAGAACCAATAACAATTTTCTATTGTGTCTTTTTGTTTCTTTTTTTTTTCGGGATAAAAAGTCAATGGGAAAACGTACCGCAACGATCTCGTTCCTTTCAAGGGACGGGAAAATTGTATTCGATATACGAACGCGTATTATGCAAACACCTTTTCATAAATCGACACGATAGACTCGCCCTCTCGTCGATTCACCAGAAGGGTGCTTTGTCCCACGGAAAAATCTTCGAAGGTTCGCTGGCATCAAGTCACACTGAACCTACTCCGCCGCCTAGAGTTTCGTACTGCAAAAAAAAAAAAAAAAAAAAATACATCGTCGATCAAAATCGGTGGTAAATTTATTTGTGTATGAAAAACGGTCGAATTTTGAATAAGAATATGAAAAACAATTTCTCTTCAGATTGACAACGGCTTAAAAAATCGAGCAACTTCGGGCGAGGTCAGTACTTAGTTGGGTGGACGTTCGGTTGTCTAGGGCTCCGAAAATCTAAGAAATTAATGGTCAAAAGTCAGTACTGAGGGTTTGAATATAAAAATTTTTAATCGTTGTCAATCACTGGTCCGGTCTCGAAAAAAAAAATAAGAGAAAAAATGGAAACGTCAGCTCATTTCGCTTACTTTTGTATAGCATCCCTTAGCGCTGTCGCCTCATCGCCGTTACTTTTATCCCGAGACACGAAACCTAACGAGGCAGGTAGTGGTGTATATCCTGAGGGTGTATTCCCGAGCCATTGTAAACTCGCGTTGCCCTTGCACAGTGGAGTCAGAAAAAAGTTCAAAAAAAGAAAGGAATAAGGGAAAGAAAGACAGCGAAGAAAAACCACTGAGGGAAATTCTTTGACATTATTCTGTCGCCAAGAGTTTTCTCATGTGCGAAGAAAAATCGTTTTTTTTTCTTGCTACAAGGTTTTCTCTCGCTCTCTGTCTCTTACATATCACCGACTCCTCTTCATTCGATACAATGACAATTTACTTCGTATTTCTCACATCTTCGGCACGTGCTATGAATGAGAATAAAACATTAGCGAAATGAGTCCCTTAATTCGGAGAAAATTATGAACAAACAAGAACGAAATCTGTTCTCAAAATAAATTGTTTTTTGGCCGAAAATGGTGAAGATAAATGCGTCATATCACTCCGTCATAACTCAATTAGTGAATTTAATAAACTCATTAACCATCGGCAAAGTTGATAAAGTAAATTAATGAAAAATAATGAAAAAATTTGAGGTTGACCCATCGAATGGGTTTCATTTACATTTGCCATAAAGCAAAAGAAAAAATGTTAAACACATACCTCGAGAAATCATGGTCGGTGGGAACGTTTGTGAAAATCCTCGGGTATAATTCAAGAGGATCAGTTATCAAAGCCGTCATTTTCGTGGTGCGTGCAATATTGTGAAGCTCGGTGGTGCGATAGAAATTCCATGAGGGTAAGAGTGTGTCAGTTTCTCCCCTATACGATAACATTAATTCACACATAATACGAATTTGTATGGTTGCTCTTTAACGCAGACACATATATTCGCATGAACATATACACTGGTGACTATTAAGGATGAATAAAAAAGGGCGTAAGTTTGGATGGCCGAATAGCGATCGCGAGGTCCTTTTGTTCGTGAACAATCGATTAATGGGTTGAGGTCTCTTGTTTGTTTGTGCACTGTCACGTTCCAAGGACCAGAGTATGCAATGCCGTAATATTATACCTTAACCAGAGACTCCGGAGAAGCGTGACCCCGAGAAATTAATTAACGCGCGCGCGCGCGAACCGGCTCGACATATCCTCATTGAGTATGCCGTCTCTTCAACCTCTGCTCGGCTTGTTTATCACCAATAAAACATAAACAACACCACTGATAATTATTATTTTGATACTCATCCTTTTCGACATGTTCACATTGCGTTAATTCCATTGATTATGTTTCATTCGCAGTTTACTTCGTGTTCGGTCTCGCTGCGTCAGTTGATCACACTCAATCGGTTTTATTGTTTTAAGTGATCCTTTTAAAGAGCTCTTGAATATAGAGCAGTCTGCTGTTCCCTGCTATAAATATTTATCGTCCTCCGAATTGCTCATTGGTTTGGACTGATTTGTTGAATTTATTTCCCCGTGTGGTTTGCGGATTTGTGGACTAAGTTGATTAATTATTCCGATCGCCTCATTATTTCCGCTCGATGAAAAAGATTTTCGTTGGCTTGCCCGGGAAATACGAGAAAATATGCATTTGGGGCATATTTTCCTTTTGAATTTGACTCGCTCGTTTGGAAATAAAAAAATAGTTACTAATTCTCGGTGAACGAGGTCGAACATTATTCACATAATTCATCACTTTACTTTGTTTTCAATCGAAATGTTGAATAGGATTTTCCAGATGCTACTTTTAATTTCATTCCTCCAGAAATTTTGATAATTCGCTTCTCCTTCAGGGCAGCGTAGTTTTTCTCTTTCGAACACTAAGCCTCACGCGAGTGAGTTAAAGCTTTTTTTTTTTTGCAATATCGCTAGTTCCGGGTGGAGAGTTTCGTGACCTTAATAGAAATTCGTTCGCGGAATTGGGCGTGGCATTTACGAGACCGTTGGGAAAGGAATTAGTGAGAAAAGTGTGAGTTAATTCTTACGAAAAAGCTTTTTGCAGCGTGGCTCACGCGACATTCTTTCGAACGATAAGCTTTGAGTTAGTAATGAAAATTTGCATCGTGACACTCGCCACATTGATCATTTTTTTTGCCGGCCTCAGGCAAGATGCAGGAAAAATCATCAGAATTCCTACCGATGACTGTCGATCACAGAAAAAAATATCAAATAGTTCGCTTATTCGCTCTAGTTTCATTTCGGTCTCATTTTCTTTTCTGCCCAACTTTCGTCATTCGTTTCCCTGCGGGTTCCGAAGACGGATAAGCTTGATGAATATTTTTTTCTCTGTCCTGTCAGGGCTCGATAACGACCTGGACATTCTCGAGGATTGATCGGCTTCGCCTTTTTCTACGGACCAACATCGAAATAACTCAATTTACCATCCCTAATTCTCCTACTCCGAGAGACAAAGATTCATCCTCGTACCTCTCCAAGATAAATTCCTTTCGAATTGAATTTTTTCAACCCATCATTTTATTCATTTCTTATATTCCGTTCATTCTCCCTTGGCAATCCAGTTTACTCAACTTTTTTCTGTCTTTCTTTGAGCTCAGCTGTCTTTTCATGATATTTATCGAGTTTCCCTGGCAGCTCAAACGCTATGCTATTCATTCATGATCGTGAGACAATTTTTTCACGCACCTACTCCACCTCCGGCTTGGAACGTTGTGAGATATATCTCCTAGAGATCCTGACGCCGATTAGAAAAGGGAAAAAAGGTAGAAAAATAATTTAAAAAACGAGGAGCTGTAGAAAACGCGAGAAATTTATATATTTTTTTCTCTTTCGTCTTATTCGTCTGGCCTCATTTTTTGTTATTACTTTTTTTCAAATATATTTCAACGTTTTTTATTAAAACGTGTCCTCGAACTCTTATGGAAGGCTACGATTTTTGCCGTCTCGTCCCTGTCCTCGCGGATGTTTCCCTAGACTTTTTCTCGTAAAAAAAAGTTTACAGTCCCTGTGGTCCTCGTAAACCAGTCTCATCGCTTGTCAAGGACCAAAACGCTGGCGTTCGCACGATTCCAGACCAATCTTTCGTTCTCCATCTCCCTCCCTCGCTATTTTTTCCCTGATCCGTAACGTCGCTTTCGACCAACGGTAAGGGATACAGTGTGACATACAGCCAAAATGGAGATCCTCGACAAGCTGTTTTCGAAGAAATGTTACAAATAAAAAAAAAAATAACAAGTTTTCTCGAAAGGAAAACCTGAGCCTGGTTTATTATCCAAGACATTGACCCAATTTTATTTTCCATCCTCTTGTTTCTCACCCTCGGAAACGGAGTAGCAAATACGTCTCGTAGAATTCCACGACACGCAGCAATTTTTCGTATCCCCCGAAATACACGACATCCCGTTTTAGAACTGGGGAATTTCTACTGGTGAGGCGCCTTTCAGATGATAATCGCGACTGTAATTAATTCAATTCCATTGAATTCGAATTCGACGAATGTCATCTAGTTTCAATCATAATCGAGTCGATCGATTAAAAACAGTTAATACGATTCCATCTATTTTATTTGCCATTAAAATTATCTTCAACAACTTATTTTTTATATTCGACGAAAGCCTATCGAGTTCTCTTTAAACATAACTGTCCAATCGATTGATACGTGAAAAAAATGAACCAACCGTATTAATCTCTTCGAAATAAAAATAATAGTTAATTTTACTAAACCAGTGTGGCTCATCCCTCGTCTTTAAAATATTCTTTACGTTTTTTTTTCAATACGTAAGAAATGAACTTTTATACTATTTAAAAGATGAAAATTTTATGAAACCGTGCTCAACGAATATTACGTTTTTTTTTTATCATGTAAAAATGAACGTTTTATTAAACCATTTTCGATGAATCCTCCCTATCTCTTGTCGCCAAGCTTTAATCCTGTGGATCGAGGATAAGGAGAACGCTTCCTCTTACGTTACAACAAATTTCTCGGGTGCATTCCCCCCTCCCAAGGATTAAGATCTTCCTCTTAGCTCCCTGGATACACATACACACATACAGCCACACACACACTTGTATTATTCGCTTATAGATCGAATTAACGATAATTCAGATTATGTGAACGCGCATCAAGTACAGAGACATCTGGAGTTCGTCTCGGTCCTCGTTGAGAGGTGTGACGAGCACATACATACACTTATATGTAAAGACTACACTATTCGTACGATGGCTGAGAGGTTGGAGTTTAACGACGGAAATGAATTCGCAAAGCTTTAGTAGAGACCCATCAGGAGTCGTGAACGATTTTGCCACGATCGATATTCCATGAGTTCGATATCCGGTCCACATTTCGGGCAGACATGGGAACGTGGTCAATAAGTCAGAAGAAAATATTCTGGAAAAACGTGACATTTTCATGGGAAAATGTATCACGACCACTGGAATTTTAGTTCATTACGCACGGAGAGAAGTGGGGATGTTGTAACAGCAAAAGATCCTTTGCTGATCGTCTTTTAGTTACAACAGCAAAGCCTTAAGCACCCGTAGCATAATTTTCCTTATAGTAGCAAAATAATATTTGCTACAGGAACGAAGAATGCAAATCGACGATAGATTTGTCGGAGTAGCAAATGCTGTGCCGCTGGAGCAAAATTTTTTTTCTCACACTTTCGTGGGGCTTGCACGGAGGAATGATAACGCGAGAGAGTGAGATACGTCTAGAAATGGGTCAGAAGGATTTTCGATAGGCTCACTTACACTCAGCACAAGATTGCTGATCATTTTTTCAAGGATTTATCAATCCGAAGTGTTGGGAAAACAAGCGAGATTCCTCGGGACTAAACTTGGTAGAGTAGGAAAAAAGTGTTTGCCAGATCCGGAGGAAAAATGAGGAGAGAGTTGAAGAAAAAAATTTGCTTTTTTTTTTCGTCGCGTTCGAAATTGACGTAAGAGAAAAAATAACGGATGAAATTTCGGTTCTAAACAGAACCACTTTCAATTACATCGGTCCTTGTGAACCGTCTGTGAGTAGAACGAGTTTAAGGGGAGGTCGAATCGACAACACTTTATCTACGAAGATCTTCGTCAGCAAGGGCTCGGCGAAGCTGAGGCATCGATTAAAAAAAATAATAATAATAAGAAGAAGAATGAGAAGAAGGCGGAAAGAAATGAGACGGAGGCTTAATACGTAGGAATACGCTTGAGCTCTGCGAGGAAATTCAAGAATCCTCCTTTATTCTTCTGTTCACACGTCAGCTCGAGCAGGAGGAGGGAGAAGGGGACGAATTTAATTAAAGGCTGATCCTCTCTGCGTATACGGATGACACGGCGCGAGAAAGGAGGCAAAGAAAAGAAAGCGAAAGCGAGAGGAAACTATATTTTTCCCTATGAAGCAAAAAATGTGACCTACCCCAAATGTTTTTCGATGAAAAATCACGCGGGTTACGCGCTTTTTCCTGGCATCAATCCACCTATAACTTTCCTGTCTTTCCGACAACTTCTCCCCACACACCATGCGGATTTTTTGCTCTGGCTTCTTAATTTCTCTCCGTCCCTTCTTCTTTGGCTCTCGTCCCGCAACAAAATTCTTCAGGGTGTCCTTAGACACTGCACAACCGCGATTTTTCCTTCTCGGGGATTTTTCTCCCCCCATGCCGCGTGTGAAGCCTGACGTGCTTACTTTACGTTGACACATTTCTGTGTCCCAATTGTGAAGAAAAAAAAATTGAATTGCCTACCAAACTATACAAATTAGGAAAGCCCTTAACGAAACATTCCTTCGAGATGATTGCGAGAAATAATACCGAAAGAGATTATTTTTCGTTAAATTTCATTGCTTCTTTCTTTTTTTTCCAGGAATGTCCAAGACTCGTTGAGCGAATTTAGTGTGGCGTATAAAAATCTGAGCGAAGGCAACGAAACGTGAATAAACTGGGATTAAGGTGAGTCCACAGGCCCTTTATTCGCTTTTTTCCTTCTCCTGCTATTCTCTTTTCCTTTTTTTACGTTCGATTAAACGAATGTGTTTCGCAGGCTTTGGTAAATGCGTTTTATATGCTTTTCCCAGCGTTATTCCGGCGCTGGCTGACTAAACGAGGAAAGAGATCAAGACAAGGGTGAAGAATCCGGTGAATTGAGACGCGGATCGTATTGAGTGAGAAAATACAAGGCTGGAAGGGTTGGAATTGTATCGTGGGACTATTGACACGTTCGATCACTATAGCCTTACTAGGGGGCGAATGATCGTAATAGCCCTTCGCGTCTCGATTGAGAAATATACAACGTTTGGGTTCTATGTATCCGCGATAACGATATCGATCGACCTTAAGACTCAAACGTTCCAAAGGAGCCCGCTTCTCCTCTGCTTCTTCTTTCACCCCTTGCCAACCAGGTCTCTTGGAGAATTACCCTTCAATCCTCTTGATCGAAGAGGAAGCTCCCACGCAGCCCGATATCCCCTTATTTGAGCCAGTCCCGAACGTCGCATGTGAATTGCACATAAAATATGCGATTGTCGCGATCTTTGCCTCGAATACTACGATTTTTTCTCGAGTGGATTGTGTCATATCGATTTTTTTACCGAGTGCTCGAAAAAAAACGTTTGACACTGTAAATGTTAAAAAGTTTATCGTTATTGCAACTTTTTCGCAAAATAACTTTAGACAATCTTTTGCAAAGTGGTTCTCTTTGTTTTCATCGAACATACCGGTAATCGCCTTATCACTCGAGGAATTTCGGAATTCCCCGAGGAACACTGGCCCTTGAAGAGCCAGCGATCGTAAAAAAGGATATTGAGCTTGTAAGAGCTCTTGTTGCAGCGACGTAGAACGATCTTGTGGCTACGTGAAAACAGCTCGGTTGGAAAGAAAAAAAAAAACTATAACGAGGTCAAACTAATTACTACGCTAGTATCACTGGAACGCCTGCCTTGCTCAACTCCATACTATACACAAGAATATAAAGGGAGGAAACGAGGGTTCGTATAACGGTCGTTAGCCAAGCGACTCCCGGCGTTTTTCTTCAACAATCCCACCAAACGATACCATCCCAATGCAATTTTTTGCTGATTGATTAACCGGTCAACTCATTAACTGATCATCAACTCCCGAGACTCCTTTTCGATCACGAAAATGGAATAACTTTCGGGAATTTTTGAGATTTTCTATTGAGCGAAAAAAAAATTCTGGTCAGGGTCGGGAAACGAAATTTTCGATGGAAAAAATGTGTCACGCGATTACTTCCTCAATTATCCGGGGAAAAAAAAGGTATTGAAATAGAGCGGAGAGCAGATTTGAGAATTTTGTTTGAGACTTGGGATGAAGGCTATTTTTTGGTTCCTTTGGTTTATTGTGTCAGTGGATAAGGGTCGTGGGCGTAAAGGTTCAGAGGAGCCCTTGCTTCTGTTTCTTTATTCTGTGTTTGGATTTCGTTCAAAGGGGGTGGTGGCTCTGCTTTTTATATATATTCAAGTACATAGAGTAACCCGATGTTAAGAATAAGAAGAATGGAGAGAAAGGAGAAAGCGTCTTATCATCAGGGGCCAAGGAGAGTTTCCCCTTACAAAAGAATCCTCGGCCGAGTCGAAGACACAATTCACCCATTTTTTTTTCTTTTCATTCTCATGCACAATGTAAATTCAACCTATTACATTCGAGTTCGAGGGAGAATAGGAAAGCGAGTGAATTTCTTGGAGAAAAAAACAACTCCAGGTCGCAAAAATACAAAACTAAAAGTCGAATTCTCAAAAGTACACGTGCGCTCTATGGCTCGAGCCTAAAACGTACGTGGATTCTGCATAAAAATACAAAGTTGGTTTACTGGTAAACAGAAACGTGTGGGAGTCTTCTCCGAGCCTTTCCATAACGAGCTATAACTTCCGGGTACGTAGTTCCCATGGAAAACTCAACCGGACAGTCTCTGCGGGACTATAAGCTTATTTATGTGAGCTTGCTCGGAAGGAAAGAAAAACACTGATAAAAAACAAGCCTAGAGCGTTTTCGTGAATTGGAATGCACGCACGACTGGAACTCACTCCGTTATCGAATATTTTTTCAACCACTTAACTTTTTTTTCCCTCCAACAATCTGCCCATCAATGTACCTAGAGCTTTTTTATTCTTTCCTATTGGTCCCACGATGTGTTACGAAAAAAACAAGCGACACAGCTCACGAGCAACCAATATTTTTGGCAGCTGCTCGTGCACACGAACATTTTACTTGTCGCGAGTCGATTCCAGCTCCCAGTGAATCATTCAACGATACAATCGATAAAACTTGTCGTGGATGGGACAGAACAAAAAGGGACAGACGAAGCAGACTTGAGTAGCTGCTACGTTTCTCGAAAGACTACGAGAAACCTACCAACCCGAACGTCACTCTGACATTCTTGAAAATTCATCACTTCGATTCCCGGGATTTTTCACTGTGAATTTATAATCCAATCGGATCTTTTTTTATTCTACGGTTGCTTCGATTTTTAGGAATCTTAGTATTTAATTTTCGAAAGTACAAAGAGCTGCAGTTTATAATTTGGCAAATCATAAGTTTTTGGGAAAAAACTATAGGAGAAAAATCGATAATTCCTTTTTTCTAGAAAATCCTTGTCTTTTTCTTACTGAATCCCTTCCGTTCCGGGATCCACAGTTTTCAACTAAAAACAGCGAAAATACAGCCGCGGAGCTGTTGCTTTTGAACACGAACCATCGCACATAAGAGGCCTGTTCGTTGTAATTTGTCATTCACAGATCCCGAGAGAATTATTTTCCGAATATTTTTAATGCTGAAAATAAATAAATGGAAAAAACTGGAGGACAACGTAATCGATGCGGAATGGGGGGAAGAAACCGATAATTCTCCCGTGACACTCGCGATAGGAAGCACCAACGAGTTTCATGAAACAAGACACGCAAAGTCGGTGTACGAAAAGTTACCAAGAGCTATTAGAGTAATGTTTTCTGCAGTGGTTTATAAAGTTCCCAGACATCAGTCTTGACAGTCAAGCATACGAATCCATCCAGATGAAGATTCGCCACAAATTATGTTGTGCATTTTTTGTTATCTCGGAATAGCCGACATTGACCGATTAACTGTGTTCGAATTTCATTCGTTTTTTATTCCGAAATATTGTTCCTGTCACGTAAAAACTGGAGAGACAATTTCTTTAAAGAAAACGATCAAAAAATCTTGTCATTTCTGGACAAAGTTTAATAATTTTGAAGGAATTTCTACTTCGTTGTGAGAAATCGTTCTAAATGGTCCCTGGAAGAATCCAAGTAGATGCAGCTGTTCCTGATCCGGCATGAAAATCAGACCGAAAACGTTTTGGCGAGAAAAATTTAAAAAAAAAGTCTCATTTTTTTTATTCATCATCTCCAGAACGTGGTGGGAAAGAAAATGAATTTTGAAGACTTGCAGAGGCATGATCGTGTTTCCAGAAGCAGAGAGAACCCTCCAAGGTAGTCACGTATCCTGCAGGATCTTTGCCTTTTGTTTCCGCTGACTAGGATCGTTTTTTTACTAAGAGAGACTGAGAGAGGCGAGAGAAGGTGGAACGCAATCGAGATCAAGAGGAGAGTGTTACGTTACAAAAGAATAAAATTCTCTGCTATTGAGGCTCTATAGTTTAACGTGTGTGCGGAGCAAAAGTGCGAGTTAAATATCTCGATGGATATGGTCCGACATAATGTGGAAAGCTCGCTTAGTTCAGCACTCGCTGACATTCACATACGAGGCTCTGGTGAAAAACGGGCGTAACGCCAACCATACGAAGTGCAAATTATTTTTTCACACCACCATTTTAGTCGCTAGCGATTGATAAACTGTCGGCCATAAAGTTATATAACGGGGCAATAAGTTTCCCTCGTAAAATTTCCGCAACCATATTAAACACTTTAGCCGATGAGAGATCGTGCTCCAGCTCACATCTCATCCTGGTATCAGCTTTTTTTTTCTGTATTTCGATCTCAACGTTCATCTCTGAGGCTGTAAACCCATCGATAATTCTGACCATTCAATTTCTCACGTTGAATCGTTTCGATTTCAATTTCGTTTAATGATAAAAAATGAAAAGTCTCAGTTTATGGCATTTGACCAATACGCAATTATTCTGTGAATTACTTATCGCTGCAGATCGAACACCCAATTTATAGCACAAATAAATTGGCACAATAATTATTAAGTGAGAAATGAAATTCCTGACTTTCTAACTTTTACCTGGTGAATAAAATACTCGATAAATTCGTCAATTTATGCAGTTGCAAGATTCATTCGATCGCGTGTTTTCCACAGAATATTTTCCACCCTCTCGAGGACGTAGATACAGGAGAAGAAACGGTGGGGTCTCGTGAGAAATAGCTCGAAAACTTATTCTCTTCTTATTCAATATATCTATAGAGATTTCTTCCTGTCGTATCAGAATGCAAGGCAGAGTGGTTGGTCATACGAGAGGGTATACTTGACAGAATGAATCGTATAGCCATGCTGTACGAGAGAACATCCAGTATGCCTTATCGGTGGAACAGTCGAAAAATATGGCACCAGAAGGTGCTTTTGGCAAGAAGTTTTTTTCTTATTCTCTGGCCCTGGCTCGTTGCTCAGGATCGCCTGGAAAATTCTTCCTCCATAGCTCTCGTTCGAGCACTCTTGTCTCACCCTCTCCACATGCCTCGAAGTGTTTTATGGGTCTCTGTGGCGCACAGCTGCAGCGCAAACGTGAATTCAGAAAAAAATCTTCTTTCTTGTTGCTTTCTTTTCTTTTGGGCTCATTTTTTTCTTGCTAAGGTCTTGGCAAAAGAACTCGAAGCCTGCGGGGACAACAAAAAAACATAAGGAGACCGACTGCATGACAAAAACGAAATAATATCGATCGCTATATGTCCACCAGGGCTGAAAAGGGCCAGACTAGAAATAAGAAGCTGACAGCAACAAGAACACGATTCCTTTTCCTTTGAGTCGTCCCGCTCATCTCTACGTCATCGTGTTATCGGATTCACATTGATAATGTCCCACAGGTCAGCATTGTGCCCGACAATTTCTCCTGAACCATTCCATGGAATAAATTTCTCGCCCCTTAAATACGAGGCTCGTAAATTTCCATGACAACAAAATCACGAACAATATTTTTTAGATTCTTCGTTTTGCGAACGAATTTAATTTCATAAACAACGATGTTCATACCCTCAAATTATACAAATTCATACGTAACTTTTCCCTTTACACCTGTCTCGCGTCTTTTTAATTCAATTTAATGGATTAGGTGCGTAAATTATGCAAGGATGAGCGCATATGAATAATTTCTTGATACGAGTCTACGTACGCAGCACTCGGGCTTATTCAATTATTCCTTTTTCTCCCCTCCTTTACTCACTGCTCTCCCTTGTGCTTTCTACTCTTTACCCCCAATCCCTATTCCCACCATAATTAATGTGGGAGTGTGTGATACATACATAGAACCTCACATTTTCGGTGTACTCGAGAGGAAATAAATTTCGTATTAAGTACTCGTTCATCAACGTTAATTTTATATCAACTTCTTATCTCTGGATTGAAGCTCGAACACTCTGCAAATGTGGAATTTCTTGATTAAGTGCTACCGAAAAAAAAAGGCTTTTAAACCTCTTTTTTATTTCGACTTTTATACATTTAATTCTACACCCACTTTTTTGTCGGTTGTAAAACAACCGCGATCAGATTTATGATGACTTTTTTTTCCCTCAGATACATTACGATTGGAGCTTTCGATTATTTAGACAGACTGTTTAAATTATGAGCTTCCTCGTTTACCTACTTTGTCTTTTTAATGCATGGACGAAGACGTGCTAGTAGAATGTGCCTGGCTTAGGTCAGACACACTCTCGGGGCGTGAACGAGCTTAAACAGAGTTTTATGCCGCTACAGATGAGAGAAAGAGTCGGGGCATAAAGATGAGAAGAAGAAAATTGGAACGAGCGAGAAAGATAAACTATCTCGACATTGAATCACCATGGGGAATGAGCCGAGCAAAATAGCCATAATATCTCTATATTCTTCTCGTAGAAAACTGCTCAGGCTATTCCAACTGTTTTATGACTCGATTCGTTCGATAAACAAATCACTGTGCCAATTTTTTTTTTCCTTATAAATATTATTAACACACGACAAATTTTTATCGTAAAATTGCATGGGAACTAAACAAATTTTATTTATAACGATGATTATTCTTTTTTTTTTATTCGATTAATACATTTTTTCGATAAAGACAATGGTCGCATTTTGCTTGACTCAGTGAAATGTAAATTTGTATGTAAATCATGGGAGACGCGAGGACAGAGAAGAAGATTTTAGTGGAATAAGGGACGACGTTGAAAATTTGACTGGAAAGCTTCTACGAGGACGATGGCATCGCATTATTTATGCGAATCTTGTGATAAAGGTGGGATAAATTAAGGTACGCGAAGGAGCATGCATACGTCGTATATATTTAATAGTAAAAAGGAAGTATAGCCAAGACGGCATAACCAGGAGGAGCTCGCGAAAGGAGAAGCGACGAGAACGCACGAGTCGTTCTGACATTTTACTATGCATACGACGAAGCGCGTGTTCGGAATTCAAAACAGTCACGCAGCCTTTTCCTCTCCTAGATTCCTTCCTTTCACCTTCGACCTCGTCACCTTTAACATTTTTTTTCACCCATACAAATGCATGGCAAATAAAACTTTTACGCATTATGATGAGAGCACAAATTTCATTCGAGAAATACGTCGCTATTTGCTGAAACTGAATGAAAAAATCATTTACTTATTTTCAGAAATTTTTATTCCAATTTTTTAGTCGAAAATAAAATCGCCACAGCTGTTTGTAGGCAATAAAAATAAAACGTATAAATTGGACGCTTTTTAAAGCGCTTTCTCTTTGCCAAAAGTTCGGTAACTTGACTGGATATTTTTTTCAGTAAGCGACCGCGAGATAGATTTTCACTGAAAATCACGAAAAGTTTTTTTATTCCTGAAATATTTGAGTTGGTGAAGGAAATACCTTAACGCCAACTTTCCAGCTAACGCTCGTCTCCGTTTTGCAGAGAATCCAATGATTGATTGAACTCATAAAATGGAGAAAAAAAACGACCAAATTTTGGCCAAAAAATAAATCTCCACTGAAAATAAATCTTGAGGTTGGAACTGAGTAAACATTTTGCTGAATCGTTGGTTCGTGCCGTAGTTTCCATGAAAAATGTTCGGCTGTGAAATCGAGGACAGTAATTATGGTAAATCATTTGGAAAAGTTTTAATATAGGGTGTTGGCTCGAGGGTAGAAATAAACAACCCTCTTCCTACATTTATCACTAAAAGTGCGTGTTGTCCTGCAGATTCGTACTTTCTCCTGTTACTCTTCACTCATCACCACCTACTGCTCTCACTATTTGAGTGTGTGTATGCGTCAAGTACCTGTGGGGTCATAAATAAATTCGTTGGAGGGGGTAATGAACCATACGAGCGAAGGGGAAACCATTCGTAGAGAAGTTCGAGTACGAGCTTCACTCGCTTCCGGTATATTTTATATATAACGTATGAGGCTTGTGCTTTGGTAGGAAACCATTTCCACCTTCGAAATGTCCACTATCAAAATGTCAGGGAATCGATATTTCTTTGAAAATGAAATATTTCAGCAAAAAACTAAATTTTAAACGAAAATCGAGGTTTTCGGTAATAAAAAAAAGCTCTAAGTCGACTCGATGGAATGGATTTCGAAAAAAAATGATCATACAGTCACCATGAATAATGGCTATTTTTTACAAGGGAGAAAAAAAATTTGTTGGTGCGTCGTGTTCTCGAGGGTAGAATATCTGCGATATATATTCCGATGTATATATTTTTTTTTATCCATCGTTCTTGTTCGCTGTCGTTTGCAAGGTACCGCGAAAGTTTTGCTGGCGATTTGCCAATCGTTCGTTCCTGTGCAAAAGGATCTCGGAGTCTCGTACTCACGTTACCGACACCAATCTCCCGATTTTTCTCTGCATAAAATCGTACATAGCTTCGATAATGCAGTATACATTGGCCGCCTATATGTCATCCTGTATTCCTCCATAATCCACCAAACTACGTGATGTGCTGTGTTACCGAAATGTAAGCAGACTTTTCCATCCAACTTATGCAGGACTTTTAACAGACTCAATTATTTAGAGTGCGTAGCTCGAAGAGAAGTCAATGAAAAAAAATTTGCCTTCATCGGAGTCTCTTCAAGAATTTTTCCGAATTTTTTTCAGAATAAAATTCATTCGGCAATTTTCCAATGTCTTTGACGATGAATTTCCTTGTCTTGTTAAAAAAAATTTATCGTCGTAGAGCACGTCGAAATTTGGTTGTATTTAAAAAGCAAAAAAAACTCAGCAGACACCTTCATAGCCGAAAATCTATTACAGTAATTTCTCCCATCGTTGGGATCGAGACACAATTGACGACAAAATATAAAAATTCCATTTCCATAATTGCAGGCAAAAAAACATAATGAAGAACAAAAATTGTATAATTTCTCGTCCGCGGAGAGGACCTAGATAAGAAACAAGTACGTCTGTTATCTTATCAGGCAATTTGATACGAGTATCGTAGTTTCACCGATATCTGAAAATTCCCACGAAGCTAATATCGAAGAAGGATGATACAAAAAAAGGTAGAAGGGTGGGAAATTGATAGAGCTCGCGTGAGAACGTTGGAAAGAGGGAGAAGAGGATAAAAAAGAAGAAGATGAGAAAGATAAAACGTACATTGGCTTTCTCTACTTTTTTGTGCAATAAAAAATGGCAAGTCATTGTTTTGTTTTTTTTACAGTATCACGAGAAAAGTTGGAACATGAAAAAAAGTTGTCTAAATTTATTACAATCTTGAGAATTAATCGCTTTTATTCTTGACGATACTCGAAGTGCTCGTGAATTTTTTTAAATAAAAAAAAAAGTCCATGGAATTCGAAAGAAAAAATGATGATCTTCAGTTTCTCGCTTAATTTTCATGCACTCGCGTATATTTATGGAGAGTGAGTAAAAAGATAGAAAAAACGTTCGTTCAGCCAATGGAATCTCAATTCCTTTGTGAAGAATTTTCTGTATCGTAGCTTTGTGGGAGACCGAACCAGCCCCGAATACTCTTGGCTCTCACTCTCTTTTTCTCTCTCAATACCTTTCTCTCTGAAGGAAGCTTTATCTTGACTGGTCGGAGCTAAACTAACCCCGATTCCCCGCTCACATATAAGGCCTGCTCAGTCCTCATGGATTCCTTTTTTTCTCACTCTTTCCCGTTTGAACTGGAAAAAGGGGTTTCCATTATCCTTCGGGGCTCGTTCGGCCATGAGATCAGCACAGAGGCAACTGCCTTTTGGGTTTTCTGCTCTGTACGAATATACACTTTTTTCTCACTGGACATATATAATAACGGGAAAATAAGGGATGAAAGCTGGAGGGAGAAAAAGTGCTGTAAAGTTGGGAAATCATATTATTTCTGATGCTGTCTCTTTCTCTATCTCTTTTTCCCAGTTTCTTTGCTTCTTCATTTCTCTTTATGCCATTTTATTTTTATCGAATAAAAAGTGAGATCGCTATCAAGAATTATCGGGTCTGACCATGTCGATACTAAAGCTTTGAAAATCGTCGGATCGGACAAAAAGTAATAAAAACTCATAAAAATGCATATGAAAATAGTAGCGGAGAATCTCTCAGACCAGTCGACATCGATCGAGCCAATATCGAAGAAAATGCTGCGTGATTTGCATAGCAGAACAAAATCCGGAAATTCGTAAAATCGAACAATTCCTTTTTCTCTGTGACAAACAAGATTTATCAGATTTTGAGCGAGGTCGCCCGGTCCATCAAAGTTTTATGAACTATCCGAGCTTTGTCGACGGTGAAAAATATCATTTTCGGCATTCTTTGGTAACGACCTTCGATTAAATAATGAAATCTACGAGATTCTCCAAAATTTCTGTCGATCCACGAAAACTTCAGATTCACTTTTTTCATCTTTTTCATTTTCCAAACAATTTTATACGCAGGTTTGTGCTTCAAATATTCACGATTCTCACTCTCTCATCATTTTTGTAAATAAACAATCAACCTCTCAGTAATTTCGTTTATTAGTACAGATTGCTTCGTTAATATCAAATGAGTCCTTTGCTTCGAGCAGCTGTAATACGAAAAATCTTTGAGTCATATCGATCGCAAAAGTCGAGGCTTACCGAAGTCTTTCCAAAGAAATTCGCACATGAAATGATCCAATAATCACTAATGCATGAATTACATTTATGTGTCAACGTACTGTATGGATTTTTTTTTTTTGAGATAGAGTGGAGCTCTCTTGCCAATGAGATTACACGTGCGCACCGAGAGCACCGATATAACGGTCATGGAATTTTATGGAGAAAGTACTTCGTGACCGATGTGCATAGATCGACCAGAAAAAATGGATGGTGCTTGTGATCAGGAGTAAGAGCTTTTCGTTACGTGGGAATTTTCGTACGTTCTTCGATCCATATAAACCCTTCGAGTGCACACTGGGTCTTTTAGACCCAAAAAACTTCCCGTCACCGATTATTCGGCATTTGATGGGAACGAATGTTTTGACATGTAATTTTCGTTGTCGTTTAAAAATGTATTCATAAAATATCGATAAAACGTCTCCGTAATAAAAAAAAAAAAAAAGAAATAGAAAAATGCATATTTAGCGGGATAGAACGATTTGAGAAGCGCCTCGCGTCAGATTGGCCCGATACGCACTCATGGGAATGCTTAAAAAATAAAATTCAATTCGACACATCGGGCCAGGTTGAAAAATACCGAAAACTGTGTATTTCTATTTGGTAATTAATTCAAAATAGCCGCGTTTGAAATAAAACGATTAAGAAAGGTTCGTCGGTTGACGAAACTTTGCAGCTGTTTCGAGAGACGATGATAATTCTCGTGGAACTGTTTTGCTTTTATGGGTTCGATAAATAATGCGAAAGTTCGATGCAATGGAAATAAAAATAAACATAAAATGTAGTAGTAAGTTTTATCGATATTCGCAGCTCATTCTTAAAGTTTCTGCAACTTGGAGCAGAGCGGATCCATCGGAAAGAGTGATCGCGGCCAGATGCTTTTTGCGATGTTCTCTCAAGCGATTCAAGACTTTCGGGATAGTGCACTATCGCTTTTTCCTCCATTATTTCTTCGAAAAACTACAGCACAAAAGCAAAATAATGTGCGTATAAATACATATATAAAGATGTTTTGGAGAAGCTTAGCGTGTCTGTTATATCTTCTGATGGAAAAACGACGTCACACTGTTTCTCCGTCTCTTATTCCATTAAGAGCAGAAATTCGCATTTCGAGCCCCCAACAGTGCAAATCTGCTTGGAGTAAATAGTCGCAAACATTCAGCATCTGGCGTTGTAGTTTCCTCGAAAGAATCTCGACATTCAAATGGAATGAAAAATATAAATAAGTTCGAGGAGCATGATTATGGTTTCTGCATTTCACGATGGAATTTCCGTTTTCCTATTACAAGTAAATAAAGCCCCGGAGGCTGGGAAGCTGGAAATGTGGCAACGATTTCTATGGAAACATTTGATACGTCTGAATTACATTTGGATAGAAATACGAGCTCGGTTAGTTCGTGAGCTCGATTTTGTTCCTCTTGCCTGTGGGAAGTCCAGACCTATTGGGATAAGCTCTTGCCAATAGTTCTCTGAACACAAACATATCGTTTGCGAAATACAGAGAGTACGCCACACGGTGACGTGTTCGAGGGTAAAGGGCGGGACACCCAGTCGAACGAGATTCTTTCCTTTCACTCGTTCCCCGAATTATCGGGGATGAGTGATCGGCAAAGTTACCGCTGCCAGGCGATTCCACGTTTCTCAGCTTCCCAAGAGACTTTCATAAACCATTGCATATCTCGGCTAACCTCATCGTCACGAGACTGGAATGAGGAAAAGAGATGGTAAGAATTACGGTTGTGGAGGTGAAATCGTATGGGCAAAGGTAAGCAGCACGGAAAAGAAAAATCGCAGGCCTTGAAACTGACCCAACGTGTAGAGGAAAAAAAAAAAATGAAAAAAATGTTACGTGTGCAGATAAAAATGAGGAGTGAGTGTTTGAGCAATGACGAGAAATGAAAACGATCCTCCACGTCCATGTCCTCAGGCGAGAAGAAAGATTTAGAGAAAAGGGAAACATCCCAAATGCAATGTGCAATGTTCGGAAGGGAACTCGATCAGACAGCAGGGAGTTTGTTAGCTGAGACATTTACCAGGACGCAGAAATACGTGACGAATAAAAAAATATCTACGAAGAATAGGGAGGGAGTCTTGAGGGGTCAAAAATATCCTTCATCGACGATGGCGATGCTAAAGAGGGTGAGAATTAATAGGAAATGGGAAATATCTTTTGCACGAAGAAACCGCGAGAAAGAGACATGCGAGTGTCATGGGTTAACGACGCTTCCGGGGCAAGGGTGGAGCCTTACAGGAGAGAGGGCGAAAACAGCAGAGATTTCGTTATGATCAGCCGTCGCCCTTTCCCGCCAGAGGGAAAACGGAGACACGCGTAACATTGATTCCCCGTAGGAGATAACTTGTTCTCACTCTCGTGGGACGTGGCATTAACCTTTCTAAATTCTCGTCACACCGAAGCAACAAAAAAAAAAACATTTCCTTGCACTGATTAAAAAAAACACGGAACCGCCTCGTTTCCTGGCACTAATTCTGACTCATTTTTCCACGTTCATTGAGCAAAAAGTTCTTCGAGATTCCGCAGAGAATATTCTAAACGAAATAAACAAAAAAATTGTACGAAAGAAGAAAAAGACGGACCATGACGTTGAGCACTGAAAATAATAAATAGTCGAGTGTCGAGAATAAGGAAACGATGAAAAAAATTATCCCCAGCTCAAGTGTAACCGGAACACCGAGAATATTCTCTGCAATCTTCTCTTTTCAATTCAGTACTTTTTTATGTTTCACACCTCGGGTTCTGTTTGTTTTTCATGTGAATATTTCCACAGGCTGGTCCAAAAGAACGTGGCCAAGTTAAGTAGAGTCTACAACTTTTCGAATCATGTATCATGTTCAGGGTCTCACGTTTCAGGTGTGGCGCGACCCACCCCGTAATTACGATGGGAAGTGGGAGAAGGGCTTCCGGTCCCGAATGGCCGGGGATCATTGTACCGAATAATTAAAGGCTCATGAATGCATCGCAAACGTCGCAGACCCGAAGATCAGTTCTACGAATGTGTAGAGGGTTTAGGAACGAGCTGTAGATAAGTATTCGAAATATAGACACGAATTTGCGAGAGAAAAATCCGTAAAAGTGTAAGCCGTAACTGGGAGAGCTTTTGCTTGTACGGAAGATTCTTAAGGCAGTTCGTACGCTTTTCTGTATAGATGTAACTCTGAGCTCGTAAGTATACGTGGCGTAGGGACGAAATGCTACCGGATTTAGTGCGGTAATAAAGCCACGGAAAGCTACAAGCTCTCTGGATGATGCGATGCATCTACAGTCCTTATTCAGTATCATTGGTATAGACATTTAACGGCGACACATACGCACGTGCGCAAATACGCACACTATAAATCACTCGATGCTTACATGAGCAACAACTTCAGTACCGGAGGATGCTGCTCTCTGTCTCTCCCTCTCTCTCTCTATCTCTCGTTCTTGCTGCCTCTCTCTTTCAGTCATTCCACGTAATCCACATGAATGTGAATAATACTGGCTGACGTGATCCGCTTTCCATGAATACGAAATTTAGATCTTTCCGGTGAGTTAATTATCAGGGGCTCTCTCTTCGGAGTATGCAACCGAGGAGACTTCTCTCTCTCTCTCTTCCTTCCTCTTCGGTTCATCCTCTCTGTACGCTTGAAGTTGCACATTGTGCAGGTTAATCCCGATCGGTATGAGTTGAAGGCTCTCTCACTCATTAGTTCATGTCAAAAAATTACGCGGCAAATGAATCGATCCATTGAGGAATTTGATAACATTACGTTAATTTTAATTAACAAAACATTTTAGTCCAAAGCTCGGGCAGTCCTAATGGAATTAAAACTAAACAGAATCAACTGTTCTGAGCTTTTACAGGCACCTACGTGACGAATATTTACCCTGAAAACTTGCTAACTCTCTCCAGAATGCCCACGAGCTGTGGAAGATTGTTCAATCGTTTAGATTCGATCTGAATCTCAATCGTCGTTCAATATATAAATAATGTACGTCTCGGATCGAATAGACGGAAAGAGCAAAAGAGAGAGAGAGAGAGAGAGAGGGAGAGAAAGGGAGAGAGAGGAAGTGAAGACCAGAAGATACCTGTGAGGCAAAGGAATCTCTTCAGTAGCTTTGACGATGGAAATTCAATCGAGTCGTCCTTCCGAATAAATGAGTTAATGGAGTTTGGTGAACGACAGAAGCCAAACTCACGTGCTCGTACACCAGACTCTCTGTCTGCTGCTGTGTGTCTCGTTAAATGTATCTGTGTGTATCTCATGATGGTGTTCGCGAGCCAGTATCGTGGAGTGATAAGGTTGATAACGTGCAAAGCGTTCGTACTTCCTCCTTGCCATCCTCGTCCATATTGCGAGGTTAAACGATAGTTCACACGACACGTGAGCGCCGTTATCGTCGTTGCAAATACGAAACATACTCATTTTCCCATTTTTAGATATTGCCTCCTGCCGCACGATCTGCTTTCCTGAGACGAAGACAGAAAAACGTCAGTTAAAGAACGTTTTTCCCTCTGATCATGGCAATCCGTACGAAAGTGTGAGTGCAGGTTTGTTCGAAATATAAAGCGAGATTTGGGACGCTTATCGTTCTCTCCATTTATTTGTTCGTGTCATTGGGAAAAATAGAGAAAAGGGCGTAACCCGGAGGTTTTATCGTGCGGAAGAGCATGTCATTTACGTCCTTTGGCTTCTCGACAATCAATGTGCTCGCGAATATATATAATGAACGTTCCTATCGACCGCCCCACATGCCCTTTCCCCTGCTTCACTCTGCCGCTCTCTTGTGTGTCAAACTACACCAATTGAGGCTCCGTGTCATATACACAGTGTCATATGTACATGCTCGTGTGCATGTTAGCCTGTTTTATACATACGCGTGAATATATATGGAAATTGCCATTGAAGGTGCAACAGTAGCGAGCCCTTGTTCCGAGTAACTTTATAATCGCTTCAATATTATATCCTTGGTACTCTAAGTTTCGCGTCATAATGTTTTTTGGTCCACCGACTCCATTTTCCACTCACCCATATGGGACACCCAGAAATACGCTCGAGGGATTGAATCCAGGATGAGAGATTATCCTCGAATTGTCAGAGGAAAACAGCAAAAATAAAAAAAATAATTCCGACGTAAATCAATTCGAAAGGACACGAAAAAAATATATATCCGAGTTTTCCGGACGCGGTTCAATATTTCAGAGTCAAATTATAAGAAAATGGAAGAAAAGTCGAATTTTTGAAGTTCCTAGACGGTCATACGCCCTCTATGAAGTATCGACGAAAAATTGAGGTGCACGAGTCGCCCGGATGCAAAAGAAACCTCGATTACGAATTGTCCGCGACACTGAAACTTTTTCTCACACGAAAGACACGAAGGCTCGGCTTATGCTTCATTTTTTTTTATTTCTTTCAAGCTCAGCTCGAAGTCGAACGACCAAACATCGTATATTTCATGCTCGTTCCCAGCATGACATAATCGGCCAAAGTTTATAGTGAGATTTCCTTTTCCTGTGTTCCACGGAATATATATGTAGAGGATGTTCCGAGTTGATTTTTTTCATGCCCATATATTGTGGAATCTTTCTCGCTCGTTCGCTCGTCGAGTGAAGCAAAGGAGGCAGGAAAAGCCTCGAGGCACGCCGAACAAGCGGTGGTTTTCCAACGAGTTCAACTTCTTGATGAAATTCAGAGCCGACCCCCCACTCCCTTGTTTCCATGGATCTTGGCGGTGCCTTTTTCTCGTGGATATGAGATAAGAGAGGAAAAATGGTACGGCGTTAAGGACGGAAACGAGCCAAAGGAAAAAATCCTCCGAAGAAGACGGTGAACGAAAAAAAAAATGTAAAAAATATGAAAAAATAACAAAAAGCCCAGGAGGCGAATAATAAAAAAAAAAAATAAAAAAAAAAACAACGGGAGGAAAGAAACGAGGGCGAAAATGTGAGCAAGCTTTTCCTACACGACCCACCGTATCACAGACCACAACGATGCACGCTCAAAAAAAAAAGACACGAAAACTCCTCCAAAGAGATAAAATTTTAAAAAACTGTGTGTGCAATGCCTCGGGGTATTCGATTCTCTGTACAAGCCTCTCCCTACCCATCGCACCTTGTTTTCGCTCTCTCCGTTTTTATACAACATAGATTACTGATTCCGCCACACAACCAATACCGATTAGCGACAATTTTTTCCGTCCAGTTCTCTCTGCCAATTCTTCCCTCAATTTCCACTGTGTCATTACTGAACGAGTTCGAACACACAATAACCGATTTTAGCTGGAAAAGCTTTTTCAATCGTATGTTGGGAATTTCATCGGCGATCAAATTTAAATGTGTTTTTTTATTTTTTCTAGTACGAGGATTAATCAACTTTTATTGGCTGTCGAATGGCGATTCACGCGACGATGAAATTGAATTTGTTGCGAGAGCAGTTTGCTCCTATGATCGTCCCAGCCATCGACAACGAATCAACCTTTTATCGAATTTGTTTTTAATTGGAGGGGAGAATATATAAAAAGTTTTGTCGGAGAGACAACATTTGTGGCATTTTTTGACAAATGTTTTAGTCGCATTGGTAGTTTCGGGTTTTCCTCGTGCCGGAAGCAGCGCGAACGGCTAATTGTTCTCTGATGCTCGTCGTTTTAATTTTCTCAACCCTCTGCATTTGGTTGGGGCGCTTGGCTCGAAACATTTCTCTCTTTTCGTTGACAAGCCTAGCCTGCTCGCTGCCTCTCATGATTGCTCCAGCACGAGGAGCTTTCTCTCTCAAACACGTAAAATTTTATTTTACTATCGCGACGACCTTGACCGTCTGGAGGATAAACGAGAGCCGATGACACAATAAAAGAAATTTCATTCAATTTTCTGAAACACGAGTCGAAGGATCTCCGTTTTCCCCCTTTCTCGATCTCCTGGAGCGAGTGAATTCAGTCAGATTTTATTGGAATTGAAGCGGAAAAAACATCGAAGATTTTCAACGTTTCGTTCGATTTTTCATGTTTCATTGATTTGTCAGGCTACGAGCGCTGATTTAATTTTCTACCGAGAAGGGGATTGAATTATTGATGAAACACGCGTCTGGAATTCACGTAACGCACGATTCATGTAAACAAAGCTCTAATTTCTGCCTCCCATTAATTGTTATTTCATAACCGATCCATTCAATTAATTAGCAGAGAGACATTTTCGTTCGAAATGCACAATGGATAAAAATAATTGAACTCGTCGAAACACAATGATTTATGTAAAACAAATTCGCTAATTGATTAAGAATATTCTCGAATGATCCCCTCAACAGAACAAATTTTATCCGAATGCTAGTTAAAGAGGAAAAGTTCAGAAAAATGTTCGAGAGCCAATCTACAAGGTGAGGAAATTTTATAAAAAATTACCATGACATTGAAACTCACTGGTTTCTCCACATCGTCCCTCCAACGGATTCGAGCAAAAATCCAGAAACTTTTTATTAGAAATTAGATAAAAAATGTTTGAACTTGGCGAAAAATGTCAAAGTTGACGAAAAATTTCAAAGTTTCCAGGTTTTTCGATATAATATAGATGAAAAATGACAATGGCTTATGCCAAAATCCTTCAAGGGCCAACATGGTACCAGGAGAATCCCTAGCAAGCTTTTATATTATTATTTTTGCTCTACCTACAGTTGGTTGGATCGCGATAGCCAATTCAGCATGTCGAATGAGAGAAAACGCTCGCAGCACGACTGTTGTAATTCCAGGCTGACCACGCCCATTTCCATGTCCTGGCAGTGGTATTGGGCTCGCCATTGATTAATTAGTAGTTGGTGAGCGATCTATCGGGTAGAATAATGGCTAATCAGTTTTCTAGTCAGAACTTTGCAATCCAACTGTCTTCGACAGTTTACACTCGATATTTATAACAAAGTGCACGTGAATAGTTTACGCTTCTCGATGCGGTTGGACTGGATATTTCTATAGATATATATTTATTTATATACGTATGGCTGTCGGGCAGACGGAAACTCGTGATTTTATCACGTTGGTATATAATTCTCTCGAACGGAGTTAACGGGAGGGTACGAGCTCGGTGTAGTGCCGGCATTGGGCGAGCGTGATGTTGCGGCCAGCACATATTACACAGCGCATACTAAACCCATTCGTTCAAACGTATATATGCTCGGACTCGTGGAGGTTTCGCAGGGAGAGTTGAGCGTGGAGAGAATGAGAAGGAGAGAGCGTCATGGAGAAATTTCCTTGCCGGAAACTGAAATCGGCACTTTAGCCACTAGCGGGAACGTGTGGCGCAAGCCTTTCAATTGCGAACTATAGTTCTGGGAAACACATTTGCCAGGCGGAGCTTGGGAAAAGTCGGGAAAGAGAGAGAGAGAGAGAGACATACACGAAGATCAAAATTGGGGTATATTCTTCGCGCAACTTTTAATGATCAACGGTAGTTTTTTCTCTGTTTAAATAGTCGAAAAAAAACACACACACACATACACACTTTTTCATGGTCGTCATCATATTTGCACGCAGACGTGTGCGCAAAGCGAATAAAGCGAGGCAAGAGGCTAGGAAAATTGTGTGGAAAATGAAAGAAAGACAAAAAACACTGGCACGAATAAACGCGTCGAGATAGATTTCAGAATGCCTCAAGGAAAGAAACAAAAGAGCGAGCTGGGCTCGTGGCAGGGGGTGAGGCAAGCGATTCTCGTGCAAAATGACTCTGGGAACAAGTTTTCGCATCGTTGCTTTTCTCTAAAAGTCTCATTCTCTTGTTATCCGGGCTCCCATCGTTTTCATTCTTATTCTCGTTACATTTGCCTCTGCCACTGTCGCATAATCATAATGTCTATTCAGGGTGTCCAAAAAAAAAACTCGGCCCCGTGGCTCTCGAGCGGAATCGATTCGACAGTTTGCCCAACAAAACAGGAATCGTCTGTGATTTTCTCAAACGACGTTGCTCGGTGAATACCGGTCGACAGGACCAAGCGACTTCGTAGCATTGTCGCTGCTTTGCATTGGCCCAAAGCCACTCAAATGACTTAGGAGACACTTTGTACATTGGGCGGTCACGAAAATCTGGATAAAACTCAACATTATTCGTGCTTCTTTTTTCTTCTCGGAGAGTTTGTCGCTCGAACGAATAGAAAGAATGAAAAAGCTGCTCCGCGGTCGACACAGTCAACACGGCTGTCGTCTCCATTGACGAAGCTGCCAGTGTGTTTTGAAAAACGCGAGATGAATGGCTATGGGCCTCGGTGCACTGGTGCAAAGGAAACTCGTAATCTGTCCCCGTAATATACACGCGTTTTGAGTGCATTAAATTATAAAGATATCCAGACACGAGAGAGGGAGCAAGTGTTGAAGAAGCGAAGAGTGACAACGCAGGAGAAAAAAAGATCAACGTGGGAAAATTCTTTGTTTATACGGTCCGGAGTTCGCGAGCAATGCCGGAAATCTTGCTCGATCGCCATCTGCTTCGCGACGATTTTCTGCCGGTTTTTCGAGCCTGAACAACGCGTTGACGAGCTTTGTCAACGCAGTCTCACGTGGTAAATTTATGAGTTTAAAATACAACGAGGCGACGGCCGGGAGCATCAAGTTTTTCATTCTTTCGCATTTTGTTACCCCGGAGCCCTGACCCTACGCACTGAAACGCAGTATAACTGCAACTTCATTTGACAAGCAAGCCGCGGCGGTCCTTTGTCACCGGTGAACCGACGCCCTTCCTGCTGTCTCTGTTTTTCTCATGAGCCTGCGGGGGTGGCATTATTCCAGCTCGGCGTTAACGTTGTTGGGGTCGTTGGCACATAGTGAGTGCGATTTTTCAGTATGCGGGCAGGATAAAAAAAAACTGAGACAAAAAACAAGGGAGAGACTGCCGGAGGCAACTGCTTCGTTAAACAGGTTCTGGGAAAAAAATGCTCAACAACCAATTGATGAGGTTAATGGTAACCAGATTCTGCAGCATTCGCTGAATTCATTGGTTATGCAATTCTTTAGTCAGACACCGTTTGACCACGACGCCAGGAATTGGAAACAGGATTTTCAGGTATGAAACAAACAAACAAGAGGTCTACATGGATCATAAATAGATTTCGCAGGCTAGGGATGAAGGAGAAAGCCGCCAGAATGTCGTCGAGGATGGAGAGCAAACCAAGTTGATTCGCGAAACAAAATTCCCTGGAAAATTTCCTTCTGCATCAACGACCTTCAGCCAAGGCTAACGAAACGTCGAAATGCATTCACCTTGGAAGATTCCAATCATCAACAACCGACAAACTTCAGCATCGATCGAAAAATCGGAAAAACAAATGGAAAAGAACAAAATTTGCGACATTCAGTAGAATCAGGAGTGAAAATCGAGTTTGGTCAGACAATCCGTGTCACTGAAATCGAGTCAGTAGGGCAATGTAGAACACAGAAGATGGTAAACAGTCTTCAAGAGCGAACCTGGAAAATTCATTAATTATCGCGGTTGAGACACTACACTCTGCTTTTAGACACCTGCTTGGTCCCTAAGTGAACATGAAAGGAGAGAGAGAGCACCGCAAGAATTATCGCGGTGAGCTGCGTGAGGCATATAATTAGTAGGTTCTAAGGGTTGAACCAACCAAGGCGGAAAAGCTTGGAAGCTGTTGGCAAACATTCGCTCTATCTAGGACGTCGCTCCAGTTGGAAAGATTTGCCACTGCGACCGAGTACATTCTCCCCCATATTCGTATATCCATACCTCCTTTCTCGTGGCTGGCACATGGCAACCAGCGAGAAGATACATCACAGAAAATCTGCTCCCGAGGCCACCGAGCATGCATAACAACGGCGAGAAGAAAGGTACCTGGCCAGGCTGCCAACTCAACGAGACTAGACGAGGAAGTACGCCCAAAACCCACGTGAAACCCATCCGATCATGCCACGAGCACTTCCCACGTGCGTGTTTTCGTCCTTTGACATCTTTACTTCGGTCCAATCCATTCACCATATTCTCTTCATTAAATAAAAAATGGCGCCGAGATTTCAACACGTGCGGAACAAAATTTCTAACAGAAAAATGGAAAAACGAATATTCCCGAAACTAATGAACTTTCACGTAGAATAATTATAAGAAATTCTACTAATTCGCCAATTTTCAGGGACGATTTTTCCCACGGTTTATTGAAGCAGTACGTGGATATATTTACTTATCCTCCGACAGCATTTCTCTGCGATCGACGTACGTGGTTTTGTCTCTCATATTACCCATGCACGTTTACGTATATCCTTTTCCTGCCCTCTCTCTCTCTTTTCCTCTCACATGTGTTCTGTTTCTAAGCCAAGGCAGCAGGTACACGCTTTCCTCATATCACAGCCTTGTGGTATACGTCGTCATTTTGCTTACAAAGTTACGGTGCAATCTCCGAGCCACTGCTCCGACATACGCTCTCAGAGAGGAACAGGGTAAATAGAAAACGACGGGAGATGTAGATCTCGCGGTGGATTGTGGCGTGAGAGAAACATTCGGTAAAAGGAAAATAAATAAAAATAAAGCATAGCAAGTATTCCCGATGGGAAAAATCATACCCAGGATATTAAATCCGATATTCTCGGCGTACGTGAAAATTTTTCATCCCTAGAGCTCCAATTTTTGGTCGATCGAAGTCTCTGTTGGTATCGCCGGAAATAATTGTAGATGCAGAAATTCCGATAGAGCTCGATCAGGTTTCAATCAGTTTCGGGAAGTCAATTTATTGACATCCCCAGCGAATCCAATTTTTTCGTTACATTCAAAATTCAAACGCATGCACATTTTGATGCAGCCTCCTTTGCACGTCCTAACATAACCGCACGTATGTGGTGACGGAGGTTGTGTGGAACAATCCCTATGCGATATACAGAACGTCATACCTGCACGTGTCTTATTGAGGTTCGATTTGCTCGAATGCCTGCGGTCGTCCAAGGAATTCCATTTGGCGAGAGGGATCGATGGAGGGATCAAGGGATCACACAAGCAGAGATTTTCTGGCTTGGTCCTTTTTCCACAGGTTCCATTTATTTATGCGTATATGTGTGAGGAGGAGAGCGAGAGATATTCTCCTTAAAAACGATTTCGAGGAGAAATAGTGCCAAATAACGTGAGAAAATCGAGACTGTGAAGCTTTTATGCCCCCGCGGAGTATTTCGGTGGAAATAATCTGCGCGAACGAATGCCAAACGCGTCGCGTCCATTTAGATTTTCCAATTTTTCGAACCACCAAACAATTCCGCCTTTTATTTATTTGCGCTCGGATTTGATTGATTAATCTTTCTTACGATCGAGTGATGATTCGCGAGCCCCAGTGTTGAAAAATCAATTAATCTCCAACTTTATTATACGCTCGATTGAACGCGCGATCGATATTTTATTTCGTATCAGTACGCGATAAAAAATCACTCGACTTTACACACGAAATGCATATTCCCGATGTTGAAACTTGGCTGAATCGATCGAACTCTGTTTCCAGGTTGCTCTACGATTCAGAATTCTCTAATGAGCTTTCAAGAAAGCATGCCACGACTAGACACAATCAAGAATAATTATTTGACCAACGTCGCCGAGTGAAATTGACCATTAAAGGGCTAGAAACGCGCTATCATCGTCGTTCTCGAGCTTCCGGTATCGAACATCCAGTCCCCTCGGTTATATATCAATATTCTCACTACATCTATTTACACAGACATATATGAAGCATTCATATTGGTATATTCTGGTCTCGGTATATGCCTAAAATCGGGCCGTTTGCTTTCAGCATAGTCTCGAATGCAATCAACGCTCTAGGGGATACGATACATATATATATATATAGAAGGATCCTGGTACCTGTAAAGCAATCGGTATATAAGCGCAGTTAATATGGCCATTTGAATGCATGGGTTGGTTGGATGGAGCCTCGTTCGCCTCGCACCCACTATCGACGTTGCAACACGACGAAACAATGCCCCACCCTTGTTGCTCCGTTTTTTACGACCCCTTGCCTTGTCTCTTTCCAAGCATGTCGCTTTTGGTCCATTGGGATGACACCCTGAAGCCAGCATTCCTGTTTCCTCGTCTCCTTTCGGTCCCCAGTGCGCTTTGAATTAATTTCTCTTTTACTGTCAAATGAAAAATGGCCGAAAAATCATTTCATTCATTTTATCAAACTCGATATCAATAACGCATCGAAAAACAACCATCAACCCTCAAATCTCCCTCGACCCTTCGTCGCTTCCGGAAGTGCTCGACACACTTGTCTTTTTATATCAAAAGATTTCCATTACTTCAAGTGGAGAATAGCTGACTAGAAAATGCTCTTTTTGTTTTCCTAATTAACCAGCTCATTCATACATTTCCGTATTTTACCTTCCGCTGGATAAACGTCAATGCGAATGTGTTTTGTACAATATCTTAGGCCGATGCTTCCACGAACTGTGTGCAACCCAATCGCTCAGCATCCAAACTAATTGTCTGCGAATAAGTGCGACTAGGAAACCAATGAAAAACTACCGTCTCTATTCATGATCATCCACCGTCTCTGTTCCGTCTCCAGTCTTTTCAAATCGACTCTCCACACAAACACACACACACACACACACATACACACACGTTTATGTTATGTGTTTATATACATGGATACATAATTGTGCTTCATGAACGGCCTTCGCTTCTCATTGAAGCGGTTATTATACTTTCTAGCAGGTCACATGCACACACCTTTGAATGCATAACGAAGACCACATATGGGTACGTCGGTTTAGGAAATGAGAAAATTCGACTCGAATTTGAAGCTTTTCAAGCGTTCGACGTTTTTTTTTATATTTCATCCCCCAATAACTCGTGGTGAATTAATAATTCTTGCGAAACTCGACAAAGTTTGATGAATAATTGATTGATTTTTCTGAGGAGAGGAAAAAAAAAGCAAAATTTCGCGAAATATTTGTTTGAAAAAGAAAAAAAACTGCACAGATGAGACAAAATGTTGGTTTCGAGGTGAAAAAGTTCGATTTATAATCCTGCAACGATCGTGAGATACCGAACGACACATTCAGCAGAAAGAACGTGCCGGGGACTGAGCAAAAAAAAAGAGCTCCCGTTGGAATTTCGTAAAAATCGTCGTGACCCAAATTACAAAATAAATTCGTGTTTCAACGAGCATGCGGAGGGGAATAAAAAACGAGGCTTTTTCATCCGGAATGCCCCATATATGCGAGCTTTTATGTGGGTCAGAGCCACGGTCGTTTCCGTGCATTTGCGAAAAAGACTCGTTTCCCGAGCTCCCATACATACATGTTCGCGTATGAACGTTTAAGGGTAAGCTGAAAACGCGTATTTCAGCCGATGTATCGCACAATCATGTTTTACACAAATGCACCACCGAGGATTACGTAGCAACGTCCAAACGCTCTCACTGCACTCGCTCCTCTCATTTTTATCTTTGTTTATTATGTTTTTCCATTTGTTACAATAAGAAAAAGTCTCATATGTTGATAAATAATGGTCTCTCCTGTCACAAGTAGATTTACTATTTCATTTAAGCTCTCTTAATATCAATGAAGCATTGCCCCTTCATAAATAATACGTCACAACGATATTGCGCGATATTCAATTTGGAGAAAAAGCCAGGGGCGAGCGAGAAATATTCCACGACACGAGATCGCGAAAAAGTTAAAAACTCTATTGACGCAAAAAAAAAGGAATATAAAAACTCTGATATTAATGGCAATGCGCAATTATTAAAAATCGTTAATAATCACGTCACGAGAAACCGTGAATTAGAGTCGATTCATTTGTTTTGTGAATCTTTCCGATGGCGTGTAGAATTTTATTTGAAAAAGTGTCACTCGCTTTTGCGTTGAAAATGTTAATTCGAGCTGTCGTCGAATGGAAATTTCCTTCTCGAACAACATGTCGTTTGGCGAAATTAATGAATCCTCGTGACATTGAATATTTTCATAGGATGAACATTTTCGGTCTCAAATACTGGCGACATTTTTTCTCCATCGTATGAAATTGTTGACTACGGGATAATGGGCTCGAGTTAAATTTATACGTGACAGCGAATTACTCTGGACAGACGTTGCAAAAAGGATAAAGTGATTAAACGCTTGTCGGGGGAATGAAATTTTTTGTTGCAACACTTTTTTTTAACTCGCCGGCAAAAGAGCAGGAAATTGATCGTATTTCTATCCCGATGTAATATAAAAATTCAGCGTAACGAAGCTGCGTGACAATGCATGCACTCAGCCACTTATTGATCTATTATTTAATAACGAAATTGATGTCTCCGCTATTATCATTATTTATTACCCTCACTAGAGCTCCATTTTTTACATGGCAATTCGATCCACTATTCCTGTCCCTGGCTCCGTCCACTAAAACCCTATTTTTCTGGTTCATAAAGCACACAGTCATCCAACCATGTATAGTCTTTTACCGAGGCTGCTGAGTTTACGGCTTTGCCGAAATTATCGTAAGAGAGTTCCATCGTGGGAGTGGAAAAAGTTTGACGTCATGGAAAGACGACACGAGCAGAGCTCGTGCTGACTTTCCTTTGAAAATTCGAGTTGGCACGGCATCTCTTCATTAAGATGACTATCTGCTTATCGTTCATCTTATTTATTCCATATCGGATAATTGTGACGTTGTATTTTGTTGTTATTATTATTTTCAATGGATCTCCTCGAAGTTTCACAGTTTCGTTGTCATATTTATAGATAAGTATTCAACACAAAATTCGTCGTAATTTTTGGGTGTGAGAAAAAAAAAGCGATGAAGGCTCAACGAATTTTCTTCACGCTTCCATTTTTTTTCTTCGGTTTCGTTTCATCCCTGGGAATCCATTGTTATTAGGAGGATCCTAATTTATGAGACTCGCGAAATTAATTTTGTACTACTCGTCGGGGGGAGCTAGTATGAAACTCGTGACAGCAATGGGAGACAAAGAAAAATAACCTGTCGGAGGCAATAAAAGTTATGTTGCAGAATCGCTGAAAACACTATTTCAATTTTTTTCTTTTTTTTTTGTGCCAAGAGCCAAAGTTTCCCAACAATCAGCCAAGAGTCTCTGCTGAGAAAAGTTTTCTGGTCCGGAGATCTCGGCTCTCGAACTTTAATGGGCTCAGCTCCCGGCCATCCTCTTATTGTCACTCTTAAAACTCACGCGCTCGCTCTTGTCTCTTTTCACTCGAAATTTCAACCCCACGATTTATCGGAGCTCGACAATATTTTCGCCATCCATTATACTCCGTTGAAAATTTAAGAAAATCATTTAAAAAGTGGCGGTTTCGTTGTTCTCGGCCGTAAAAATGATTTATGAATAAAATAATCGTTCTTGTTGCTAAAAATTACCGAAATTACACGATCACCCAACATTTTTCATCGCAATAAAAAATTGGAATTCAGCCATTATTCATTGTTATGAAATCAACTTTTTGGCCATCAAAAATTAATTGAAAAAGAAATTAAATTAAAAAGAAAAGAAATGAAGCACGTTACTGCGAATCACGTTTTGCCAGCTCTTAGCAACAAATTTTGATCGAGCGATTAAAACGGGAGAATTTTTTGAAAACAGGATTTCTCGTCAAGGGAATTAAGATAAAATACGTTTTGTCAAGTGTAAATGGAAATGTGTGGGATTCAGGCAAATATTGGATGTGGATCATTATTAATTTTGTTGGTTGATGAAAAATACTGGAAGGGGTGAGGGAAAGTCGAGTGAGACAAATTCGCAGGAAAAAAATGGCACGTGCATGAAAAGCGTCGATATGTGCATTATATAACGAATGAACGAATGAAAATTACCTTCGCTCTCATCCAATTCGTGCTGCTTCAACGAGCAAAACCATTTTATCTCGCAAACACGTGTGGTCGATTTTCCAACACCCACCTTCGCGAGTATTCACGTATAGTTAAAAAAAAAAAAAACAAATCCAAAAATAGTTGCAATTTATGGAGGCATTGAAGATAAATATAAAAAAACGAGTGAGTCTTATTTTCTCAGTCGGAGAATCCTCAATCGGTTCTGCCAGAATTATGCTTTGTTTACTGTTTTTATCGGATCGTTTCATTTGCAATCGAGACAGCCCGAGGATCGCGATAGCTCCGTTTTTGCGATGATATCATTGCCGGTTGCAAAACGTTGCACGAGACTCGATAAGAAAATTTTATTCTGCTCAAATAATTCCGAGCATACGGGCAAAAAAACGCTGACTTCAAATTAATGGCAAAAAATCAGCTGACGTAGAAATTTCAACAAAAATTTGACATGTTTTCGTTTTTTATATGACGAAAATAAATTAGAAAGCGTTGCATTATTTTCCCTTTCGTTATACGGCAGTCCCCATCCGTGTACGAGATAATAAAAAAGTTTTCAAGACTTATTCTCCTGAGTCACGTTTCCTCCGAGCCAAACGACTTTTGTACATGCGACATAAAAAATATTTATACACATAAATATACAAATATTGTGCAAAGGAAAAAGGACACGATGAGAAATTTGGAATCCTCGATGCCGGGCGAAAAGTTTCCCATTTTCAGAAAGCAATTCCGTTCACGCCCACGCCAAACACACTCTTTCCATTTTAACGAGTGTCTCGGGTCGAGTTTAAAGACTAAAATATCATCGACCGCTCGATCTTCGATCCGATGGCATTCCGAACAAGAAATTCATTCGGATCCGTCGAGATGCAACCAACACGTGTCTTTTCTCGTCTTCACTAAAGTGACAAAAAGAAAGAAAGAAAAAAAAAAAAGAAAACAAGTTCTCCAGACGGATATCGAGAGACAATTACCAGCTGGAATACGGAGCAAGACTCGAAATGTGAAAGAAACAGAGAGACCGAGCGAGCGCAAAAAGATTGCGAGTATCTCGGGATATTCCCCTGACTTGTTAAAATAAAGTTGAGTCTCCTCTCGTGTTCTCTTGAGAATAAACTTTCCCGCTAGACGCGTCTGATCATTGTCAAGAACGCTCGTGAGGACGGCAGCCAAATAAATAAACAAACAGGAAAGGTGTAAAAAAATTAAATTTTCGTCTCCATTTCGAAATGATTGTCCCTCGAGTGGATTTGAATTACTCGCTATCGAACGAGCTCATTCCTTCTCCAGGGATTTTTCAGGTTACGTGTCATAACTTAATAAATGTGAAGAAAAAATAATGAGATGAAATGAAATTACAAAAATCAATGAAGCTTCATGATAAAAAATGAATAAATTTGAGCAATTTTGAAAATTCGATCGCAGCGTTGGTCATTATGTTTGTACGTGTGCGATAACCGAAAAATGATGAGCTATGATGAGCACAGTAACTTTGAATTGGCCAAGAGAAATTGGGAGAATTTAGTATTTTAGGAGCGTCTGCCTTGTATTTTTTTTTATATGGAAAGCCATTTTTCCGTGGCGGTATTTTTTATCGTTGGGAAGTGATACGCCGAAAAAAGTTGCCAACGCAAGATAAAGATCGTACTTTTTCTTATAAAAAGACGTTTTCCTCTTCGCCAGTAGGAAAGCCGTATTTTATTTGTATTTTTTTTTTTCTCCTTTTTTATACGTCGATTGTCCAATAAATCGTTCCAAGTTTCAATAGTAACGGCGGGCTGTTGTATTTTTCTTTTTCAGTGGCTGTCTGAAGACCGGAAGAAAGGAAGGAAAAAGCGAAGGAGAATATTTGGCCTATGCGTTGATCGAGGGGGACGGCGAAGGGTTTGAAGCGGCCGGTTGGGGTTGTTGGACAAAGGGTAGAAACCATTCTCCCAGGGAATTTATCGATGGAGCCATCTTGATGTAAACGAAAATTGGTAGCTACGAGAGGACATTGAAAATATTTGAAGGTCAAGAGTACGCGGAGCTTGTTACTATTGCGGTAAATAGTGGAGAGGCGTTTATTCGCCGCTAGACACGTCAGGCTGAACCCAACGAGTCCAGGTGGTACTCCGGGTACCAGAACGTACCGTTTTGACGCCATTTCTCGAGACAAAAATCTCCAACAATATCGGGAAAAAAAATTACGAGATCGACGACAGCAACTACCTCATCATCGACTTAAAAGTGGGAGAAAGAGGAAGCGGAAGAAGACGATAACGTGCTGGCTGCTGTACGGAAATCGACAAGAACTTAGACCACCACCGCACCCTCCACCCCACGTGGCCGCACCACCACCTCATAAGGTACTTACCCTCACTTTTCACCTTTTTTTCCTTCCACTCTGCGCCCTCTTCCCTTTTATCAAACCCTATCAACAGTTAATCTCGTCGATGATTCAATTTTCGCCTGCATGCGATTTACCTTAACACGATTCTTTCCGACACTAATCTAGTTTTTATTTATCCAACCTCTCGGTTGTGCCTCCATCGATTTCATTGCAGCTGACGATTCATCGTTAATCCAAATTCCAAATTCCAAATTCCAACCCTAAATTCGTATTTTTTTCTTTCTGCCTCATAATCTTCGTTTTCCGATGAAATTTTTCGTTAATTTCCAACTTTCCTTTTTTTTTATCGTCGCCAGGATTTTTCACTCCTGTTATGCCAATCACATCTGGCTCGCATTGCCGCATGCTCCACGTCCAGATTATCCGTTCGATCGAATTTCCATACTCGTAACCCCCCCCCCCCCCCCCCCCCCCCCCCCCCCCCCCCCCCCCCCCCCCCCCCCCCCCCCCCCCCCCCCCCCCCCCCGCCCCCCCCCCCCCCCCCCCCCCCACGAAGCTCGCTCCCAAGTATTCCTTCTATACATCACATCTAGCTTTTGGATATTCCAACCATGCTAGACTGGTGCACACAGATATACTCTTTGAGACATATATGGAGCATTGAAAAAAGCAAAATTAACGAACCGTCCACGGATCGACACGACGTTGAGATGTTACACCCTCCTTGCCACTCTTGAGTTCGTTTCCGAGGCTGGATGATGGAGATGGCGATTTAGGCAACAACTTGGATGATATTTTCGAAAAGTGTGCACGATTTTCCAAATGGTTGACTTTTTTATTTTCGTCCTAAGCGTTCAAACTAATTATTCAATATTTTCCGAAATTTTTTCAAAAGCTGAGAAAAATGGAATAAAAAGTACTCAGCAGGATTTGATAATATGTAGAAATCTATGATGCTGGAGCTTGCATCGTTGGACTCCAACGGTATTCATTGATTTCCCTGGTCAAGCTTATTATTGAAATGGAAAATGTAATTACGATGATAATCCATGCAATTAAAATGAACAAACCATCGATAAAAGGTAATGTTTTTCGTTGCATTCCAGCTTCACGAAATCCAGCGTCGTAGAAATTGTCTTTTTGTCGGGATTTTGTAGTTGATTTTTTGGATATTTTTCGGAGGAAGAAATTGAGAGTTCGCGGAGTATTCCGAGGGGAAAAGTTGTTGATTATTTATGTCTCGAATGCACCGTTGACAGAGTGTCAATCGTTAAGGTAACGCGCACTCAAGTGGCTCTGAAAAAGTATGTGAATGCGAAGTGCGAAGTAATACTGGACGATAAGGGACTGTCATTCTTGCGCGTCCGATTGATTGTTGTAAATAATTAAATACCTCGTGAGCGCTAGATCGAAGAGAAAAATGAGTGAGGACTCTTCTCTGTAGAATCGAAGGATCTGTCTTGCGATAAAGATTGGCTGGTACAATTTGAGGAGCCTGTGTGTATCTGTACGTATATTGCGAAACGGAGACGTTGACGAAGATCGAAAGCTCGGTCGCTGACGGATTTAGTTAGGCAAGTCACCGTCCCATGTACCCGCGACTCCTGGGCTTGCCTGTCGTCCAAATTCACCCTCGGAAAAGCTCGGCGCTAAATTGACTCTCACGCGATTGAGGAAAAAATTTATATATACATGTGTGAATTATATTACTTTCACTACATCCGTTTCTGCCCCACCACTTCCGGCCCCAATGCCCAAGAGAAATGAGGGCCAATAAAACATATATATATACGAGATGAAGGACCTGTTTACGGATATCCTCAGAGCTCATTTCTAGCGTCCAGAGAGCTTCAGGGAATCGCCCATAATAAATAATCCCAAATATTCTCCACTGGATATTTTATTCTCGTTTTTCTGGATTTTTCTCACGTCGAAATAAATATATTTATTTTATTATCTCCGGAGCTTCCTACGAGAATCCACTAAAATAAACCAAATTCTGATCCGCAAGCTCGAACCATTGTAACAGAAAGTGCAATATTTATCTTGTTTTTCGTGCGTAATTTTTCATTAATTTGCAACGTTTTTAGCGCTGCAACGAAATGCAGTTCATAACTTCATATCTAACGAATTCAGAGTGAGTCCCACTGGTCTCTAGAGAAAATGAGAACTCGCTTGTGATTCACGCACTTAATTAAATATATTTAGATTTTTGAGGGCGGTCGACTAATTCAGGCAGAACGTACATTCAGGTTTCTTAATTACTGTTTGCTCTCCCGACAGGGTGGGCTGTATCCCGCAGTGCAGAAACCCTCCTTAAATATTGTACGTAGTAGCTCATTCTCACGGAATACAAGAAGAGAATGAGGCAGGGAGAGGGCAAGAGGAGAGGGAGAGAGAGAGATCGGTACTGCAGTTTGAGAAGCCGTGGCGAAGTAGATAAATGGAAATGCCCTAGACGTCGTGCGACGATGACAACCTCCACGACGTCAGAGAAGAGGTCTCGAGAGCTACAAAGGGAGGCCGAAAGAGGAGCCAACTGGCAATCAAAGAGCACATCTTTCATCAATTCTCCTTCAATAGGCTTTTTCCCATATGGAAACATTACCATCACGTGACCGACGATAAAAAATGAAAAATCGCATCGGAATATTTTTTCTCAGGACCCCCCAACCGCCCTTAAATCCGGACTTTGCGTTGCCCCACACATTCATCCGTTCGAAACGATGAAAGAAACAAAAAATAGATTCGAATAGGAGTTTCCGCAATAAAAATGACCGATCGCTTATTTATCTGCAGAGCAGAACAAAAGTAATTATCGACGAATTGGCCAAGTTGAACTTTTGCAAGATTCTTTGACGTGAGTTTTTTTTTTTTTTTTACTGCTAAATGAATAATTCATGGAAATCATTTTTAATCAAAGTTTGTCGAGGATTGAGAGTTTCCTGTTCGCGAAAGGTTTACATAAATCGATTCGACGGAACACTCGACTTGTTGAGGCAAAGGGAGAGATGCGAACGGTAGAGACATTTTTTCCCTTGAATAAATAATTAGCACAATATTTTCCATGCACAATTTTGTTTTCACTCCGTTTTCTCCTTCTCTTCATAAATATAAAATTTATCCTTACGACAGTTTCACTCGGAATGCGTTTATTTAAGGAATTGGAAATTTTTGCTGTCGAGTTCGCTAGAAACGAGTTTTCAGTGTACGCGGAATGGGACAGCCAGCAGATTCATATTTATTTGATTTCTGAGCGAAAGAGTGAAGTGTCCGAAGCGTCGGAGCGTGAATTGTTCACCGGCGATTGAATAATCGAGGAAAAAGCGAGAAAGAGTTGGATGTGAAGGTTGAGAATGAGAGGAAAGCAAAGTCTCGTGATCGTGAAGTTGTTTGCCATGTGGTCAATTCCCCGGAGGCAAATTTGATCAGCGAATGTTTTTAAATGGATGGAAAAGCTCGGAAAAATGAGAAGACGAATGAGTAATTACTTTTCGGAATGTTGGAGTGAATAAATTTTGAAATATGCGACGTCAAGTTTGTTTGGGTGATAAGAAAAGTTGCAGTACGCATGAAATGGCATGTTAATTTCTTGTTGAGGTTTTGCTCGTCATTCCGAGGATCAAGGACGCACAAAATAGCTGCACACGGACGACTGCGCACTCGGGGATGCAGAGGGACGCGGTTATCCGTTGCTTAATTACTGTTTGCACGGTTCCGTCGTGCAGGCCTGTACAAAACGGAGCGACTGAGTTTCGTGGCATGTCGTGTGTTCATGCGCTGCATTTCTATGGATAAAAGCATAAAACTCTGGTGGATATTCTCCGGTACGAACGCTGTTGCCAATTCCCTGCTCTCTCTTTCTTCCTCGTTTTCTCTTTCCTTCTCTGTCGTACGGTTAGGTTTTCGAGATAAACGGGAACGAGCTCGACGACGGAGACGAGAAGGAAACTCGTCCAGGGCTGCTGGTAGCGACACGGTATGTTGAATAAATGGAACGAGAACGAGAGAAAGATACGAGATGAACATCTTGAGGAACAACGTTTCTCACCAACTCGAATTGTAATTCCGTTCGTGTTGTCTTATTGCATCTAGTCGCTATATATCTCGAGGGCGATAGCTTTTCCCACAGCGAAAGACAGGATGACTCTTGACAAGGTCATAAAGGCTCCTTAACGTTCAATGTTCCTCCCAATTTGTAGAGAGAATAAGAAACAATTGAATTTCATACTTTGAGATTTATGGAAAAAGTGAATGAGGAGAAAAAGTGTAACAGAGTTTTTCTGCAGGCGAGACTGTTGCTGAGATATTAATTAAGTAGTAACGGTCGATGTTGGACAGACATGTCTTGCGGCAAAGCTGGCCGAGCAGTCGGCGTCTTTGGGATTTTTCTCAAAGCTCAAAATCGTTTCTGTTCAAGATCCGACGATCCTCCCATTTTCTTGCTCTTTCCATTCAATTTTTTTCCCCATTTGCGGTTTATGCAAAATTCATATCGCGCGGTATAGTCGCGAACGCATTGCTTCGGAACTGTCGGAGACTCTAAAGGGATTTTTCCTCTGTCCCGCGTGCTTGGGGAATCAGAGCAAAGGGTTGGAGAGGTTTGGGGAGGAAGAGTTTCTGCGGATAAGTTGTCCCGTAAATCTAAAGGCGGACAGGCTATTATCGGTATCGCAAAGTCTCTACTGGCTCTTCAATCTTTCGAGGCCTCTTTTTTTTCCAACACCCACGATCCGCACGTAGATTGGAATAAAAGTTGAACACATTAACGTGCTCGCAACTGAATCAGGAGGGATCTCAGTACTTGGGATATTCCTTTGAGCTACTTTGGCCAGATCCAGAAAATAGAATCGTCGACAATTGGATGCTCCTCGTTTTCTTTAACCTGCAAACTTTTCGGCTCGTTGAGTTGAGCATTTCCCAAAACATCCTCATCACTCGAATTTTCCAATTCTACCAAGTATATGCGTCCACGAAGGCATGCTCTGAATAATGTTCCCTCTCCCTCTGTCCCTTTCTTCGTCGCTCTCTGCGTCTCGCTTTCTCTCTGTGCACTATTCCATAGTTGTCAGCACTCCAATCTTGCTTGGCTGTTCTCTCACTGCTCGTGTGCGGCACATCCTCATTCCCCTGTCCACGACCCTCATCCCCAAACGCCACACATGCTAATATCGTCCTCTCCTTCCCCTTCTTTTATGCCGCCCTCCAGCCCCTCTCTGACATGTCCGGAATTCCAGCTCGTTCTCTCACACGATTCGCCTCGCCTCGGCTCGCTCTGTGGCCCTTCATACATCCAGGGCTCTGTACGAACCTTCTACACCCCACACGCGTCTGTACAGATGCATTCTTCGCTGAGAAATCGAGTGACATTTTATCTCCGGTAGGAAACCGGGTCGCGTTTCTCCCGGAAAACAATCTTGCTTCGTTTTCTCACGTATTATTCTCCCTCTGCTTTCGCCTTTATATTTAAACTTGGCCCACAAATTTAAACCCCACATCTTAAGTCGAGCGAGCTTTTCATATTCAGGAATACAGATTTGATTCTTCATCCCTCTAGGGGCTTGGAAATTCTGTTATCGGTAAATTATTGGATGAGGATAAATTTCATCGGGTAACGTAACGCCGAGAGGGAAAAAATGGCGCACGTATCGCTTTCGGATCACTCGCTCCTTGATAATTTTGCCGTGGTGTAGAAAAAAAAAAACGATTTTCTCATCATTTTTTCGAGCCCGAATATCGCAGAAGTCGATAATGAAATAAAAACCCGGTAGTCGCTGGGTATTTAACAAAATGAAACATAAAAAAATATTTAAAATGTCGAAGCAGAGAAAAATTTGTATTTCCGCTTGAAAAATACAGTCCGAAGATCGACTATGAATTATTTCAGATTTTCGAATTTCGTAATTGCCGGAATAATAAGGCAAAGATGCTGGGTCAGGGAATTTGGCTGGCTGAAGAACGTTCGAGGATAGAGGTTTAATCTAATTAGTGATTATCTTGTTACAGAGCTGGAGAAGCGGCAGCAGCCGCAGCTGCCTCGGAGCTCTGAGGAGCTGGAGGATTTGCACAAGCTGCTGCACTTCCCCGAGGAGGTTGCTCTCAGATTGGCCGAGTGCGAGTATCAGCTGTTCTATCAGGTACAGCCGTGCGAATATTTACGTCACGTTGCCCAAGATCTGACACAGACAGCATCACAGAGAGCGGCGGCTTCGAGGCAACACCAGCAGCAGCAGCAGCAGCAGCAGCAGCAAGAACAAGCGCCACCTTCACCAGCGCTAACAAGCCATTCACACAATCAACGCACCTGGAACCGGAGCACCGATACTTTGCCGAGTACCGCCAACAGCTCGACTCAGACCGAAGAAGAGGCGCTGTGGCTCGGTGGCCCTCCATCCGCCCACTCCGTCCAGACCCTCGTCAACCGGTTTAATGAGGTGAATTTTTTTATTTGCCAGCTTGCTCACTGTTTTCCCTCGCACGACGACTTTTATTTTCTTACTCTGACGTAAACTTTCCTTTGCTCAACCGAATTTCAATTTCGATATCGCCAACTCCACAAAAATGCCCAAATCTCCAATTCCCTCAAGTCAACATTTTTTAATCCGCATCTTTTCCCATTTCATGCTCCAAACCTCATCAGTGAATCGGGAATTCCCTTCTTTTCCGACCTCAAACGCATTTCCAAGAATCGCAGCTCGAAGTTCATGAACCACCATTCTTAAGTCCTCGAGTGTAGCACCAAGGTGGATAAAAAAATTGTTGCTTTTTTTATAAACACACCAGAACTCCCCCCCTTCTGCCTTATTTCGCCAATCATTGAGCCAAGGCCGGAAAGGGTGAAAAAAAAACGATACAAAGATGAACGCACATCGGAAATGGTTGAAAAATCCTTCGCAATGCATTTGGAAAATCAAAACATGGTGGAACGGAGGTGAAAAAAAAAAAAAGTATTGAAGGAGAATGCGATTAGGAGCTCAGGATGTGAGGGAGCGAAGGTACTTGTGGGCGAGACACTGTGTAGCAGATATAAATAAGGGCTGGTAAGCACATACACACAGACAGACTTAAAAACACCGGATCCAAAGATATATATATATCTTGGCGAGGTTGAAGAGCAGCAGTGCGTTCGTGTGTAAGTCCAACCGCAAGAGAACCACCTGACCTCGAATCTCGACGTAACATGAACACCCACACATGGAGACAGAAGAGGAAGGGTGAAAATCCAACCAACAGTTCTCGGGTCGAGCGTCTTGCAATCTTGCGGTCTTCCGGCTCTCACTCGGCTCACCTCACACACAAACTACCAGGCAGTGTCTCTCGTGCACGTATGAACACAGAGACTCAGTCAGAGACACGCTCACTAAAGCAAAGAGTAATATATTCTTTGGTGTGTACTTTGGCTGTGACGAAGCAGTTGGGACGCAAGGATATACACGACACTAGATGCTCGTGTGGCCTCTTCAGAGACATATTTATTTTTTCCACCCTTCCGCCCTTGTCATTTCCTCCACACTCGCTTTTTCCACTCGTTTTCTCTTCATTTCTTTGCTACGCTATTTCTTTATTTCCTCCCGTCTTTCAATTTCTCTCTGTTACGTCCGTCTCAGACTCACATTTTTATATCCCACGCTGAACCTCGAAAAAGATGCCCAGTATGTCTATGCCTTGCCACGCTTTTTTATTATTTTCACTTCGGGTCTATTTTGAGCGGATAGAACTTCTGGCTCCGCGCTAAACTACACCGAGGTGCTTGCAGTATGTGCACATCACAAACAGTCCTCTGGCCTTGGCTACCGAATGCAATGGAAAAAGTAAATGCCACCGGATAATAAAGAGGCGAAAACAATGACGCAGAACTTAATGAATTCGGGACTTTGAAGCTTCAAGTTGGAGTGAGAAAAAAAACGATGTACTCAGTTTGTCTGGGAAATTTGGAAATTTTCCAATTTTTTTTACTTTTTCTCGATTTGCGTCGAGAAATTTGGAATTCCCATGAAGAATTTATTCATAGAGATTTTGTGTGTTGCACCAGGTGAGTTCATGGGTTACCCACACGATAACGAGCGGCTCGACGATCGAGGAACGCCAGGCCCTCCTCTCGTGCCTGTTGCGAGTGGCCCAGACCTGCTGGAACACCGGAAACTTTAACTCAGCAATGGAGATCATCGCCGGTCTCAAGTAAGTTTGCCATTATTATAACTAAGCAACGATTCTTGCCAGCGGCTAAATTTAACAGGGCTGAAACCCGATACCCAACTTTTTCAACTTTCCCTTGTTTCCATCTCAATTTATTCAAGCTTGTTATTTTGCCGGGGGTCATTTTCATTCCATCAACTTAATATCTTCAAGTACCTTCAAGATGAAACAGTTATTTGTTTTCTTTTACAAACATCATGGATCAGATCCTTGTAGCTTTATTAATTCCCCGTGAAATTTATCAATTTTTTGATATTTCGTATTTTTTCAAAATCACTTTGACAATTTATTTTTACGGAAAAAAACTTGCCGGCATAATTAACACTTTTTGGTCAAGTTCCTCTGCATAATTGAATCAATATTTCGGGAAAAATCGTGGCTTTTACCGGAGGGTTGAAAAGATTGGATTTTTCGTCGGTTAGTGTTGTTTCTGCGCCACCCCATTATCCCGTTAGCAACGGTAGTGCGATGGCATTTCCGAGGGTGGGGTCAGACAAAGAACGAGAGAGTACAACGGTGGTTGTTACCGTGACCACGAACTAATGCGGGTTTCGGAGCAAGTGGAACCAAAAGGGATGCAACGTTGATGCGGCTTTTCCAGTTACGCAGAACTTTTGGTATTGCTCGCTGCTCTCATGCCATCATCCCTTTTGCCACATCCCTCAACCTCCTCCCTGAGGAGGGTGGAGCTCCGTTGGTTTATTCTCGAACGTCTCCTGGAGGGATAAATCGCAAAATTATGGAGTTCGGGTGTAAATTTTCTGCTTTTATTTCGTTCAATTTTCATTCAATTCTTTCTCGATTCAGTGCAATCTGTTGCATTGATTTTCCGTCGTTTTTGTCATTCGTTCCTCTAGTTTCTGAATTTTTATTGGGAACCTCGTCGATGAAAAGATTTTCCTGAATTTCGTCAAAATCCACAAGCTTTTTGGCTCGCGAAGTTGTTGTGAAAAATCTCTTTATATTTTTATGCGACGCCACAGAATCCTTGAGGCATGTGAATCCCTTTGTTTTGCTGTTTTTAACCATAAAACAATAATTTCCAATAATATTCATTGATTTTGAAAAGTGCTGATTGAGTTTTTTTCAAAAAAGGAACGAAAAAAATGTAGATCTCGCTCTGAAATGATGTAGCAGCGCGCGAAGGGGTTAATCATGTTTTATCCATAATAGGCGTCGCGTTTGCACGAAGGCGTGTTCCTCAACAATAACAGTTTAGCATTCCAGTGTTCTACTGTGATATCTTGTCGTTCAAGCTTTCCCGGTTGTTTCCAAGTTTGAGTAAGCTCGTTCGTGCACGCGACGGCGTCTTCATCGAACGGATCGTGATGCGGAGGGCCGCAGGAGCTAGACTCGATTAGAAGATCGGTTATCTTAAAGTGGCATGTCCGCCCAACATATTATATAGAGCGTATAGCAGGGCTTGCTATAAATGGCAGACTGTGTGTCGAGTGTGTGGAGGTAATTGGTGGAACGAGATAGGAGAAGGATTCAGAGTTAAGTCAGAGACTGAGGAACGTCGCTCGAGGGGGCAAGCGTGTTAGAACTTGGAAGCTTCGCCTCGGGAGATTCTTCAGGGAGGAATGAATGTTTGGAAAAGGAAAACCTGCTTGTATATGAATACAGCAATTTCCATTATTCCGGCGCTTAAACTTGGACGCATTAATTATTTGAAGAGCTCGATAGAGGAGAAAAGTTCTCGTTGGGATTGGAACTACTTACACGGAAAGCCGATTGGGTGCGTTGAAAAAAAAGGGTTTGTGTGTGTGCGTGCCGGGCGCAGAGTTATAAACTGCCGAGCTCCCCTACTTAACGCTCTCTATGCAAAGCCCGAAGAATCGGATATAATTAATTTATCAATATCTTTGAAACGGTAGATCGGAGAGACAAATCTACATACAGCTCGAAAAGCTCTGATCGTAAATCGTCGTATAGCCGAGCGCGCGGCGTATAGAGCCCATTTCTTTAGGGAACAAAAGGGCCAAAGGGTCGTTAAAGTTATTCGAGTGAAGTGAAAGAGATGTAAAAAAGTATAAAAGTGCGCGGCGTGGAAAGGAGGGGGCGACTGTTGGTGGAAAAAGAGATAAGAAGCAAAGAGGAAGAGACACGCGGAGATGGGATTAAAAGCGTCGTTCGGGCTGCGATGAACGCCCGGAAAGGAGAGAATGGAATCGGCAACCGATAGAGACGAGACTATAGCTCTCGTAAAAAGTAATTCGATTCTCGGAGCCGAAGTGAAAGGGTAGAAAAAGGATAAGTGCAGGAGTGATGCAACTGGACGTCCATTGGGGGATGTAAAGTCTGCGTTTCGGAGAGGAAGAATGAATCGGCAAGGCGAAAATTGAAGTGCATTTGGTTCGGGGCTCGTGCAGAACTAACTTTTCTTCCTTTTTCACTGCGGCCAACAAACCTCCTCGCGCTCTCGCACAGTCTTTTATATATTCTCTCGTGCACGTTTCTCCGCGAGTCTCTCGGGACTTTTATTCTTCGGTATAATAGACCGAGCTGCGGAAGGCCTTCGATCCGAGATCCTAACGTGAATTAAATGGAAATTAGCGGTCGGGGCTTTTCTAGTTTAACTTGCCGTTCGCCGCCTATTCCTCGCCCCCGCGCAACGTAAATCTCCCCAACTCGTGAACGAAAATCCAACGGAGACCGAGCATGCAAAGTGGATGTAAAAGACGTGAAAATAGCGAGAGGAATTATCCACAAATTCACTCGCCTCCCTCAAAGACACGTTCTAATTATCATCTCAGACCTTCATTCTCCGCTCCTTATCAAATTAACGAGAAACAAGAGCACCCGTAATAATACAGAAACGGCTGCCGGCGATGTGGCAGAGTCCTCTTAGCAATCGCCGCGATAACGTGTCGATTATTTAACCGCAGCCATCGCTTAGCTATCGACAATTCGATCCTAGAACGTCGCGAGGAATGCAAATAAATCTTGTCACGTTTTTCAAACTTTTTTCAGCCACTCTTACATTTTCCGGAAAAAAAAACTCAGACAACATTCCAGTGCGCATTCATGAATAGCGGAAATACATTTTACTCATTCGTTGATAGGAAAAAATTGGTAAACGAGTGAGAACTTGGCTCCTGCCATCCCGTCAGCTCCTTTTATCGGATTTCAAAAGATTTTTTCCTGGAAAAAATGAACCCAAGATTTCCTTTCGATTTTTGCATCCATTTTTTCAGCACAAACTATATTCCGCTTAGCTACAGACCTCGAAAAGGAAAAAGTTGAATGACAATGTAAAAACCTGCTTGAGCGTTTCTCAGGAAAATCCTTTTTCTAGCTGATCCTTGGAATCTCTTTTGAGACACTTTTCGGCCTGGAATTTTGAAAGCAGCGGCGGCAATAGCAACAGGATCTTGAGAATTTTCACTCGAGAAAAGTATCGAGTGACCTTCGTCCTTATGGGAAATAGGATTCTCCATTTACTCGTCTGCTCGCTGCACCAGACTCGAATTTTCTTTTTCTCTTTCTCTCGCTTCTTCTCCCCTTCTCCCCTATGCTTCTCTCTTCGTCGCCATTCTTCTTGCCGCTTCCCAGCTCTTTCATGTTCTTCCTTTACATCTGGTCTTGAATCACACACCCTAATGAAAAGAACCGAAGCTCATAGACCCTCCTATCTCTCCAGCTGCATTATTGAAAGACTCTCGGTCTATATCTCGACGAGTGTTTCTCGTAGTGTTCCGCAGCTTTTCGCTCAGGCTTTCCCCCACTTTTTTCAAATGCTTTTTCGGCTGCATTTTAGGCCGAAAATGTAGAAAAATATTCAATAAATAAATAGTACCCAAAATTTTTTCGGTTTCTATACATTTTGAAAAATGAAAAATGGCTTGGGGTTTCGAAATCAAGTAGACGATAGTAGTGGAATTTTTCGAATGCCTTTTTGGCTGTGGCTTAGGCCGAGAGGGTTAAAGAATATTTAAAAAATCGAGGATTCTCGAAAAATGTTTTGATTTCTGTGATTTTTGAATAATGAAAAATTGAGACGCAGATTGGACATTTTTAGGAGTTTCGAAATCAAGCGAAAAAAAAAAGTGGATAATGTAATTGAATTATTTTTCAGATCAAACAAGTTGAAGCCTTTCTGGCAGAGCGTAAAAGAGCCGCTTCCCGTATTGGAATATCTCTCGTCGGCGCTACTGTCTTCCAAATATGAGCAAGCACTGGCCCGTGCCCTTGCGATGCCGGAATGTCCGGTGGTGCCCTTTTTCGGAACTTTTCTCCGGGAGCTCCGAGAGGTCATCGCTTCCGTTGCGAAGGTAAATTTCCTTTCTCGAGAGAGAACCAAGAGAGAGAGAGAGAGAGAGAGAAAGAAAAGGTAATAAATCAACGTGTTAGGTTTTCAGAAGTCAGCTCACGTATTGTATAACGATTCGTGAGTACCATCGATTCCCAGTGACTTTCGGTTGCTGGGCACTGATTTCAAACTGGAGATCAAACGTTTTTCCTTCGGGACTTTGATTTGTGATGAAGAAAATACGCAGAAAGTCTCAAGAGTGTAAATTTTTCGTAAAAAAAAGGGGATCCTGCCAAATTCGTAATTCCGAAATGCCGAATTTTCTCCATTTTTTCAAATGCAAGAAAAATTGAGATTTTCAATAGAATATGAAAAATAAAGTTTTTATAATCTTCCGAAGGGTTTGGCGAGAAATTGACCCCGTCGAAAACTACGTAATTGGACTTGAAATAATAGACACTTTTCTCGTCTCGTTGATTTCACGATTCGACTAAATTCCCAGGCTCAACAAGAGTTTGTGAAAAATACAGTATCATTGGAACGATTTTTATGGATTGTAGGGCAATTAGCAATTAGGGAGAAATTGAAAGTTCCGAAATGAATGTGGGTTGATGAATAAGCCGGGGAAAAAAAGAAGGAAATGAGGAGAGAAAGGGAAGAGGAGGAAGAGGAAGAGGAACGATAGACACGAAACATTTTGGCAGAGAGCCAAAGAACTTTTTGTCGATAAAATCCGTACGTTTCTTTTCGTCCTTTCGAAACAGTTAAGCTCCTGGTACACGTTATTAGTCTTTCACTCCAGTCACTTGCCACATACGAATGAAACGCGCTATGAAGTTCTTTAGAGAAAAAAAGGAGAATAAGGCTAAATGGTGAAAATAAATAAAGGCAGAGAAAATGGTGAAAGTCTCTTAAGGGCAGAACAACGGGTTATTTATCGGGGAAGCCATTTTTTTTTCTTTTGATAAACATCCCTTCGATTTTATCTGTGAACAGTCTTTAAGATGTTCGAGAATTTTACTCACTTGGGAAGTCTCAGCAACGCCCGTTACTGCCGGGATATATTTAAGGACTTTTCCCCAAGGACTTTTCGTATATTTCACCAACAGGGACGACCACATCGGAGAGACGAGTAACGACAATTGGAGCAGGGGTTTCTATCGGCCTCCAGCAGCATTCGACCGTTGTAGGCCGGCGGAAACTACTTGCTTCTGTTGTCCAATGTCAGCTACATCGTTCAATCATCATTTGACCCTTGAAAAATATTAATTGATCAATAAATTGCAGTTTTTTTTTTCTCATCATTCAATTTTCAGAAGCTCGTCGTTTTAATAGAAATATTCCAACAACATCGACCAGTTTGGCTCCACGAAATATTTTCTTTACTCAAAAGTGATGTTACGAATTTGAAAACTATAAAACTCCCAAGTTTTCAACGAAATTGACAGTTTTTTGGTTTTCAGTGAAACGTTCAGACGAAAAAGTGTTGGAAACTTAATTTTTGTTGATTGTAATAAAAACTTTCGATGATTTTGGACATTTTGTAGCTTTTCCGGTAGCGAAAATGTGTGTGTTTTTTGTTCTCTGGATTTGTTTTGTCCTGCATTATAATTTGGCAGAATACAGTGGGAAAAAAATTCATTTTGAGAAAAGCCGACGGGAATATTGTTGTTGTTGTTGTTTTTGATGCTTCACGATTCATGGATTGGAGGGTTGAATTAAATTTTTTTTCAGCAACCTCCGGAATTCAACAGGGAGAGAGAAAATACGCGGAGTAACAGTAAAGAGGGTTCGGGGACCCTCGAAAACGTGCCTTCACCCTCGCATCCAGGTGCGAGGGCCGGTGTCGAGAGTAACGCGGATACCCCATCAGGCTGGAGTTCCAAAGGTGGTGGTGCAAATTTCTTTGGCATGCCCGAAGGTATAACCGACACTCGGGGTGTACTCGACAAGGTCAGCCTCTTTCATAAACATCGTCATGCTCGAGGTCGGGACGCGACTACGGGCTCGTTGCACAAAACCCTTAGCGTTCATACCACCGCACTCGAGCAGACTTACATGGCCGAAGAGTGCGACGAGAACGACTATCATCTCGACCTTGATTCTTATAAGCCGGTTCAACCCCTCGCCGTCGACCACGGCGTCGCCCTCTTCCCCGTCGCAGCGCCTCACAATGGAATGGATCTTCATCTTTTACAGGTAACTCTTTTTATTCATTATATTCTTTACGATTTCCTCTACACCCGAGTCTCAACGTGTCCCTAATAATGCAAAAAAATCCAATGGGAATCGGTGAATCCAAGAAATTTCAATCGTCAACTGAAATCTTTGCCGTTTTTTGTTTTTTTTTTTTCTTTTCAAGTTTTACTAACATTTTTTTCCCTCCGGCAATCGAACGTAAGCGATAAAAAATGGCGAAGAAAAAAGAGCGTATTTTCGCATAAATGAGTGCGAATTTTCATGGCGAGATTTTAGTGAAAACTTGATGCGAAAATCGTGCACGGAATATGAGAAATAAAAAACTTTTGGCATTTGATTGAAAAGGCAACGTTTGCTGTCCAATTGCCAGGTAGGAACGTAAAAAGCGAGCAATTTTTTTTTTTTCTATTTCGTGAACAGTTTTCCATGCTGTTTATGCAGCCATTTTTTGTTTGCGATTGGAGCACTTTTGCCTGAACGTGAAAACGTTGTTTGGAGTGTAAATTTGTGCTCTGAAAAATTCTTGTTGAAACAGTTGAATATGAGCGGAGAGTCGAAAGAGAGAAGAACGTTTTGTGGTGGGTTGATGAAGCGTCGAGGCGTTTAGTGTCGCATAGAGTGATGGAGCTGGAATAACGAGGGATGCTGCGTCGAGAATCGAACCTCGGAAGCTCTATGTGTATAGATTTGTACATTTGTACTCATATTTATTCATCAGTTGGTCGAATGTGCGAGAATCCACTTGGAAGCCCATGCAGTGCGTCGATCAAAGTTGATCCAGTTCAGTGTTTGCGTTGGTCAATCGTTGATCTCGTTGCTCTGGCAAAATCGTGTCCACCACTTTTAATCTCTGTCCTCTTTCTCTCTCGACATGTCGCTCTTTGTTCGAGCGTATATCTCGAGTTTACAGCGATTAATTTCGCTCGACTTTCAGTGGGCATAACGTGCAGCACGTACTTTACGTACTTGGAACCCAATGACCAATCGATAACTCATTAATTGCTCCGAACGAGTTCGTTCCCTCATGCGAACGCGACAAGGATAGCATACTTATAGTTCGCGAGCAATAAATCATAATTAGTCCGCAAAATAAATTAACTGAGCAGCCCTCTCGTCTGCCTCTCCGATTGATCCGCAATTATTTTTTTTATCATCTTCGCACCGCACGACTCCATGGCGTTACGCACCAAAAACACTCCATTAAAATTCATCGCGTTCCTACCACTCCATGTTTATTTTCCTCTCAAATCCGCGACAATGTTTAGTCACGATTGACAATTTATCGCCCAACTTGAATTAACTTCCTCAAATAATCTAATTAATTCATCTCCGCCAACTTTAATGGAAATATGGATTTTTCATTTGTGTAGAAACACGTCTCTACGTATTATTTTTAATGAGTCATAATAACCGTCATTATGCATAGTTGCTGCTTTTATTTCTACGGAAATGCAATGCATGTTGCAGAAAAAATAATTTAAAAAAATCATAATAATAATAATAATTGACGTCGAATAGAGAAAATTGTTGGAAAATTGCTATAATGATTAAAGGACAAATACAATCTGCACGAGACAAAGATGAATTTTTCGAAACGTGTACTTTTCATTTAAAAAAAAAAAAAAAACACGTAGCTGCATATTTTTCTTTAATTCGTGATAATGAGCGTCATTAAGCATTCGACTCTGGTTTTATTTCCATGAAATAAAAAGGGGCACGGTGCAGACGCAATAATAATGAAAATGAAAAGACGAACAATAATCAACATCGGACATGAAGAGAAAGTTTTGAAATTGCTACAACGATCGTTAGACAAATGCAATCAGCAGGGAAAAAAATGAATTTTTGGGGATTGTTCTGCGATGAGAGTTTTGCCGGGTTTCGATGTAACATATAAAAATGGAGTATGTTTTGTTAATTTTTGTAGGTTCTACATCACGGTACGACGCTCGTACATTGGGAGTGCGAGGGTGGAAACTCACGTACTGCCTTAGTTTACGCTCGAATCGATCGTGCCTGTGGGACATTCGTGTGGGAAAAACCAAGCTGGAGTCCGTTGAAAACAGCGAGCTCCAGTTTCGGTAACTCTCCTGGTGAATTTTCACTCAATACCAATCCGGAAGAGAGTGTACCGGCATGTCTCGTGGGAAGATACACGGGACAACAAGCCATGGACTGCGCTACCGTTAGTCTCGAAGAAGGCTGCCTCGATCTGAGCTCCGTCAAGGAGGTCACCATCGGCTGTTGCGATCGCGACAGGGAAGCTGACCTTCGGGGTATTTGCAAAAGATACGGCCTCTCCGGCTCCGATTCATGCATCGGCCTTATGTACGGATCCAGCCTTTCTGATAATCGCATAATCTTTCTCCTTGGACCACCCTCGCTCAGCAAGTGAGTCTTCATTTTTCTAAATCTACTCATATTTCCCAAAATCCGCCTAATCGTCAAAAAGCCAATGATGTTCGCATTGTTGCACGGAGTCGATGTCAATTTTCGGATTCACTTCAATTTTTCTTCGAAATTCAGTTCGTTATTTGTAAATAATTCTCAAGAGGGACGCTGCATTTTTATTCCTGGTTCTGCTGTTCAAAAAATAATGGATTTCATTGCACTCCAACGATGTGACCTTTAACATCATAGAATCACGAGGAATTCAATTTTTTCTTGCAAACATAAAGAGCTTCCGAATTCTGCTGACAGGATGAGAAACAACAGAATGTTAAAGGTCACAAATATTGACCTGACGGAAGAAGATGAAAGTACAAAAAACTAAATGAAATTGCATAAACGGAAACAAATATTCGTTCTTCTTTTTTCTACCGATGGAAAGTGAATCCTGAGACAGTAGGAAGAAAAAGAGATTGACGATTACGACGATTTGGTGCTTCATTTGTTACACGTTCTTATCATTGTCGATGCAAGACAAAGATAAGACGGAATGAATTTATCACGAACTCCATCTCGAAAGGGACCGAAGTGAGTCGATCCAGGACGCCATAAAAAAAAAAAGGAGGATCCTTTCGCGAGGATGTGGAGAGTCCGGTGTCGTCCATTAATTTCTTCGTGACGCTTTTTTATTCTAATCAAGTTATCGTCATGCTTCACCTTCTTTCCGGTTTAGGCTCTCGCGCGTTTCGGTGTTACGAGGGCGGAAATGTCGGCCATGATTATAACGTCGAGCATCAATATCGATCTCTCGCTTCCACTTTGAGGTGGCTTTTAACTTTTAACCCAATGAAAAGACTGTAATGAGCGCACACTCGCCACTTTCGTGTCCTTCCTAACGAATTATTTATCGAGTTGCCCAACACGCGTAGTAAAGTGGATTAAAAAGCCTTGTATAAACTCAAGTATATACCAACGACCAGCTTTATATCTTCGTTTCTTTCAAGGTCATACTTATCGAAAAACCTGTTATCAACGTCCAATCCGAAAAAGCCGGCAAATTTGTAGTTCCGAAATAACGATTGCAATAAAAATGAGCGAAAATCAAGTTTTGCAATTTTCCACAAAAAAATCAGAAAGCCTGGAATTTGGTTAGCTACGAATTTCGACGAACTTGAAAATGTCCGATTGTTGACCCGATCGGCTTTGCTATGAAAAGGCGTTGACAAAGTAGCGCTGAAAAGCTCCCGGTTCCGATCTGGGGTCAATTCGACCCGAAGCAAAAAAACGATCATTTTGAAAATTTAGTTTAGTAGTCGATAGTTAGAATTTTTTTTATTTAGCCCTTGAGCGGAGCCCAGTGATGGCGCTTAATTACTTGATTGTCAATTTGATTTTGCGGTTTTTGCAGTATCTTATTATTATGATTTTTAATGACTTCGCCAGGATATGGTATATGGGAATTTGCTGGGTCTTGCGAGGCCTCAAACGACAACATCAACTCACGGACCGACGATCGAGAGCCCTTAAGGAGAAGTACCTACAATTGTTCTACGAGGAGGGTTGTCTGGAGCCCATGACCGCAGACGCAATTAGAATTTTCGGTGGGCGAGACTGGTCGATGACCGACAGCGTTGGAACTTTGTCTCCCACCAATAGTGGCACGTTACGTCGACGTAACGTTAAGGGCAAAAAGACAAAATCCATAGGGAACATTCACGCGCTCACAAAAGTAAGCAAATTAATCTCACTACGGTCTTCAACAACTCATGCAGCAAAATTTCGTCAGGACCCTACACAGGGGTACTTCAACCCCCACATTTTAGTGTGCTGATTAACCCTAGAACGGTAACCTAGGGTTAAAAACGACCCCACACTCTTTTTCCTTAGGTTCTCCCGTTTTTCATCGATTTACCGCATGTACGACTCATTTTTTGACTTCAAGCTTAATTGCCCAAACTCGCGTGATTCTGCATTAAAAAACGAAAAGAATGAGCCCAAATTGAACCCTTTTCGTTAAATTTTACAGGGAATATGAATTTTTCTAAAATACGGTCATTCATGACCCCGGAATAGTAGAAAAAAGGTTACCGTTTTAGGGTTTAGGGTGACGCGTAATTCTGTGAAAAATATTAACTCACCATTCGTTTGGAAACAGGAACTAAGTTTCAAGCAATACGACTCATCTTCGTCGGACGGTGGCCTGACGAGTGCGCCTCTTCGGCACATAACCGGGAGCCGAGAGTCGTTAACGAGGATAGTTCCGGCTTCGCCAAGACCGAGTAGAGATCGAATACCGCCTCGAAGTCCCCCAGGCTCGGCTGAGCGGTTCCTGAGCTCGAGTCTACCGTATTCCAGTTTACAGAGGTATAGAGCAATTGATTATTTATATCTCTTGAGAATTGAGTAATTTCTGAACCGGCGATAACGACAAACGGGGCCAAGGGGCAGGGGATCCCTTGATTTACTTACGAAATTCCATTGAAAAAATCAAATACGCAAGAAGCTCAATTAGGTAAAAAAAAAAAAAAGCCAAGCGGTCGGAATTTTCACTGAAGTTCAAGGTTAATCCCGCCGATCAATCATCCGTACAGTTAATATGAGAAAATGGGTTCGATCCTAGTCGCCAGGAGGGATTTGTGGCAGCCCTTAATCCCTAATATTGGTCCATTTGAGCTCGCACTACAGGGACCACATTAAATAACAGTTCCGGAGATTCGTTATCAAAACCCAAACGAACAACACTCCATGTGCAAGGAGATATCGAAGTTGAATGTAAAAATGGCGTATGCAGGGCGTTGAATAACTAGGTGTAGAGTTTTTTGAAATTAAGCCATTAGAACGTGGATAAAGGTCAGAAGAAAGGGTCGAAAAGTAATCCTTGTGGGGCTGGACGAATGCGGTGAAGATTTAAGACCTCGGGCTAGTCCTGAAAAGGACTCAAGGTCTAATTCAGTGTGGCTTTATAGCGTATAACTTACATCCTTTTGTTTAGTCAGTAGCCGAGAGTACGTATGAGACAATGAGACGTTGCTGAGCGAGAAGGGGGATCAGGTCTTCTCAGGGGAAAAGTTTGTCGTCCATTGCGTGACGCAGAAAGGTAGCTTGTTGTCGAGAAGTTTGGGCGAGTCCGGACGATTATCGGTGCGAGAAGTTACCCCGTAAAGGGAGAAACAAACTTTCATTTCAAATCCCTCGCGGTCACTGACGTTCTTCTTGCTCTAGAGAGAACAATATAATGCTGCGGTCCATGAACGTTCACAACTGTCCTTTTCTAGTGCCATCCGTTTTGCAATTCTCTTTCTCTTATACGCTTCTTCTTTCCTTGTGTCTACATTCCACACTGTGCGCTCGTTCCGGTTAATACGAGACTGCATAGGTAGATATGTGTGCGTTGAAATACGAAGGACGACCAAGAGCCAAATTGCATCCACGTCCTGAAACTTTCACAAGCAGCTGGATCCACAGCTAAACAAACGATCCTCGTGAACACTTTTTATTTGTCAGCTCCTCGATGTCGTGTATGCTCGTGCTATTCAGACATTATCCTCACGAAAGTTCCGTGCCTGCAGCTAGCCCGACAAATCCATTGACAAGGGTGACATGCTCGAGGCAATAATTGACACTTACACTCAATAACTTTGTGTTCATACATGATGGCGTGTCATTTGTCAAAACAGCCTTCTATGCGTGGCTAGGGACAAAGACAGAAATGGCAGTGGCATACTCGAAGCACCGTGGCAGGTCAAGGCTCGTGCAACTTCCATCATGTACGAGACGCAACTGAACTTTGTCGAGTTCGTTGCTCTCTTCCGTTCCTTCAGTCTACGCGCAAGGAAAGACCTTCGCGATCTTTTTGGACAACTGGCCATCACTTGCCGCAGTCAAAGCGATGGCTCACTCAGGGATTTTAGTATGAGGACCTCTGTTTTACGCCAGACTAGCGATGCCACTCCGCAACGGATCGGTGAGTTGACCTCGAGGGCTTAGCAACTTCCGAAGCTCAATGGGGATCGGAAATTAATCAATCAATAATAAATCACTGTCGATTGCGTTGCCTCAGGTTTGTTAACAAGAAACAACTCGATCGATTCCCATGAGTACGAGACTAGTGGAAATCTTCACAAAAAGCAGATTTTCGACGCCATCGCTGCGGCCAGTATAGTGAACAACTGCGCTGGTGTTGACACCTCCAAATCGCAAGTCATCACTCTAGCGACATTCACCAAGTTTCTGGAATCAAGACAACAAGAGAAGTTCACGGAGGATCAAATCAAAGCTCTGATCAAGGTATGCCCGTCCTTCCAACTGAACTGCAATATCGCTCAATAATCGTCAGACGATTAACTCGCCCGAAATTGTGGTTAGGAATTGATTATGAGAGATTATTGTAGAGGCACGAGCCAGACCCAGCATTACGGACGCAATGGTGTCTCTCGTTTGAGGGATTCGCTCGATACATGATGGACAAGGATAATTACGCATTTCCCAATGAATATGCAGCCCCGACCGACGAGGAAATGCAACAGCCGTTGTCACAGTATTACATTGCTAGTTCTCACAATACTTACCTTACGGGACATCAGCTCAAAGGAGAATCTTCGGTCCAACTGTATTCTCAGGTAAAATGAAGGTGCCAATTGGAGTTTAAAGCGATTCTGTAGATCCATGAACCACCTGCGACGTTACTTCTTGTTGAAAATTTTGTCAACAGGTCTTGCTGACCGGTTGCCGTTGCGTGGAGCTTGATTGTTGGGACGGTGATGATGGTTCTCCGTTGATTTATCATGGTCACACCTTCACTACAAAAATTCCATTCCGCTCCGTCGTCGAGGCTATCGATCGAAGTGCTTTCGTCACGTCCCCTTATCCCGTGATCCTCTCCATAGAGAATCATTGCTCTCAGGCTCAACAGGCCCGAATGGCTCAAATCTTTCAAGTAAGTCAATAAGAATTATTCGTTTTTCTGGATAAAAATAGCTGCACATATAATTTCTTGGCTATCGTTCTCCAGTCGGTGCTCGGTGATAAACTGGTGACGAAGTTTCTCTACGACTCGGACTTTGGCGAAGATGCTCTACTGCCATCACCTTCCCAGCTGCGTCATCGTATTCTTATAAAAAACAAAAAACTCGTGGTTGATCCAACGGGTCCACTGGTCCATCCGTCTGTCAGCCATCGAGGAAAAATGCTCATGTCCGATCGTGCCTCGTCGATGAAACAGATGAGAACTGATGTCAGCAGTGCGTCGGTGGTGGAATATTTCAGCGAGGACGAGGATGATGAGGAGGATGATGACGAAGATGACAACGTCGATGGTGAGCCTGAAATTCCATTTCTGTTCAAAATTCCATCCCATGTTGCATTTCTCTCTTGGCACTCTAACCAATTACCAGATGTCGATTTTATTTCAGACAACTCCATCTCCAGCTACGAAAGATATTTAGGCGGTGGCCAAGTTCCACATCCTCGTTTAAAGTCTGATCCGGCTGTTGACGATAAATCACAGAAGCAGAGCAGCCAAATCGCGAAAGAACTCTCGGATTTGGTGATTTATCTGCAGGCCATAAAGTTCCGTGGGTTAAACTTGACTCCTGGGAATGTGATACCAGTCAAGACGCGTCATCAGAGCCACACAGGAACTGTACAGAGGCACAGTATAGCTGGAATTGGAACTGGCGGGATAGCTTCGTCCACTGGGTCACCTCAGTCCTTGTCAACTTCGGCTTCGGTTGCCAGCGGAGGCAGTAACATTGAGAATCTGTTCCGACCGACACGTGGCATGCCAGCTTGCTTCCAATGCTCCTCGTTGAACGAAAGTGCCGCTAAGAAAATCTGCAGGAAGCAGCCGCTGGGAGTAGTTGCGCATGTGGAGACTCAACTGGTCCGGACGTATCCGGCTGGCATGAGGATCGACTCGTCCAACTTTAATCCAGTCATATTCTGGGCATTTGGCATTCAAATGGTGGCACTTAATTATCAAACTGACGACGCGGCTCTACATCTAAACGCGGCGATGTTCGAGCAGAATGGCCAATGTGGTTACGTGAGAAAGCCCACGGTCATGTGGGACAAAGGCCACATGATGTACAGACGCTTCAATCCCTGGGACAAGGAATTCGATGGATTACATTCGGTGCATCTGACCCTTTCAGTCGTTTCTGGCCAGTACATCGCACCAACGAATTTGCTTACTAGTACCTACGTGGAGATCGAGCTGGTCGGTATACCAATCGATTGTGCCAAGCACAAAACAAAAGTTATTCAGACCAACGCTTTGAATCCCATATGGAATGAGAAATTCTGCTTTCAAGTGATGTTCAAAGATCTTGCGTTCCTTCGTTTCGGTATAATCGAAGCGAGCTCCCATCATCTTATCGCTCAGCGAGTTTTACCGCTCAAGTGTTTGCGACCTGGTTACCGACACGTGAGATTAAGGTCCTGCAAAAATAAACCCCTGGCCCTTTCTACTTTGTTCATTTATTCGAGGATGGAAGAAGAGAGTTTGGATTACAACATGTGCTGCCACGAACACAAGGAATCATCGAAACGGCCATCGTCCGGTAAAGTAGCGGAAAAGTTGAACACCGTTGATCCTGGTCTGGGTGGGGTGACCTTGAAACGACGAATGTTTTTCCTCAAAGTCTACGACGTCATACCCGAAGAAGCTTACACCATCTTCAAGGTGACCCAGGAGAGTACCACACAGGAAGTGTTATTGCAGGCTCTTCAGAAAGCTGGCATTTCGGGTGATCATGTGGACGAGTACATACTGGTAGAGGAGGTTTCCCGGGGATGGGAGAAGAAGGATAGGGAAGAATTGCCGACTCAGCGAGTGCTGGATCCTAATGAACATCCGCTCCAAGCGGAAGCACTTTGGAAGGGTCAGGGTCGGTTTCTACTGAAGCGCGTGGGTGACGATCCCAGCAGCAGAGCCTGGTTGGCTTCCATTAGAAGTACCGCAGGCCACTCGAAGCTGCAGCCGGAAGAACCGGAGGATGATCGTTCCATGCACATATGGGATGAAGCTGACACTTTCCTCGTTTGCATATACAACGTTTCTCCGGAAATTCCGTACGCAATATTGAGGGTCCCAGTGAGCAGTTCGGCTCAGGATGTTTTGGCCCAGGCGTTGGTGAAGGCTCGTCGTATGGAGGATCCCATAAAGTTTGCTCTCGTGGAAGAACTCGAATGGGGTGGAGCAGGTGCTGTCGGCAGTGGTAATCGTCAGCTCAGAGTCTTGCGGGACGAAGAGAATGTTTACAGTACTCAAGCATATTGGAAAACACTTGGTAGGTTCATACTGAGGGAACGGGAACAGGCGCTTCCGCGAAAGCATTTGCTTCCCGCTACCCTCGACAGGCTTAGCAAGGGTTTCTCGGTCGGGCGTTCGGTATCGTTGCCGGGCTCGAGCAAGGAAAAGGTCCCGGTAACCGAGGCTCTTTCCGATCCAACCTCCAGAGGTCTACGTCACAGGCTTTTAATGCCAGGACGTAGACGGGAGGTGCATTCGGACGGTGAAGAGTCTCGGGAGTCGGATATCCTCAATGCTGCCTTGCACCTGAAGAAGGTGTCGTTGAGGAAGCTCAGGGTGTGGAAGTCATAGTGGCAGTCGAGGGCGACGTCACTGTCGTCAATATTTGCCACTCGGAGGAACAATTGGTGAATATTTACTCCCGGGTTATCTTTTTTCGTTTCATTTCATTTTCAAAAAGTGGTCATGCAGCCTCGTCACCAAATTGATCACTGAAAAGCACCCAGTTTGCTACTTACATTCAAGCCAATAAAGATGACATTATAATGTCTTCCTGGTGGCAAACAATGAAGAAGCACCTGTTGTACGAATTTCCAGCTACCAAACAGCTCCAAATATATTTGTATACATTTTAGTTTAACGAGAAACTTCTTTGAACTATTTTCCCCGGGACCTCCCAATGGCAAAGGCGACTGATGTCGCTCTCTTTGAGCAGAACATGACAAAGTAAAACGCTGCTAGAGCGATTCGACTACAATATTAGCTCCACAAGGTTGATCGTACGAGTCAGTCGATGAGAAAGGATGTGCCGAATGTAGTTGTACTATTCCATACATAAATGCATACACATACCAGAGCACACTATACACATATGTATGATACATGAATTTAGAGTAGCTACGTTCAGCCAAGCGTTTCTCATCTCTTTATCTCTTTGTCCCTTTGCTATCGAGGTGCGATAACCATATACACACATATATATATATATATATATAAAATATATCGAACGAGAAGGTGACAAAGACATCGACAATGTCCAATGTCGAACTTTTTATTTTTCCCTTTTTCCTGTAATTTTTTGTTCGTTACGTGTCACATGGAAAAAGAAAAATGCATAAGGAGCACACTCGAACGAGCAGGATGGATGAACCGTACAAGCGATGTCTCTGTGTGACCGATATCGGCCCACGTGACTCGACTCGCCGATGAAACTTTAACTTGCCGATCGATCGAACTACATATCTCCTCGTCCTCCCTCCCCTCCCTTTCCCGCCAACTCATCCACACCAAACCTCCCATCACGTCGCAGGCAAACATAAATAAACCGCGTGAAAATAACAAAATATTGAAATAACCAATGTTCATGCAATTTTTCACAACGTATGTACATTTCGACTACTACATCGAGACACACGAAGCTTTTTCGCGCATCAACAAACGTATAAAAAGCTGGCCAAGGTACAAAAGATACATATATTAATATTTAACACTTACGTAAAGGACATAAACAACAAATATATGGCGCATTAACGTTTACAACAAATAATTTAACATTATCATAGTATTTCTCAGTGTTCAGAAACGAATCGCACGTTATTCAATGCCTAAATATGAATTAACAGTATTTTACTGCTCGTGTGTAGAGAATGCATGTAGAATCAAGAGAGAAAAAGAGACAGACACGTTTTTTTTTCCATTTGCGTTTATATTTAGTTCGACTAAATTGCTTCTGTTCGATTTATTTATTTATTCGTTTTCTCGATTTTTTTTGGTCTTTGCTGTGCGAACTTCGCGTGGCAAATCCTCGTGATCTCTCTATGAAAATATAAATATGAGTAAACGTATGGAAACATAATTATCGTGTCACACACACGCATTGGTTTTTGTTATTTTTGTACAACGAATAAAGCGGACACAGAAGTTGAAAAATCGAGTTATGGATGTTGGGAAGACGTGAAAATTCTCCTGGTGCACGAATCGTGTTGGCAGAGAATGATTTTTTAAGTAGCTCGTACGTGAAAATTAGTAATTAATTGTTCGAGGGATAAAAATTCGAGGAGAAAGTAAAAGGGAGTGAAGGAGGGAAAAATGGATTGGAAAAATTCGTCGGAGCAGAAAACACAAATGCTTGTCCGTATGACACCGTGACATGCACACACTCTCTTTGTGCATGACACTCTCGTTACGATCAATAACTCCCTCTTTCTCTGTGCCCGAATTTATCATAAATGCGCCTCGATCCGTGGTTTCCACTCGTTTTTGGGGGAATACGTTAGAGTGCCATGCGGCCGCTTCATTATTAATCGATTATTCATGCGACCATTGTCCTAATCGTAATTATTACTGTAAGAAAGTTAATTATAATTAGCAAATATTATTAGTTAAATTATTAGCGATAAGAAAGATCGTAAAACTGGATCGGAGTGAAAATATATAAACGATTCTTCCATGAAACTGAGAGACGGGATTTAACGAAACCTAATTAAATTAATATTAAGATTTTATCAAGTGCATTCGTGCATTGAGAAAAAAATTGGATTACTAAAGACAACAAATTTATCTGCATCTCATTAAACTCGAAGATCCAACCGCCAAACTAAATGAAAAAAAAATTGTAATATTCCTTTAAAAATCTGTAAATATTGTTTTCTCTTTTTTTTTTTCTTTTTTACGTGAAAAATTATTTTAACCGTGACTACGTGCTTTCTGTGAAAATAAATTCAACCTGCAGACTACGAGACCGAAATCTGATAACAAAAATATAAAAATAAATAAAAATAATGATAAATGTCATTGCAGCCAAAATCTTGCTAAAAAGTTTGTTGTCGAATGTGCAAAGTTGATGGTTTAAGGAAATTGAAACCCCGTAGTATCTTCACCGCGTTATTGTAATGACGATGAAAAAAAAATGGAGAAAAAATGAACACTGTTTCGATTGCGCACTATTTTTCGACGCGAGACACTACTTTTCAACATTTGGGACCATTCTCATGAGATTCAACACGACTTATTGAGGAACCACGAGCAGTATTAAGTTTTTATTCGATTGTGCCGGAGATATGGAATATTTGAAGAGAGAGAATAAAAATGAAAGAAAAATCGCGGTACGATCGACCGCGGGCTAATTAAAATGTTGTCGTTAAATCTAATGAAAACGCGATATAAATATCGTCGCGCTGGCGCATATGTAATATTACATTAAATAATGTTTAACTTTATGATATATCCTTCTTGTACATATCCGGAGGATCTCGTTGGGTTTATAGTACTATATGAATAAATAAACAAATGAATAAATAACTAAATTAATGAAATATATGAATACTTAAATTTTAATGATAAATATGGGCATCTCACGATTAAACAATTATCATTTTTCGTCCTGTGCTCTATACCAAATCTCATGTATACTTTTCTACACAACAGCAACAAAATAATCAAACCATTTTTCAAATGCACAAATACACGAAGAATAACATTCTCCCGCTTTCGTGTGTTCCCCGAAAATACAAAATTTACGATCCTTTCTCCAATCAACGAGAATCCAATCAGTCGACATTGCCATAAATCGGTAAAATCATTGTCATTCGACCCTCAGAAATAATCATCGATGGGACAATGTACGTACTTTATTTTATTGTGAACGAAAAAGAACTATAAGATCTTATTTTCCAAAATATGAATAAATTAATGATTTTCGGATTGAATTTCTATGAAATTTGCATTTTTTTCCATTCAGAGGCCAATTTTTAATCGATTTCCCAGTTCTAGGGAGAGTCTTGCGGAGTACCTGCACGTTCCCAACCCTCCAAAGTTCAATTAGTTTTGTAGGGGATCTAAAAACACTGACCAAACTATTTTTGACTGACCTCGACTATAGTGAGAACCAAGACATCGCGTAATTATCCCTACTACACGCAGCTAGAGCCTGTTTTTCTCGGTCCAGCCAAAGTGACTCCCATTCCCCATCATATCTCCAAATTTTACCTCAAAAATGAATTTTTCTAACGAATGACTCGAAATAAATCATGGAAAAAAAATAAAAAATTCGAGACGTAAGAATTTTGAAAGAGAACCGACCGCACATGGTCAGTGAACCACACGCACACACAAACACAATGAAACACACACGAACACTTATAAAACGTTATATCGTAAAATTTGGCAAGAAAATAAATAAATTTAACGAAACGTACTATGCGAAAGAAAACCCCGAATAAGAACGCCCGATTCAACATCTTTTCGTAGAGGACGCGACTCAATTTTCAAAGAAAAAAAAATAACATTACAATTTTAACGAATTATAAAATAAACAAACAAAAAAAATCGAATAAATAATAAAATAATGAATTAAATAAACATGATTCGTGTAGCAACAGCGATCAGAGTCTTAAGGAATTATAAACAATTATAAAGTTAGATAAAACGAAAATTATATACGTCTACGAAAAATTAAGATTCTGGAAAGTTGCAAATTACGAAAACGGTGAATTCGATTTTTGAAATGATTAAAAAATCAACATAAAGAGGACAAGCATTTTTGAGGTTCGTTTATAAAAATTGATTGGCAATTTTTATTGATATTGTGAAATTAATCGTATGGAAATGTCAAAATTTTTTAATTACCACGCAATAACACGTGATGTATTGCTGCGATAATTTAACATTAAAAAAATATTTTTACCTGTAAAAAACGAACGAAGAATTCGTTCGTTAATTTGCACAAAAATATTAACATTGTGATTGAAATGAATATTCATTATTTTCAGGATTGAAATCGCGGTTTTCGTGATTAAGTACATCGGAAAAATGATAATGCGATTAGATGACGTAACTTTCTGACGATACATCTAGACAATTTTTGGGCGTAATTATTTATTATCTAGTCTCCGTTCATTTCGAAGAAAACGTGACCCACAAAGCATGCGGCTATTTAGAATATATTTATTCATATTTATACATTTATTCACGTCGTCACTGGCTTTTATAAATGTATGTATATAAATAAATATATTAAATTATTATATATTATTAATATTATGATAATATTAATATTGACATTGTTGAAGGATCTACATGTAAATAAACATAAAGAGCATTTTTATAGATATAGTGTCTCGTTTATTCTTAAGGCTCTTCCCTCGTGATATTAAAATTTGCATCGCCAGTATGCAACGAAATTCGGTTTTTTTTTTTTAGACAATGAATTTCAAATTTTCAAAAGTTATATTTGAAAATTTTTAATTAAACAAACAATTAATATGAAAAGTATTTTTTATCGAATCCTTATCGCGACGGTAGCTCTTTATAGCGCAAAAAAATTGTCTCGATTAATCGTATTGTTGCTCTCGTGCGAGATTTTTATCGCGGATTTTAAACGTTCTGGAAATATTATCAGAAGCCACAGAGTTCGAGAGAGACCACGGGCGACTTTCAACGCGACGAGCAACAGCTCCGCTCCCAGGTTTATTTTCATTTCATCGTGATGGCGGTAATTATCTTCGTTATTAACGGAATTTCCAGGGACACATTTTAAGGATTTATTGCGAATGACGTTTTGTGGTAAATTAATTTTTGGATTCTCGGGAATTTTTATTTATCGGGAGTTGGTTTAATTTTTTCTTTTCGTCTTCGCGTTTTTTTTTTCGAATTTTTCCGTCCCAAGACTTTTCTCGATTAATCGTCTTAATTTTTTTCGTGACTCTCTCGAATCACTCCGTTTCCATAAAATTATCTTGCCGTCGACGCGCAACTTGTAAACGCGCCAGAAACATTATCAGAAGCCTCATAATTCGTGGCGAGGCAGTTAACAGCTGACTCTCGAGACAACAAGCGACGTTTCTAAGTTGAGAAAATATTCCAGTTTGTTTCCACTAATTATGCCGGTAATTATGATTTTTCAATGGGATTTTTTGTGCAAATGATTGCGAGCATTTCGAGCCGAAAAATAAGTAAATTTTTTTCGTACCAAAACAATAGATTTCGTTGATTTTTAATCGAGAATAAAATTCAAAGCGCAGTTTGTTTTTTTTTGTTTTGGTTTTTATCTCGTCGCGTGTTTGTTTTTTTCCAGCGCCTTGCGTACTTATTCCGAGGCTTCGTTGTTCCCGTCTTCACGCCGTTCGATGACGAGTGAGATTTCAGAAAAATTTAATAAACACTTTTTCGCATTTTTTTTTATGAAAAAAAAAAAAGCATTTATAGAACTTTTTATTTTCGACGTTGCCATGGTTATTGGGTCAGTACGTGGCTCGAGCGATTTCAAACGTTAATTAAGCAGCAACCTCGAATGAGGTAGATTTTTTTTTCAATCGAATTTTTCTTCGCATTTTCAAAGATTTCGCCTGAATTTGTCGACGATACCGAGCTATGCGAAGCATCTGGCGGATCGTGGGATGAAAGGAGTACTTGGTAATGATTATTTTTTGCATATTGCGAAGGCTGTCGTGTCATAGCAAAGAATCGATGAAATTAACGAGATCGTACTATTTCGGTGTCAAGTAAATGGTACGAGCGGCGAAGGCATGTCAATGTCCGTTGAGGAACGGAAATTGGTTGCCAAAGCATGGGCGGATGCTGTGAAATCAACGAAACTGCATTTAATGATTCAAATCGGTGGTGCCCCCTTCCCCGATGTCCTCGAACTCGTACGTCATTTTTCCCTTTTTATTCTTGCAAAACAATTTTTTTCCGTTTTTCTATCGCTCGCCTTCAATTTTTTTCATGTTTTCGAAATTCTTCTCATCGTCGCATCGCCAAAATTCAATATTCTCCTTTTACGAACTTTTTGTACTAATTTTTTTTTCGTTAAGAAAAAAACTCAAGGGAATGATCGATTTTTTAAGTATTCCCGATGTTTTTGTTTTTGTTCTTCTCTCCATAAGGCACGTCACGCGGAAGAAATCAAAGCAGACTCGTTGCTTTGTTTACCCGAGTTGTATTTCAAACCGACTGAGAATCTCCAGCTCGTAAACTATTTGAAACGCGTTGGCGAGGCCGCCCCAAAGACACCTCTTCTTTATTATCACATTCCGATGTTTACGAACGTTTCACGTGAGTTCAGTCGCAAAGCGAACGAAAACAAACGATTGGAGATAATGTAATAACGAAAAAAAGAACGATGCGTGAATTGCACTATATTTTGTTGATCGAACGTATTTTTCTTTATATCAATTATCAATTATGATTTTTTTATTTATTTTTGCGTCATTTCTCTGTTGATTTCGATTTTTAATGAAAAATTATCGATTTTTTTGGATTTTCGAAACTCAGTACACATGGGAAATTTTTTGGAATCCCTCGGCGAAGAAATACCAACATTTGTTGGCATCAAATTCACGAGCTCGAACCTCGACGAAGGCATACAGGCTATGCGAGCTGACTTGTCGCGTTTTGTCATTTTTCTTGGTAACGATCAGGTAATCAATCGAAATAATTAATAAATAAGCCGAATCGGAAATATCAGGAAATCGAATGGAAAAAATAAATGCGAAAAACTTTTTTTTCAGCTAATTTCTGCCGGTTGCGCGGTGGGAATGAATTCGTTCATAACAACGAGCCTAAATATGTTTCCTGAAGTATCGTTACAAATTTTAGAGGACGGGGCAAAGGGCGATTCAAAAATGGCCAGAGAAAAGCAAGAGACACTTTCGGAAGCTGTTGTCGCGATTTCGAAACATGGTGAATTATTTTAATATCTATTTTATTCGTCTGTGAAAACTACTTAACTACTCAAAATTCGAAAGAAAATCCCGCTCGAATAACAGAGTTTTGCGTTATCGTCTTTCCAGGCAATTGGGTGCAGACAATGAAAGCTGCAATGTCTATGTTAACGTCTATAAACGTTGGGCCCCCGCGGATGCCTCTAACCAAATTGAGCGAGGACAAAATCAACAACATGAAGAAAAACTTAACCGCCTTGGGTCTCGGGACGAATTGAAAGTCACGATCTTGTCATTGACCAACGTGACAATAAATACGAATGCAAAAGAGAATAAGGATATGGACGAATTGTTCACTTACCATGCTGCTCGAAGACAAACATTTTCCTCCGATGATATTTTCACATTTGGGAACAAATCCTGATGAATTTTGTTTGTTACCATCCGTTTTGCGGACGTAACGTTTTCGTTACTATTTGGGCATAAAAAATTGATATTTTCGATGTAATAAACGATTTTAGTTCGGTCGTATGTATCGTTATCCTGAACTGTGATCCTTTGTTTGTAAACACCGATCGGAAACTGTTACTAAGGTTCGAATATACAATAAACACACGGACGCTTTGAACGTTTTTTTTCGTTTCATAATGCTTGTTTATTACGCTGTGCTTTCAGTCCTGACTTCCGGTTTCCCGCCGACGACAGCGCCACGAGTGAAGCTAAAGTTTCATGAGCTGCGCATAGGCGGGAATTTGTCACGAGCATCGTTCGAGTTTCCTCAATTTTATTTTAACAAACACAATCATACAAAATTCAAGCTCAATCCATAGAAAATATGATTCCAAAGTGTGAAGTTTGAATCATAGTGAAAGTATTAAATAGCCAAAAAATTGATTGGGGCATTTATTCAAATTCTGGATGCGCGAGCTGTAGAAATAAGATCCTCACTTCGACAGTCTCTTGCCGACGGCGCTGCGGTCGCCATAGTTCGTGCAACGACCACCGGCGAATTCGTAAATGCATCGTTCGTCGGCGTCATTATTAGATTCGTCTGAAATTTCGCGTTCTACTGATAGAAGATTGAGCCCGCGTCGCGAATTATTCCTTCGTAGAATGCGAAAAGTGGTTTAGCCGTTATTTCGTCGAATTAATCGTATAATCTACACAAATTTCTTCAACCTCTCGGTGAGTATTTTCTCGAATCTAGTTTGTTACATGAGTAATTGAACAAATAATAAAAACAAGAGTAACTGTCGCCGGTCAGGGGGGTGGGAGTAAATGAGCGTAGAAGAGCTTGGTTTCAGGCGTCATTTGTCTTGTTGCTCGTTTCGCTAATTCTCGGAGGGCACTTTTGCTGATTTGTAACTTCATTGGACGCGAAAAGCGTAACCATGGGTAAGCTCTTGATTATCCGCAACCGTATCACATTATCGCTACGGTAAACTTCGATGCACAATCCAACAAGAAGATCGCGCGAATCCAACCTCTGATTTCCGCAAATTGCGATCTTTTTTGGCCTTGAAACGCCATAGACATCGCGTCCTTGACGTCCTCTAACGACATATTTATCCATTCAGTGTTTTTCCGGCTTAAATCTCCATCACATTTCCTCGCTATCGACAACCACACGAAAATTTTTCTTCATCGATGTAATTACAATTCGCCGTGATAATTGATCAACAGAAGCCAACCAGATCGAGGGTTATGTACGAAAAAAAAATTTCATTATCGTGTTTGTACTCGCAATATTCACCCGTCAGTTTTCAGGGACATTATCGTTATTTCCAAAACAAATCCGGTTGGAAAAGTTGTTGTTAGTTCGTCCTACTTTTTCTGAATTCTTAATTAGTAGATTTGATGAACAACTCGTCATTCTTCCACTGTGCATTGTGATACAATCGTTGAACGTGATCGGAATTTTTCATAGCAAGGGCTTTTTCCCAAAAATACAAAATCATCATTTTTCCAATAGGAAATTCCACGATTCACAAAGTGGCTACGAATCCGCCCCTTTGCTGCCATTTACTTTGCCGTCTTATCCTAAATTTGAACAATTTTTCCTCTTCTTTCTCCTTCTTGACACTAGAAAGACCCAAAATCACAAACTGCTGCATCGTAATTCCCGACGTTTTTAACCTCACTTTTTCCTTCAGTTCATTCGAAAAAATTGCTAATTTTGCACGCACTTCAAAACAGAGTAAACTAAAATAACAAAAAACGATTCCGGCTCACGATCCTGCGCTTGTTAGCAATTACAATTGTCACAACTTTTGACGTAGAAGACTTGGACGACGTAATGTTTGACGAGGGTGATTTCGAGGTCGTGGACGAGTGTACGGGTGAGGAAGATCCCACGCCGAGCCCAATGGATGCTGAAAACTCTGGCAAAGGTGAACCGACCGCAGAAGCTGTGGCGGTTCCGGAATCTGGTGATCGGCTAAAAGAAAGGACTCCCAAAGACTCGGTAGTCCTGCCGAAACCTGCGGAAGACAATGGACCTGACTTTACGGAAGACGTTGATATGGATGGCCCGCCGGTTCCTAAAGACGAGTCCACCACTGAGGATACTTTGTACTTGGACGCATCGGACATTCAGAGCAGCGTAATCAAAGAGGATGGAAAAAGCGACACCCAAAGTTTTGACGTTGGAACTTTGGATTCTAAACAAACGGAATCTGTTCAGGAATTAATTCCACCGGAACACGCCTGGTACGAGGAAAAGGCAAGTATTGCGTTCAAAGTTGTGCTCTCAATGATTTTGAGCATTTTTCAAAATAGGGACAATATTTCGGTCTATTTTGGATAAATAAATTTCTCACAAATGTGACTTTTACATTGTGGCCTTTGTCTGTTGTCTTTTTCCGCGAATTTTTCAATCTTTTATTCTCTTTTGTTTCATATGGATTCTCTCCAGTCGTTGTTAGGTGAAAAGTTTTCTCAGGAAAAAATTAAAAAATCAATTCACTTATTGTTTTACTAATTCTCATGAAATAAATTTCACTTTTATTTAAAATTCATTTGTAATTAATTTTTTGACTGAAAATTGAGATTTTTATGTAATCACTGTTTTTGTAGTTAAATGAGAAAATGGGCATCGTGAAGGAGAGGCTCTCGAAGTTAGCACGTGTTCTGGAACTGTCATATCCGGCTTACAAGCCCTGGCTGGAGCACAGCAAGCCGTCGGTCTGCCATTTCGACCCTCCGCGCCGTTGTCCGCTGAACAAGCCGCACACGAACCGCTGGAAGTTTATCTGTGAGTTTTTAATTCCCCCCTCATTTCAGGTCTCTCGTTATTATTGCCCGGCAATGTTTGTTCATGAAGCATCAGACGAATTGGAAGGAAAGAATGATTTCGAAGAAAGTTTAAACTGTAATTTTCGAGTCTCCTGAGCGAGATTCTCGAGAAAATTCCGCAGGTAATTCTGCAGCAATAAAATCGCTGACTGCATGATAAAAACAAATTATCAACTCGATAATTATTGTTACTTGTTGGGAAAGGAAGAGAAAAGATGAAAATGTTCGTCTTTTGTTCTTCGGGACTCAGAAACCGAGTCGTGCCCGATAGACACGCGAAATGGAGATCCGACAAGAGCTCAAGAAGAGCTCACCGGAATCCAGCCACTGCGAGAGAGCAAAACAGAAAGAAAGAAAAAAAAGATTTAAGTGAAAAATAATATTTTTAAGCCCGAGCTCTTTGCGGTTCCGCGGGACTGGTGGCTCCGATTTCCGGAGTCATCGATAAATCCAGTGACCGAAAATTCGATCGGAACGAGATCTCCGTCGCTGAAATATTCACGACGCGATTGATCTTCGTTTTCAATTCGAATTAAATGAGAATCACGAACGCTCGCACCGACAACGATCCACGAATAATTTTCCTGATTAAGATAAATCGTGAAGACCAATTATTTCTGATTTCTTAAATCTCGTTCATTTGTCTCAAATCTCGAGATTTCACTCTGCGATTCTCAACGATGTGTTTAACGTTATATTTTCAATATGTTTTAGGTGGAAGACTACTTTTAATATTATTCTCGTGCGAATCACAAAAAAAAAACAATATTATTTTGATCGTTTGCATTTTGCCAATATTGAAATGCATTCGTCGCGATTTATTAACGGCCATTCATTCATTCGTCAACAAACCGATGATAAAAATATAATGTGGCATGTTTAGGCAGCAGAAAAACTGTACAGGAGCCAACAAACAAGGAGGAGGACAGCGCTGAAGGGACTGTTAACAAGAAATTAGAAACAGTCTGGCGGCTGGGTCCAACCGATGGATCGGGCCTTAATACAGATAATGCCTCGCAATATCCACCCTTTGTAATGCGTGTCGTCAAGGTACACTTACTTTTTGCTACGTAACAACCAAACCGTGAAATGCAATTCACCACTGCATTTCCTTTTATTTATTCAAATATTAGAGTAAAAAACCATAAACAAATTATTGCGTCATGAAAAACTTGCAAACGAATATCTCATGGTAAATTTCTAATTTTTACAACGTGACGATCACGTTCTTAAGGATTTTTATAGTTCAACTACAAACTCCTCCGATCCAATGACGAATTCCCCGAATTCATGAACTTTCTCGTTTAAATGTTGTTCGATTTGTAGCTCGCCAAGAAATGGTAACGTGAACTTGAAGCTTCAGAAATGCAATCAAATTTATGGCCTCGGATTCAGTCGAAAAACGAGATTTCTATCTTTTTACTCAATTCTTCCGACTACTTGATTTTTTTTTAGTAAACTTGTCGTTTCGGCGAAGAAAGGAACAATAGAAATTGGAGATTCATAAATATTCGTGAAATTTTGGAATTGAGTCAGGATTGAAAACACGCTAAAAATCCTTAAAATTGATAGGAGTTGGTGGTGAACTAATTGACCAGCGAGTCCCGAAAATTGCTTCATTAGCTGAAAAAATGACAAGAAGTCCATGAAAAGTTCCTTGTTTTCTCATTTCCTTACGAGATGAAGAATCCGACGGACGCAATGTAGAGCTTGAAAGCTTTTTGCTAAGCTTCCGTTTTTTGTCGATATATAAGCCTGTCACGAGAAATGATTCTTCGAAACTCTCGATGGTTTTCGATCTCATAATTTACGCATTTTTGTGCGTTTCACGCGTGTGTTTGCTTCTGAAAAAAGCGAAACTCATGGTCCTCCCTTGACGATCCAGGCTTTCTTGATCGGTTTTATGGTTTTCGTTCGTTTGATCAAATACGAAAGTATTTTATGATTGAATTTGCGAAATTTGACAAACAAAAGTGATGGAAGTATGAATGAAAGAGGAAAAATCGGCATGATCCTCTGGGAAAATTGTCCGAAGTGCGGACTTGCCGAATGTTTGGAAATTCCGCAAGGAACATTTTCAAAAATTTCCTACTGACGCTCTTCGGTCGACCAACGTTGGGATTTTTTATGAAAATCCTAGAACTCGCTCAAATTCCAAAACCTCGATATCTCAACGACCATTTATGATTCTTCCTTGATATAATTTTCAAAAATCCACTAAAACGTCATGCTTTTTACGAAAATTTGGATTCGTGAAGAAGCAGAATCGAGGAAAGGGCCGTATGCGCTTGCAGACGTTAGTGGAAGAGCGCGAAATCACATTTGTGAAAAGTGCTCGAGTTGAGAAAGTTTTTCTCTCTTCTACCGGCAATTTCGCCAGGATGAATAATTCACGAGGCGCGTTTTCTTCTCGTAAATCTCCAGATGTAACAAACTTTCATTTTTTTCCCTTTCGTTCATGAGGCAATTCAACACGAATCGAAGAAAGGAGGAATGGAAACTTTTCTCATGGTCAATTGTGAGAGCGAATCGTCCACATTGAGTCGTTGATTTTTTAATGACATTGTGAAGTTCGTCCCGACGAAATCTTTTTCGTAGACGGAAATCCAAGAGAAAAGTTTAGTACAAAAAATCCTCGTCGCCTTTTGCAAGGTACGAGAAACGCGCGTGCGATCCACGGCTTTGCGAAGCTTGAGTTTCACTTGTGGAATAAAATCCTTCGGTTGGAACCCCCGAGAAAATATTCGTCCAACTGGAGGAATAAGTTGTTCCCAAATTACTCAAAAAAATTTGTCCTAAAAATGAAACAAACATGACTCAGTCGTCGTAGAAGCGTAAATCGTGATAAGAATATCGAAAACTTCGACCGCGACATTGCAGGCAAAAAAAAATAACGTCTAAGCATAATAAAATTCATGTCCATGCAGGTTTTTGAAGAATTCATCCAAAACATTGAACGGTCGATCAACGAGGAGGTGCGGAGTGATAAAGAATCCTCAACAGAGGAAAAACCATCGACCGAGGTAGGCATCCAGGAACCTGACATTATTCTACTCGAGCCACCGGTTAAAGAGGAATCGAGCACTACGGCTGAAGAAATTAAGATCGATGATGACGGTACGGAGGAAACGCTTCGTTCTGAATCCGGATTCACTGGCGATCGCAATCACAATTGGCTTTGGCTTCTCGTCAGAAGTAACAGCAAAGACGAGCTCATGGTTTTCGCCACTGGCAAAAAAATCAGTGCAGCGACGATGCAAAAATTGAAACAGACCTTCGAAACTGGACCGGGCAAAGATTGCAACGTCAAGTCACTCTATTGCAAATCCATCGACCCTAAGTGAGATATTTTTCAATATTAAAAGCCGCATCGTTATTCAAAATCCCGTTCAAATCTTTTTTAATGTTTTAGGATGAGGAATTAATTTAAAATTCACCAAAATAACTGTATTTTTTTCAAACTGTTAGAAAGTTGTATTTAATTTTAAAAAAATACTTCGACATGAAATTATTCCCGATATTCAAAAATGCATTGTTCTGCAGAATTTCGTTCAAGTCTTTTTCAAATGTTCGACGAGGGTAAATTATTTCATAATTGAAAATAAAGTAGAATTACGATTTTCTTGAAATTTTTCCAAAATTCAATTGAAAATTTTCTCTATTCTTTACGTTCGAATAATTTTAAAACACTCCATACGTTTCGTTCAAGAAGCGGAAGCGCAGGCACTTCGAACATAACATTCCTTGCTGGAACCGAAGCTCTTGACGAGGTCGTGGGCGGAGTAAAAATTCAGCTGGCTCCAAAAACGAATTTCTGGTGCAATGCATCAGGCGTTGAACAATTGGGAGCTGCAGTGGGTGACATGTTGAGTCCTTTGCAAAAGACAACAGTTATCGAAATTGGCTGTGGACTTGGATTAATCGGTTTAATGGTCGCTTCGGTAAGTGCGAATTTCCTGCGACTATTTTAACACAATTTAAAAAATCAAATTGGAAAAATTTAATCGAAATTTTTAATCTTGTTTTAATTGTATATTTTTCCCTTCTATAGAAATGTAAAAAAGTGCTTGGTCTCGATGCACCGTCCGAGGTGGAAGAAGCGGAGATGACGAGTGAGTTGAATAAAGTGCAAAACGCATCGTTCGTAAAAGGTCAGACGAGTGAATTGATATCAAAAGTGACGACGCTTCTGAAGAACACGAAAGCTTCGGCAATCGTGAACGGCAACACGAAACTTGGACGAGGTGAGTTTGTAAACAACAAACATTAACGACGACGAGGAAAAAACAGATTCATGTCAATTTTTTCGACGAGAAATCCAATTTCTTTGTTAATTATTAAAACTAACGTGATTGCCTAAATTTGCAGATATCGAAATGATGACCGCACTCCGAAAGATTCCTTCTCTCCGCCGAGTCGTGATGATAACAACATTGACGAAACAATCGGTCCGAGCGATATTGGAGTTGACTCGTCCAGCGGACGGTGACCTTGGCAATCCGTTTATGCCATTGCGAGCGATTTTGGTGGACACTTTGCCGACGGGGCCTCATTTCGAGGTCGTCATCCGTATGGAACGTTTGAATTTGGAGAAAATGAACGAGCCCTGGTTCTGGGACCACGTTAAATTCAGAGCCGGACTTTCGCCCAATGAGCTTCCGCGAAAAAATCCACCGGGACTTGTCAAAGGAAACGGGGCAGTAACGGTTCAGGGCAAAAAAGGAGGAGTGAAAAATAGCTCGAGACAATCAAACTTTGCGAATGCGGCTCGCCGATCCAACAATCGAGCGGCCAGGCGGAATAAAATGAGAAAACAGAAAGCAGCTGGTTGGACAATGGTTTGTAATCACTTGGAATTCCATTTAGAGCAAAAAAAAATCTTCGGGTCAATTTGACCCAGTGTGTATACGACCGGGTAACATTTGTAAAATCGTTCAGAATTGTCCATACAATAAAGTAAGATCGATATTTGATGGAAATTTCGAAAATTACAGGTTCCTGGGACCGTAACGGGTGTGGTGAGAAATCTTGCATCGACTCCGAACAAACCTGGGGCCGCGAATTTGGTGAAGAATCCAATGGCCGGAAAAGCAGGCGCAGCCAAGCCAGAGGACAAGATCGTAGCTGGTGATGAATCCAACGGTCCAAAGAAACCAGCAACCGGCGCGGTCGGGTCTTCAGATCCATCCTCAAAGCAAAGTCCACTCAGTCCGGATCCATCGAACCCCGTGAAGGTAGTAAAATCAACGAAAAGCCCCAACACGTCGTCCCTGGAGAAAAATCCTTTGGCACGAGGTCAAGCGGCTCGACAGAGATTGTCGGGAGCTCAGGAACGTAAACGGCATTGGGCTTCGGTCGAGGCGCAAAAACAAGCCGGTGGAAGCGGAAATCAAGATCCTGCGGAAAAAAGGACGAGGGGAAACCGCGGTGGGGACTTGCGAGGAACAGTATCGAGACCACGAGCAATGCAGCAAGTTCAAAATCAACAAATGCTCTTGAACATGGCTCAACAGAGACTGGGAAGTCAAGGCCCCATGGTGGACGTTGACACAGCGAAGCAGCTCCAAAATATGCTGAACATTGTGCTCGACCAAACAAACAAACTTCAGAATCAATTGCCACGTTCCGTTTGGCACAGAATCGCTCCTCCGGAGAACAATTTCCAAGCTCCGGCTCATCAAAGCAACATGGACAACCAGCGAAACCCAATATTCCGTGATCGTTTCGTACAAAACATGGGGCCTCAGGATATCGTGATAACGACACCGAAATCAGAATTCGGAGGAAACCCTCCACCTGTTCCACTTTTCAATCGACCATCTGTCGATCGTTCTAAAATAATGCCAGCGGGAATGAACGTCCAAGAGATGCGCGGCCGTCAGGACAGTCTGCGAGGAATTTCGGAGTCTATGCAGGGCCGGAATTATCGCAAGAATCACGGCAACGATTGGAACCCGCCACCTAAAGTAGAGAAAAGTCGTGAACCGATGGGCAACAAGAATACTTTGATGCCGTTGATGGAGTCGATAGCTCGGCCGCCCTCGCCAAAACGTTCCTTGCTCTCTCCGCCGAGAGCCATCTCGACTGCCAGACGTTATGGTCCATCTTCTTACTCTCAGCACGAGAACAAACGCCAATTGTCGCCTCCGCCACGTCGCCAGGCTTCACCACCGCGACGAGAACCCACACCGCCGGCCCGGAAAAATCCGTACTCTGAAATATTCCACAGACGTCCCGCTCAAAACCGACCACAGAGTTCCGACAACTCGAGACGCGCAATGTCCCCCGTTCGCCGCGATCACACTTCCGGCGGACGCGGCATTTCGCCTCCCAAGAGATTCTCTGACGATTGGGACATGAACAGAGGCTCCATGAACCAAGGAAATTGGAACCAACGTCAACAAGGACAAATGCCGCAACAACGTGCCCTCGATAACAACCTTCTCGGCGAGCGACGCTGGACCAGCGACAAACCCGACAACTCTCCGAACTGGAACAGCTCTTCGATGAACGACAGATTCCGACAAACGACGAACAAACGAGGCGACTCCAGAGACGGCATGTGGATGAGCGGCGGCGGCGACGTTTGGAACGCAAAACAAATGCCCGGCAAAGCAGCCAACGAACGACAATGGCCAGGCGGAAACAACGGCCAAGGACTCGGCGGCGATCAGTGGAATTCACGCGGCAATGATTCTTACGGACAGCCAAACAATCGCAACGACGACTGGAGAAATTCTGGCAAAGGCGATAAACAGTGGATGGATATGGGCGACAATTCCAAAGATCCGTGGGGCGACGAGCCCGCAACAAATCTGGGAAAGTCCCGCTGGCAACCCGACGAACCTTCCAATTCAAATTGGGCCAGAAACGATAAAATCGATCAGAATTGGTCTAACAAATCCAACGACAATAATTGGCAAAACAAAAATCTCTCCATGTCGAACAACATGCCTAAACCTCTTTGGCCTAGTTTTTCCAACCAAAACTCCAACGATCAACAACGTTGGATGCCACAGAATGACCCAAAGAATTCCAACGATTCTAACGCCTGGTGGCCACGCGGTCAGTCCGCCTCCAACAATCGACGCCAGCAAAACTTTTCCGGATTCTCCGACCAACCAAGACAGAACTCCTACGGCTCCTCCAACTACAAACACGGTCGTTGAATTATTTCGCGCTGAAACAAAAGGATTTTCTCTATTTCTTATTTTTAGAGGATAAATGACAAATTACGCGATCGTCGAGGCTCCTGCGACTTCGAAATTCCATCATAACGCAACGGCATGTATATTTTTTATTATATTCAAGTCTCTTCTCAGTTTTGATGGGAAACCGTGGGACGAATTTGTCGAAAAAGTTTCAACAAATCAAACGTTTCCTCGAAATCCCGTCACTCACGATAAAATTACAACAATTGGAAATAATTGATAATGAAAAACACTCAAAATCTCAAGAATACCGAGTGTCGAGGAAAAAATATCATTTTGTGGCCTCCACAGCTTTTCCAGACACCGCCCCTAGAAAAAACGGAACCGAAAAACATTCAGATTCCCGTGTCTTTCAAATTATTACAAAAAACAAAAAAACGAAAATTATTTCAGCGAAAAGTGAAGCGAAGATTGCCTTTTTCACTATTTTCACCCTCTGAATATTTGTATATATGACGAGATTTGCATGTTTGATGATATCTCGTTTTTAAAATACAACTTTTCTGTCCCAAGCATCGCCGAGGAATAAAAATATATATTCTGCGCAAAGGAAAACTCCTGACAGCCACGAACGAACAAGAAATGTACTTTCTGTACATTTTTATTGTTTATAATAATTACGTTATGATTCTCCACTCAATTTTTGCTCATCAATACCTCACATGAGATATCATTTTTGATGAAACTAACAAAGGACGGAAAATTCATGACAAACAGTGGAAACCTCACAATGCTTTTTTTTCTTTTTTTGTTACATTACTATTTTCGCTGTAAACTCTGCGATTTCCAAATCTCTCCAAGTTATGCACGAGAGTAAATAGTATTAATTATGTTTTTCCGCCGATGATTATGTTAGATTGATGGATGTAATCGATAAATAAAAATACATCTGCTACCCCATGAACTCCTTTGTCCACTACTTTATTTATTGAAGTTATGGCGCAGCTGCAAACCTCCTTAAAATTTTTGTCAATTATTCGTGCCTCGCAGTCTTCGAGCACGGATTATTGCTGGGACACAGTAAATGGACGAGACAGAGATGTTATCGATGTGGCAATATATAAAATCTCGATATTGATCGAAAAATCTTTCGAAGAATCAAAATAATCCTAAAAATCATTAATTTCGAGGGAATCCCGTTGTGTAACTTTGAGAATTCGTCCCTGAATTCGATTCCGTTCCGGAATTAACGAATATCAATAATGCCAGGAATAAGTAACTTGAAATTTGTTTGGCATTGTTGAGCAAGAAGAATGGAAGGCTCTCAGCTGTGAGAATGAATAAAATCCCAAAATTTGATCGAAAAGGATAAAATAATCTTAAAGATGATTAATACGGAGGGAATTTTGTTTCGTAATTTTGACAATTCGTGTCCGAATTGAATTTCATTCCGGAATTAACAAGTATCAATAATTCCGGAAATGAGTAAGTTCTTTAAAATATTTGGAATTGTTGGGGAGGGAAAATGGAGAGCTCGCAAGCGGAGCAATAAATGAATAATTGTGTACATCAACAAGATATTATTTTTTTAATATAGTCATAAATCTGAGCAGATAAAATAATTGAATTACACAGAATGCTATATCAAAATTTATTATTACAGTTCATTAGATGGCCAACGAAGGCAATGAACACAGCGAATAACTTAAAAAAAGATAATCTTAGAAATGAAGGAATCCCGTTTGCCGCACTCGTGAATAGAATTCTCGGTTAGATTTTTTATCGCTCGATTCTCAATCGATCGTCCTTTTGGAACGACCGGAAAATCTCAGTGGAAATCGGACAATAGTGTTGTTTTTGTATGCACACTGTGCAGGGCTGTTGTCCGTCGAACTTTTTACAGTCTCTCGAGTCTTTGAAGTTTCATGGATAATTTATTTTTCTTATTATTTTATATTCCCCTCCACTTTTAAGACCGTGTGTATTTTCCCCAAATGTGGAGCATGAATACCGACGCTATGAAGAGGAGAGACATCACGAGCACTGGAACTGGACCGCTGTAAAAAATATAAAAAACTCCATTCAATATTTCCCAAATTCGGAAAGAATGACAAATTATTTTTCTCCAACCCAAGGAATCAAAACGTAATTTCTATCTCACGGACTACGAGCAAAATGGCTCTTACTTCATTTTTTTCATGACCAATAACCAGAAAGTGGTGAATTACAAGTTCACGGAGTTTAACTGGAAATTCCTATGCCATTTTGGACATATCGGCACAGATTATGAAATTGGTGTATTTTTTTGGATGCCTGAAGCAAGTTAAACGAGTGGACAAAGCCCAACAAACTGGACGAGAGAAAGTGGTGACTTGACAGACGAATATTTGATCCAAAACCACCATATGTCTGGGTCATGGATCAAGGACCTTTATGACAGAACGACGACAACTTTTTTGCTCTCACACATTTTGCTGATAGATTCTTGTATTACATTTGGAAACGCAGAATCGCGTGTGTGAAATGAGAAAAAATGGCAGCTTTGACGAAAGGAAATGCTCTAAATTTTCGGATTTGGATAAAAAAGTTCTTTCTGCTCAGCCGGATTTTTGAAATTATGTTATTAAAATGCCGCGGCATCAACGAAATTGTGAAGCGCAAGATGGGAAGTTGTGAAAATATTGAAGTTGAGGAAGGAAAGGGTCTGTGAGACCCAAGCGTGTTTCCCGAACGTTCAAATGATAAAGCAACAGAATAAACGAGAAATGGAAAAAGATCGAAATTTTGGTTTCGAGTTCGTTGAGTATGGGGTTTCAGTTATGAGAATTGACTTACACTTTGATTCCAGGTGAGTCATCGGTGTAATATCTCCACATGCCACCGGAACTCGTGCCAGTATTGCGATTTCTGGCTGACGTTGCAGGGGCAGTTTTACGTTGTCTTACGGTGCCAACGCCGCTGGTACGGGGTGCGACAGCTTTGCTGGGTGACCGACCACCGGATCCAACGGACGTCGAACTGGGTGCAGCTGGCTGTTTATTTAATAATTGATAAAAACCATTAAAACCGCAAGGAAGGTGTGAAGAATCGAAAAAACATCGATGAGAAACGTCGAAGAAATTCCCAGAGTTCCGATAACCATATAAGAGATTCCCTTCGTTTAGTAACTTGATAATTCACTCACCATTTTGCAATTATTAGTTGTTCACCACTTCACCGAAAAAACAAACACCTTTCAATTACTACGATCTCAGGAAGACTGAATCGTCAGAGGTTTTTCCAGTCACTGAGGAACGATGCTTCCTTTGATGGCGAGTGATAAAACGCCAACTGTGAGAACTGAAACGTATACGTGTTTACCGACGCGTTCACCGACTCTAATGTAAAAAGCCACCGCTTATTCTGCGACGTGTCGAACCCGCGTCCACGTGGTACGACGCTTACACGTCACCGACAAGCTGCATTTTCAATGGCGTCAAAAACGTTCGATAAGTTTACATGAAAAGACGATAATGATCATTAATTTTTGCTAATCAATATTGAATTGTACACCGGCACGTCGATTATTCGTTGAAAAAATGAGGAGGAATTATTAACGCATTCTAACAGAGTTTTGTTTGTTCATTTTTATTTTACGACACGAGCAAAATTTGTCAACAGCAGAAAATTCATTCCGATAGACTGCGACACCGTCTCGTGGCGCTGTAACCCGGGTTTTTTTCTGGCAACCTCTAGCCGGCATGCCGATTGACCGTTCGTCGATATTAAAATATAAATAAAGGTAATGAGTTCATCGTCGGTCGATAAACATCGACAAATTATTACGGGAGAAAGTCAAATCAAGTTCAAATAGAATCATTCAAAATTTCATTAAAAATAAATAGTTTATTAGAGATAGACAGCTTGTGAGGAACAACGGAAAAATGCATCGAATGAGAAATCGTGCCCTCGAATTCGAGGAATTTCCGTTAGGGAAGTTTATTGAATAATATTTTTGAATGGATTGCGCATTTGACTTGGACACGCGATGTATCTGCAATTTTGAATGATCTTTGAACGTGGACCGCGAAGGGAAGGACTGCAGTTATGCATTGATGAGTCACGCGTCAATCGAACAAGTGATTCGAAAATAGGTAGCGCAAATTCTGCGTAGAAAAAGAGTGAAAAAAAGACATATAAACGACTCATCGCGCGGTGTGCAGTGTGTAGATTCTTGCAGTCATTTTTTAGAATAGGAAGCTGCCGCGAGGGAGCGTCGGAGGCGGGGTCGTGGACCGTGAAGCGCATGCGCGTTTGTGATGTTTTCGTGCAAATACGTCTAGTGTCACGCCGCGGCGTAGGTGAGTCGCCGAGGAAGGGGGGGGGGGGGTAGAGTGAAACAGCACAGCAGCAGCAGCGATTCCTGCCATTCTGGCATTACGTCAATTGGTAGAGATCGCTCGTTCGTTCGTCTGGTAGGAGGTACCCGCCGCGACCGCCATTGTTTCGACACTCTCGTATTTTTTTCGGGACGTGGTACCCGTGGCGTTGATCGAAAAAACTATCAAGACTCGCGTTTTTTCGGGCCCGAGAGAAAAAAAAATTCAAGAGCGTAAAAGTAAACGACGCAGAGCAAACGACTGATCATCGCAGCAAGGAACAAAGTGAATCCTTCCTACAGAAGACAACGAGGGAAGCAAACGGATAAACGCTTGGAAATAAGACAGAAAGAGAGAGAGAGAGCAACATAGTGTTAGAAGACTCGAGAGCATAGCATGTCCACAATGAATCCGGAATAGTGAGTAAACCTTTCGTCATATTTTTTTAATACCTTAAATTTTTATTCCTCGTTATCCATACGTGCCGTACTACGGTCACGTCTGGCACGGTCGTCATGTTCCCTTCTCACTCGTATTAATATCATTATTATTATTATTATTACGCTTCTTGTATCTCGCTCTTTTGATGACAAAAAAAGAAACTCCCGTGGCAACAAAGGTGACGCGTAATTATCAGCCCAGAGGTAAATAAATGCGCGATCCTTTTCCCCGTCCGCTTCCCTCTCGTATGGACTAATCGAAAGAAAAATATTCAAGTCTCTTGACATTTGCATCGACTTCGTGTCATTGGCGTTTTGGTGAAAATCCCTCGTGTCTACTGACAGATTTCTCCTGTTCTCTTTCTCACTCTCTTTTGCTGCTTTTCCTCCCCCTCTCGCCGTCTCCACCTCCCTCTGCCGCGCTCTAATACGTCTTGAAACCTTTTTTTCTTCTTTTTATCCATCTCTCTACGAGAGAGACAGAAAAAATTGTTGAAAGACGAAGATCGTGCCTGTCCACGCACAGGTACACGTACAACGCCCCTCCACGTCTCTCGATTCCGTTGTCAGAAAAACCAGCTGCTCGTGCATTTCCGCACTTTCCGTTCGACTCTCAACTACGGGAACGCCATATTTTTTGTGTATATATGCGCTTTACCAAATCTACACCATTATTCCACACTCTCGCTCCTATTTTTCATCTTTCGTTCCGTCTCCCTATCTCTCTCTCGCTCTCGAACATCGAATCATATCTTTTTCCTTCAATTCATGACTCACTCGTACGTCCACCCCCTTCGATTTTTTGTCGCCTCTTTTTTATCCCTCACATATGAACTTGTCTTTTAAATCCATTATCATGTTTTCCACCATCGTCATTGGGCTCATTTCCATTTTTATTATCGTTGAGATCTCGTAAAAAGTCAAAACTGCGAAATTTTTTCCCCATTCCCCTACTTTTTTCGCCTTTTATTTTCATTGTCGCGTACCGATGAAAAAAATCGTTTTCCCTCCTGGAAAATTCGCTTTCGGATATTTACATCGATAGTTCCAAGAAATCGAACTTTCCTCGATGAAAGACATAAAAAACGCGCTATGAAATTTCGAAAAAATTTCCAACCTTGCCACAAAGTTTCTTTTTGCCCTTTCATTGTTTATTCGACGGTTTTGAATTTTTTCACGTATATTTTCCATTATACCATTTTCGATCCTCTTGCATTTTCAGTGACTACTTATTCAAGCTCCTGCTGATCGGCGACTCCGGCGTTGGTAAATCATGCCTTCTTCTGCGTTTTGCGGACGATACATACACAGAGAGTTACATAAGTACGATCGGAGTCGATTTCAAAATCAGAACGATCGAGCTTGACAAAAAAACGATAAAGCTACAGATTTGGGACACCGCCGGACAGGAGAGATTCAGGACTATCACGAGTTCTTACTACAGAGGAGCCCACGGTATTATCGTTGTTTACGATTGTACGGATCAAGATTCCTTCAACAATGTCAAGCAATGGCTCGAGGAAATTGACCGTTACGCATGTGACAATGTCAATAAGCTGCTGGTCGGCAACAAGTGCGATTTAACTAACAAGAAAGTCGTTGAATATCCGGTCGCCAAGGTTTGTCATCATTTCTTTTGCTTAAAACCTTAAAACGTTGCTCAGAGGCCCAAATAAACTCGAGAAACGCTTTCGATTCGCTTTCGAAACGCTTTCAATCTCGCACTCGAACGTTCTCTTTAATGTCATTGGAAAGTGAAAAATATTCCAGCACAAAAATAATTTCAAAAAATACAATTTGGCACTTTTTTAACGAAAAATTCTCCACGATCCAGAAATCTTAGAGTCTTCAAATAGCATTTAGGAATTGAAGCCAATAAATCGAAAACAAAGTTTCAAATTACTCGAAAAATTAAACGTATTTACAAAAAACATGATAAAGTATAAAAATGGCATCCAAAAAGTAAATGAAAGGGATCTTATCGGTGAAAAAATTACTCGTAAAATGGGGGACAGGGAAAACCATGAATCGATGCCGCAGTATTTTTTTTTTCAAGTTTGTTGGGTCGGGTTGCATAAAAAATTTCCTTAAAAATTTATTTTTTCATCGTTTCTTCCTAAAAATGGAAAAAAATAATGTGAATATTTTTGTTTATAATATCAGGAGTACGCGGACCAACTGAACATTCCATTCCTCGAGACATCAGCGAAGAATGCGATGAACGTTGAGCAAGCTTTCATGACGATGGCGGCTGAGATTAAAACGCGAGTCGGTTCGCCCTCAAGTGCGGGCGTTGAGACAGCGAACAATCTCAAAATTACCCAAGGACGCGACGTCGATGCACCCAAATCCGGATGCTGCTGAAATCGTTAACGTTTCTCTCTAAATAAACTAACCAAGTGAGTACCAATTGCTAACCGTAGCGCACCGAATCAGGCTCGTTCGCACGTTCCATAATATCCGATGAAAAAAAAATTATTAAAAATGAGGAAAATGAAAAAATGCTGTGCTCGCCTCCACAGTACTCTTCAACATTCACTATGAATTTTTCCATTTATAAATCTCTCACGAACAATTCCAATAACTCGTGTTTGCTGCGCATTCCGGGCGCGTATTGTTACTTAGATTCTTGTTTTTCAAAAAACGCTGCGAGGACAAAATAAGGTGGAGGTGGCACAAATTAATTTAGCGAATTTTCTTATACATTTCCATTGAAAAAAAAAAGAGAAAATGATAAACAATTTGAAAGAGATTTCCGTTGATTAATAAGAAGTTCCGGCCTATGCGCAGTTTTTTTTCTCAAGAATGCAGCTTAAGAGATGAACTTTCTTTATTTTTTCAATATTTTAATGTCTTTTTTAACAAGGAACATGTCTGCCAAATAAAAATGATTGAAAATTCGAAAGTTTCATATTTTTTCAAACCAAGAGAGTCGCTTCCGCAAATGCGACTTTTGAGAAAATGATTAGATTAACTTCCAAGGAATCGTGGTCAGTCCAGAGCCTCCAAAATTCGTTGAGCCTTTCAGCGAATCGCCATAATACTAAAAAAAAAACTTTTGATACAAATAAAAGAACGTTTGACATTTTTATCATTTTTTTCTACGTTTTTCGCTTCAAGTTTTCGAGAATCTCAAAAGCCGAAGGCGAGGAATAACCGTGAAGTGTTTTTCAGAATAACATCGTGATGCAAAAAACCTTGGCCGCGCGATCGAGAGCGTAGCAGGATGGACGAAGTAAGAAGAACATGAAAAAAGGAGAAAGATTGAGGAAAAAGGATTAGAAGAAGCGGTTGATTGATACGACGAAGAAAAAATGGAGCGACGCCCCTCTCCCGAGCAGAACCTTCAAGGACCATCAACTCCATAGTTCGGAGTTGTAAAAAAATTCTTCACTTGTCGTTTGAAATGAAAGAAGTCGCGAAAGGGCGAGAGATTTCGAGAAAGATCATAAAATGAGGGACGACGGGGATCGAGAAATCGGGGAAGGAGTTGGGAAATGAAATTGAGCAAAGGAGAGCAAGAGGGAAGAGTAACTAATTATTCAATTTGCAATTAAGTAGCATCGGGAATCGGTGGTTAGAACGATTCATTGCATTAGCCTCGAAAAGAAAAGAAAAAAAGCAAAGAAACGAGACCGAATATGAAGGAAAGATTAACCGTCGATCATGTATAACGAAGGTGCGATTAAGAGTGATTCGAGTTTGATAAGTAAACCTTAAAATAAAGTCGTGAATGTGGTGAAACGGAAGTTGAGCAAAAAAAAAAAACGTACAGAAAAAGAAAACAGCAACGAGAGAAACAAGCACCTTTATTTTTAGCCTAATTGTAATATGTATAGATAGCTATACTGGTTAACGTATGCCTTCCCCTCCCTTGCCCTTGTCCTTGAAGAAGAAACGAGCCATCGTTAAGCAGAAGATCGAGCCCTTGACGCAGCACTTTGCAGCTTTTTTTCTCGAGCATGTCCGTTTGAATAGAACAAAAAAGGGAACCATCACTGGCTGTTCAATCATTTCTTCGGCTTTTTCACGTCCGAATCATAAAAAAAAAAAAACAAGAAATACACAAATAAATAACGATATTACGAATTCTCATGGACCGTATGATTGTTGGATCTTTTACAATCGTTCGGATGCGTTCGTTTCTCACACCCTTTCCTCTTAGTCTCTCCTAGAGGGTTTTAAGAGAAAGAGTCGAGTGCGGCGCGAAGTTTTCTTTTTATTTTGAGTCCCCAGGAGCTTAGCGAGGCAAAATTGTTGTTTATATCGTCAAGTTCCGGTAGGAAATCCTATCCCTTTGCGGCAATTCATGCGCCCGAATCCTCCCACAAGTTCGCACCGTTAAATTGTGTGTCTTTCTGTTTTTCCTCGTGGCCCAATTAGCTTCTTAATTCTCGTGGCTTTATTGGCTTTCTCCAAGCGGTTGGTATCGAGTCTCCGGCATATTTTTTAACAATTTCCCTGTCCCCTTGGCCCTCCAAGTTTTCGCTCGTTCTCAGAGACTGCGCCGCGGCTCTCGACAATGAGAAATTCGCCAGAAGTAAATGATTCAACTTTCCGTCAGGAACGATCGAAATAACTTTCAATCGAGCCGAAAACACGACGACAACAGACAGTTTTTGTACACAGCTATACATAGTTTGTACGACAAGGACAAAAAACAAAAAAAAAACATGAAAAAAGGGCTTACTATTTTGTACGAATGATAAGGCTACAGAAACTTTCATTTAACCAACTTATTTTTTCTTTCTTGTCCGGTTTTCGCCTCCAGCATGGATTTTCATCGAAAGACTTTTTTTTCCTTTCGAGAATTTCCCCCATCGTCTTCTTTCTATTGTGCACTGCTATTGTGTTGTACGAGCTATTATATAATAAATAAATATCAATATATATACTTTTACATAAGTGTGTATATCAATATTTATATATTATTTACATATATATACATATTTAGGGTCTTTCACGATGAATTATGTGTACAATAACTGTAGTTAGTATACATGCCCAATAAAAAAATAAAAATGATAATTAAAAAAAATCAAAATCGAAAAATCGACATAATGGATGCATTTTCATTGTGGGGATCGAACGATCATTTTTGATAACGCAGGGAAAGCGAGTTATTACGGTGAGCACGTCAAAAAATGGAGAAATAAAAAATTTCATTTCATTTCTATTAATTTATTTATTTTATGTTTTTTTTTCTTCTCCGTGAAAAAATTATTTAACGCGCGGAAAGACGACGACAGATTCGTATGGGAAGTAAAGGAAGTTAATTGTGCAGCGGGTTTCGAAAATGGAACTCACGACGCCAGGTTCTCAATAGAGGTAAGTAAAAATCGTTTTTATTGCGGGAATTTCGTGTGGAATTTACGTAAGCGATGCTTCAAAGTCTTACATTATTCTTGTTGAACATAAATTACATGCGCGTTATATTGTGTAAATTTTCTTACGTGGCGCTCGCCAGTCGAAACCTGTTTGATAAAAAAAGAGGGCGAGAGAGAAACATCTCTAACAAGGAAAAAATGACCTCGTGCTCGTTTATCAAAGTTACGGGGAAAAATCATCGGGTTCTGATGAGCGCGTGTTTCGAAGATAAAATCACTCGATAACGCATGTTGCTGTCGATCGTGTCAATGCGTTCTACTTTACGAAAAATAAGTCACAGGCACTGCAGCTTTTTTACTTTGTATCAGAAAATCAAAACATCAAAAAAATTCAACCAATTAATTCGCGATACTGTGGCTGAATTGTGAAACTTTGATGCAGGGAAATTTATTATTTATGAGATTTCAACGACCTATGGGCGTTCTTCACGCCCGTTGTTTTCAGCCATTGAAAATATAAACACGAGAAAACAGATTCCTGTGATTTTTCTCCCATTTTTGCTATTGGTCAGATATTTTTTCGACCGATGACCGACAAAAGTTTTCCCTCTTGCGCTCAAGTGTGGCTAATTCTCGCTAGCTGGCGCACTAGTTGGGACTGGACAGTGGCGTCCTCTCGTGAAAGCTTCTGAAGGCTGCGAGAGACGCTACCTTGTCAGTTTGAGCGGTTCAGCATCGAGGAAACAAATTTCGTAATAAACGTCCGCTCGCTTTCAATGTTTTGAAGTTTCTAAATGATCTTATTCGCAAACTCCTAGAGGTTCAAATTGCTAACTAAACGTATACGTTGATCAAACAATAAAACAAGAATCCGTGTTAATGCGAACGAAATCGTAGAACTCCCGACCAAAAGATGCAGGCTTCGGTGCCATGTCCTTGAAAGGTCATAAGAGTAAACAATACTCACCTCAGATGTTTCGAGAAAATCCATAGATTATCTGCAGTTCGTGTCACCGTCAACGCAGGAAATCGACGATAATCAGCAAGAGTAAACAAAAAACATCGCGGAGGTGTCACACCGTTCGAATTCGCTGGTCGTACAGTGTGGATCTTCGACTCGGGCACAGATCACAGAAGACTCTACTACGGACGTTCGGTGATTACACAGCTTATTCTCCTTATCCTTATTTTTCGAATTCCCGAATAAAATTTGAGTTTTTCTACTTTTTTTTTTCGAGTATCGATATTTCGCAAACAGACAATAAAATCCGAGAAATGTAATATGCGGAAGGATAAAACATGGTACGGGGGGAGTGGGAGAGGCCCCCGAGACAGGCGATACTTGAATATATATGTGAAACGATGAGCTGCTTTGTTGCGAGTTTGCCCCCGGGCCTAAAAAAGAGCCGCCATTAACAAGGAGCCCAGCAATTTATGGACAGGCTGGCTCATTTCTACTTCATTTTATTCTCGCATCTCCTAGACTCGTTCCCGGTCATCGTAGCGTAGCGCGTATTTACGTAGGGAGGGCATTCAAGGTCAAATGGTTAGAGAAATCGCGGTTACACTTTTTCCTACGTTTAAAAATAGTCAACGGATGAAAATAATCAATTTTCTTGTCGTTTCGCGTCTCGTGTTTTTATGTTTGACGAATGAAACCGATTCATGACGAAAAATTTCAATTTTCCGCACGCCTCAAAATTTTATTACTTCACAACAAAAACAACGTTTTTTTTTTGATGGAACGAAAACGGTGGAGACTCCGCAAAAATTTCTATAAATACGAAACTCCGAAGAAAGTGAAAAACGTCCGACCACTTTTGCTCAGACTTTCCCACAAAAATGGACTCGCCCAATGGGAATCTCGAAAGATCTCGAGCCTCATTATATCGCTGTTGGTAGTTTGAGGCGATCGTTCGGCTTCTGTCCAATCGGACGCGTTAGTGAAGCAGCGAGAAATGATTGTCCGAGCGGTCTACACACACATACCGGCTAGCATCCTCGATTACCGCGTGTATGCTGGCGAGCGCGAACGGTGAGGGAACAAAACTCGAGTTCGTTCGATCGCTCATGCTAATTTTCGTTAACAACAGGCCTTGCGCCAATGGGCGAGTTCTCGGTGGAGTAAAAAAAGGAAGAAAATGTAATAAACGTTCGAAAATACAAGGCGGGGTAGCGCGAAATAAAAACTGCGAAAAAATAAAATAAATAGAAAGAAAAAACGAGGATGAGTCGTTTATAGTGGTTGGACGCCTGTCCATTGCCTCTTGCGCTCGTAAAATGGTCTCATGGCTCATTCACGGTTCTCTACACTCAGAGCCACGAACAAAAATCGATAAATTAATCAAACTAATTATTTTTTCGAATAATTACGGTAATTACGTTTTTCAACAAAATCATCAAAATGATAATTCCGAGAAAATCTTTCGAGCTGTATTTATACGATATGGACGAGAAAAAATGGAAAAAGGCGTTTGCACGATATATGCAGTCTCGCAGTGCAGGCACCGATCAAATCGGTTGAGCAAGATTGATCGCTTCTTAATAACCGAGAAAAACCGGCAAAACGATCACCTCCTTCGTCGCTCCGGGTGGTAAAACTCGCGCGCAGTAGTGCATCTTTTTTCTCGTTCTCTCTCTCTCTCTCTTTCTTTCGCATTATGCGTACACGTACCAATTATTATTATCATTATAAATATTGCTGTAAGTCGTAAAAACGATTCCGCTGTGGAAATCTCGATTTTATTTTAACCGCGCAGATCATTTTTTATTATCGTTTACCCGCTGAGGGACTGAGGTCTAAGATTTATCGAAGTTTTGTTGTTTTGTGACGAACTCGCTTTTTTAACGGTTTCCTCCAATACTTGCAGATTTTTTTGGGCAAATTTCAGAAATAGTTTGAATTTTCTTTGGGAAATTAATTGTTTAGGAATTTTCTTTGATTTTTCGGAACGATCGCGAGGTTGACGACCAAAGAATCGTGTGTGGTGTCTCGTAAAACTTTCCGCCCAGGGTTGAGACGAGCAAATGGTATTCGCGAAAGATATAAAAGAGCTCGAGAACCGCATGAGCAAAGAACGCAAGGAACGAAGTGCAAGGTCAGTTTGGTTCTTGTCACATTCTTGTCAACCGGACGAGCGTGCCACGTCAATCTCCTCCACGATCTTCCTCCCTCTCTCTTTCTCTCTCTCTCTCTCTCTCTCTCTCTCTCTCTCTCTCTCTCTCTCTCTCTCTCTCTCTCCCCCCCTCCCCCTCTCCTCTCTCCCTCTCTCTCTCTCTCTCTCTCACTCTTTTCGTTTCGTTGTTTTTGTTGTGTCGGCTGTCTCTGTTCAATCGTTCTTCATTTTTTTTTCGATTCATGATCTTCTTTCTTCCTCCGTTCCATCCCTTTATGGACAGAAAAAATATTCCCTTTTTCCCTCTCTCGCTCCTTCATTTTTGAGTTCCTCAACTTAAGAAATTTTGTTTTCATTTTTATTATCAATCGTACACATTTTTTTTTCTTTTTCTCTCTGTTTTCGTTTGTGTTTTTTTTTAAACTGATGTCGGAATATCTTTCTTGCGTTAGGGAGTGAATATTTTTTTGATGTTTTCGTTGGAAACTCTTTTGTAAATCGATCGCGTTCGAAAATGGTCGATTTTCTTGGCTCTAACGTTTGGTTCGTTGGAAATGTGAGTGGCGAGCGATCTCTCCGATCTTTTGGTTTTTCTTGGCTCGTAAGAATGGACGGACGGATGGATGGACAGCAGACAGTCCGGACGGTCAGGGGGATGCGTCAAAGAGAAATATAACCGACTGAGGGACTCTGACGCCCTCTATATTTATATACATACTTTTTTCGCCATCGGGCAAACGGGAGCTCGAGAACTGCCTCATTAGCTCTCGCCTATATATCCACGAATGTTACTTTTGCTGCTGTTTCTTCGCCTCGCGAACCAACAAAACAAAACAAGGCCAAACAAAAGTGGAAGACGAAACGCAACAAAAAAAAGACACACGATTCTGTCAACGTAGGCCAAACGTTCGTCAATCACGACCGGTCCCTTCCAAAGACTTTGTCAGTACACCCTTTACTCTCGTTTCACCGTTGCCATGAAAAATTAGGAACAACTCTCTTCCACTCGATTCTCACCACCTGTGGACTCTCGTTTTCCTCTGCATTCTCCTTTTTTCTTTTTTACTTTCTCTTCTTCTTCCTTTCTCGCTTTTTTATCCTCACAAATTCACAACTTTTGCTACATTTCGCGTTTAAAGTTTTCGGCAACGACGTACGATTCTCACTTCGAGATCAGGCTCAATAAAAATAAGGCGCCAATGAGTTACACGACAATTTTTATGCCTCGTATACAAACACGGCTGGAAACTACATCTCTCGCGTGGTGGCGTGCGTTACAGCTGATCCCCTTCGCGACTCTGAAGCCTCATTTTTCTCTAACTTGCCTGTGTGTCCTCAGAATTTTCTCTTTTTTTAATTAATTCTCGAATTTGTGGAATATTTTAAGGAATTGCTTTGACAAATGTGATTTTTCGACAAAAGCCGGAATTAATCGAAATTCTCCATCGAAGAAGCCGAATTTTTTGAAATATCGTTCCGAAAATTAGAAAAAAAACCAAAATTTCAAAATTCTAAACTTTTTAGAAATTTATAAAACTTACAAATTTCAAAGTTTTGAAAATTTAGAAGATTAAAAAATTCAAAAACATATAAAATTCAGAAAATTGAACGGCAATTTGACCAAAATATAAAAAAATCGGCTTCGTTTCCTTCACTCTCCAAAAGAGTGGGAACGGAGACAGAAAAAAATGATACAGGAGTCACGGAAAATGAATTGACGGTATGGACGAATTGTGATATAAAAAGCAATAGAAAAAATATTTTAAAATAAGTAGAAAACGGAAAGCAAATTTAAAAAATGATGAAAAAAGATGAAGAGGGTGGTGGAGAGAAATAATAAAAAAGAGAATTGAGTTGAGCCGTAGGCGGAGCTCGATTTCACGTTCGTCTTTCGTCGCTCTCGTCGCATTGGCCCACTTCTCTTTCCTCTCCTTTTTCCAACTGCAAAATGTACACCATCCTGTGCAGATTTGCCTTGAGGCACACGGCTCGGCCCTCTCTCCAGAGATCTTACGCTTGTCCTCGTCTTCCTTCCAGTTCTCTCCGTCCTCGTCCTCTCCACTGTTGTTATTGTTGTTGTTGTTGTTCTTCTCAGTCCTGACTGGCTTCTGTGCCTCCGTCGCTATTCCCAAGACGTTTGACGCATCGCTCCTGTCGTCGTTCAACGCGTCACCGTGTCGTTTCGCCTTTCCCTATCCTTCGCCAACCAAAACTATACGTACACGTACGAATATTCACATTTATTCAAATTCCGATTTATCAGCTCATCGCGAAAATCTTGGATCCGGCAAAAAATTAACAAAATGTTTTACGTTTCGGGAACATTCGCAAAGTGAATAATTCTAGAATTTTCATTATTTAATTTGAAAAAAAAAAAATAATTTCTCAAACTTTGATCATTTTTCTTGAACGATCGAGAATTCATCAAGATTTTTCATTATTTTATGTCGAAAGTTCTTCCAAAATTTCGATAGCACTCGAAAATTTGCATAACGCGGCGATTTTTCCAATTTTTTTTCAAGCTGGAAACATTTTTCTCGTATGCCCGAAAAATTTGGGATTCTTTTGATCATTTTACATCGAAACTTTATGCAGAAACTTTAACAACATTCGGAAATGAGAATTTCCCACAAAGTTTGATCCAAAAACCAGTAACTCCCAATCAGCATTATTGTTTCAAAATTCTTTTTCTATTCATCTATCCGAACAATCGACAAGGTTTTACGTAAGAACACAACAAAATCATGAAAAAATATTTATCAAACATTGAAAAATGTTAGTCGCAAGGAATTTTCATTCACGTTCTAAATTTCGAGACCGAATAACAATCAAAGATCCGATATGATTTTTTGTCATCTCTTTGACGACGATGACTTTGTCGAAAAGATTCGATCGACCTTGCTCTTCCGTTCGAGCCCCAGCAGCTGCCCAAAAATTACAATTTCTGTGTCGACACCATCGACGCGTTAATTATGCACAGCGATTTTTATAGACAGCTCGTTTGTGTATATTAATCGTTGAAAGTTAGTCCGAGTCTCAATTGAAAATGTTGCATTGAATATTGAGATGATGAATGTGAATTTTTGTGGATATAATATATAGAGCTCGAATGCTTTAGCGACCAGAGCTTGTTCGTATGGATGTTAGTTTATTACATATGCAAGGCGTTCTCTTCGCTTTGATACTCACGAGGCAAAAGTCCCTCGGTTTTGTGCCACTGAGTTCGAGAGACGATTTATGCCCTTGCCAGTTGAGACGTTTGCGCCTGAGAGATTGAATACGACGATATAAAAGAGGCTACCGTACACACATTGAGGTCGAACATACGTTCGCACACATACACAAAAATCTAAAAACTTGTGCGATGTGTAGAAAAAATAAATAATTTTCATCTAATTTTTGTTTCAATCAAAAGAATTAGATTGATCGTTCTTTTTACGAGAGATACAAAATAGAGTTTGTGTCAATTTTTTTCCGCGGTGTTGATAAATCAAGATTTACTGGAGATTGACAGTAATCAATCGGGACCAGTTTGAATCGTCTCGAGTCTTTCGTCTCGTCACGTCTTATTCTCGTTTCTTCGATCTCGTCTCGATCTACTCGCGATTCCATGCGAAACGAGAAAGAGACAAGGGCAAGGAGTCAGGAAGAGAAGCTGAGATCGTAATTACTTGGGATGCCAATCGATTAAATTTTTGCGAGAGAGACGAAGAGAGAGAGAGAGAGAGAGGGCGAGCGCGAATGGGAAGATGAACAGATCGATTGGCTCGCAAATTTTTTTACTCCCTTTTGTCGGATTTTTTAGAAATGGCTAAACATGCGAGCTCGGGAAAGAACCCGTGGAAATATGGGAATAATGAAAATATTAACAATATTTTGTATCGCGTGGAATAAAGAGAATAATGAATGCAAATTATATTCGAGAGTCTCGAGAGTGTACGAGCTGCGGTTCTGATTAAATACTTCCAGCATAAAAATTCCCTCTCACTGTTGTTTGCTTCATTTTTCTCTTTTTCTAGAATTTCCTTAATCTCCTTATTTCAGTCGTCAGTTATTAATTCACAAAGTTGCCTCAATATTATCGTCTCGGCCTTTTCTTGCTTCTCTCTCTCTCTCCAATTTTTTTCCTTCTCTCTTCGAGCTTGGATACGGTTATTGGTTCGTGTTGAGCTGTACAAAACACACTATGTGCTTGGGGCCCACCGCGGAGCGTCCCGTCATCGCCAATCAATATGCTAACGAGCAGTTTTTCGTCTTGAGAAATAAGAGCAAAAGGCGAGGAAAATAATGATAAAAAAACGAATAGAGGGAGAGAAAAAAAAGATGAAAAATAAAAAAGATTTTGAAAAAACATTGAATGAGCGAAAATCAAGAGGGAGAGAAAGAGGGAGAGAGAGACAAAGAGAAATCTGTATGCAGAAATTGCTGCGGGAGGTGAAGAGGGACCACAGCACCGAGAGGGTTGAGAGATGAAGGCAAAAGTTGCGGATATGATCGTCGATCGCATATAGCCAGCAGCAAAAGGGTGCAACCTTTTTTCTTCATTTTTTTTGTTCATTCTCGTTCTCTGGATCTTATTCTGCATCCACATATACATATTTAAATATATATACGTATACGTTGCCTCAGGTATCTCTTTTGAATGTGCGCCGGCCAATTAAAATAATTAGCGACGAAGCCCCAACGATTCCTAAAAGAAAAAAACATTCATGTGCAATAGTCAGCGTATAAAGAGACGATTAAGAAAGACCAGGAAAAAAAGGCCCAACCTTTTTGCCTGCTACACCATTATTATACATATCCCATTTCGTTGATACCACGAATAAATATTCCTACATAAATAATCACTCCTCTCACCATTACCATACGCACATATTTACAAATACACTGTATTTACGATTAAGTATATCTTAACCCTGATTTAAACTCCATTTAGTTATTTCTCATCGCTCGCACGTTTCGGGGTGACGACAATTTCGTATTGCAATTTCTGATTATTCTCCTTAATCGTAAAACTACGTTTCCCTATATTCCCGCGATTGTTGACGGCGCAAATCCGCGAATAAACTTTTCGCGTACCAAATTTTGATTTCCCTGCATCAATTCAGACATTTTCCATTCCGTCTGGTCAGATAAGTTTTTTCTCTACTTGAACCCCTCGATCTTCTCGCCAGCGATGTTCCTTACAATTCTGGAGAAAAATGAATAAATCTCTGAGGTGAAAGGGTTTTGGTCGTGTTTGGCCGCGAAAAAGAGGAAAAAAATCTTTCGACTGAGCGATTTTCCGAATTATACAAGTTTTTATTTGAAAAATGAAAATGAAATACCAGAAAATAGAAAATAAAAAACACGAAAGTAATTTTAAAAAAAAAACGAAAATTTCTCGACGGACAAAATGAAAATGAAATTCTAGCTGAAAATTGTAGAAAAAAAAACAGAAGCGATTTGCGAGAAGGAAGAAAAAAAAATCTTTCGACGGAGGGTATTTCCGAATGAATAAAGTCGCTGCCAAGATCGTGGAAAAAAATGGAAAATATTGTGGGGGAATAAAATGAAAATAAAGTACTGAAGAGATCGGATCGTGAATTTATTCCTAGAGGGCGCTTCTCCGAAATCTCTCTTTCGTGCTTCATTCGTACACACAGATAAATGCATATATATATACATAAAGCTTCGGTGCGGTTTCTTAGTTGCGTTATGCGCGAGTGTAAGTAACGAGTTCGAGATTTCATTAGCGGAGTCGGGGCGGTGAGATTATTTTAAAGAGATACGAAATTACCTGATTAGGATGAGGGAAAAAGTCATTAACTCGAGCGAAACTAATTAACGCTAGGCACGCCGGGCGAAAGGGTTAAATCCTTTGTTTCAGGGGGAGGAAGTAACGGCAACGAAATTTTGTTGTAAATTAAATTTCCAATTAAAATTTTTGCAAGTTTTTTCGTTCGCCTTCGATTTGGAACAAAAAAAATGAACGATAAAAATGTGGCTTTTCTTTTTCTAAATATTTTTAACCAGTTCTCTCTCAATTCGTTCATTTTATTGCATAACCGCTATTTATAGGCTTTATAGATGCACGCACTATTGAATGAATAATGTGCTGATATAATGGAGAAAAGACAAGCCAGTGGCAAGAGGCTGAGTGAAAAATGTGTGCATCGTAGTGGCGGGTTCGTTAGCATGGCTTCCAACTTATCAAAGGTTCTGGCCCTTTGCTTCTGTAGCTTGTTCTCTTATGCGGAATCTCTGTCTTGGTCTGTCTTGGTCTCTCTCGTATTTAACTGGGCCTTAACTCTGCATGAGTCCTTAACTCTGCATGTTGTTGGGAAAGAGACAGCGAGAAGAGAGAAAAAGGGCGACTTTGAGTCGTTGGCGATTGTGGGCTCGTGCGACCAGCAAAGCAAACGGGACGATATACACAATGGCTTGAAATATCCTTCGTAGCCCGAGAGGTTTGCTCACAGGGTGAAAGATGGCCAGGACGTATCGTAAATTCACGAGAATGGCGGAGGACCCGCGCCCTTTTACGCCCCTCACTTCGTTCCGCGCTCCGACACAAAAGTCACTATCGAAAGGGCTCGAGGCTCTTGAAATCAAGTGCCAAAAAGTGACTCTTCACGTCCTTTCCCTTATCAGACTAACGTACACACCGAGATCTGACTTCTCAGGCTCTTCGGACGTTTTCCCCGAGCCCTGTCCTCCCTTCAGCCACTTCGCTCCTCCTCTCTCACTTTTATTCCTCTAAATCAGTGAGAAACCTCAGGAAAAAGACTCAACAACACACTCGATAGATAGAATTCCGTCATTGACGAGCTAAACAAAGAGCGAGAGAGAAAAAGACGCACAGACACGAGCCACTTGATTGATTGACGTACGTTTATCCTTCCTACAGACACGTTTTACTCTTAACCCGCTCCTCCACCACGTAAACACGTTATACTTTATAGCTTTGATCGCGATACTAGAATTCTTCTTATATGGCAACCTCCGCTAGCCTCAAATTCCAGCTTGAAATATTATCGGTTCGATAACACGAAAAAGACGAACAGCAAAATCGACTGCTGTATACGTGTTCTTTGTAAATTCGTCACGTCTGTTAAATAAAAAAGAGGGTTCCGGTGCAGATTTTCAGGCGCAACGTAAAAAGGTCGGGATTTTCAAATGAAAAAAAAAAAAAAAACCACATCGAAAAATCGCGACAGGAAAAGAGATAAAGGAGCAGAGAACGAAAAAGACACAGACGCGCACGACGCAAAAAGTAAAACGAGTCTTCCGTTTTATTTATTCAAAGTAAGTTATTGCCATTGGTCCTGCCACTATATTACGTGAAAGCGGAGAACAGTCAAGCTAAAAGCGTCGCCACAGTAAACTCCATATACCAATAAGATAAACAAACGACCGCAAGGGATCCAAAGAGACACGACAATTTACTACATTTATTCTCTATTTTATACCTGATCTCGATTTCCAGGTAAAACGATATCGATCCAATTTCCTGGTCGATCCAAGTCAGAGACTAGATTGATATTATAAATTTCGATGAATGCGATAATGGCTCACGATGTTGTTCAATCTCATTCCTTCATCTATTCCCTTCCATTTCCATCATTCGCGTTCGGTTTTTTTCTTCTATCATTATTGTTTTGTTTATATCATTCCCTTCGGCGATCCCGAGTCACCGAAACATTTCCCTGCATTTGGGAATCCAGCTCCACGTAATTTTTTTGGCTCTCTTTACTTTACAACTCACGAATTTTCCCTGAGGATACATGCCGATATTCTCCTGGGAAATTCTTGCCTCGGAATGCCAATGGGGAATAATTTTCAAGCTCCTGTTACGAAACGCAGCTTCTTAGGGCCTTTGGATCTTCCAGACACGACGAGGCTTTCGGGCTCATATTGTTGAAGATCGAAAAAATTCCCTATGCATGTTCACTCTCGATTCGAACAATTTCGAAACGAATGAGAAATCGCTGAATTGTGTAGAAAACAAATCTGCCACGTCTGAGAATAAAAACAACAACAACAAAAAGTTTCTTTGAGCGAATTTAATAAAATTTTCACGTTTCTTCGGAAAATCGAAGAAATTTTTTCGAAAAAATATTGTCGCCAGTCGAAAATTTCGGAATTTCTATTTACAAGATTCAGCGGAACTTTCGGGCATGTAATTACGTTCCAAAATTATGAGACTTTTGTGTTCTTGGAGCTTCTGCTTATTTTACATGAAATTGTCTATATATTTGGTCATATGAATTTCTGAACGTCAGGAACGGTTATTCCGGACGCGTCTGGGACTCGACTCGACGAGAGACGTGCGCGGTTAGGTCACATATATAAATATATATAGGTCGACTTATTTGTTGCCCGAAAAACGTGAGTCTCGACTCCTTGGAATTCCGGAATTTCCTTGTGAACTCCCGCAAGCTTGTAGCTTCGAATTCCACTTATCTCCGTGTCGTCCATTTTCCTTCTCACTCTCTTTCTCCTCTCCGTTCGGTGCAACAAATATTAACCCTGAATATTTGCACCTGCAAGGGATAAATACGTAATCTTGTTCCGTCTCGATGACATTTCCAAACTTGATTGCGTACTCATGAATTGTGTACACGATCCAAGCCATGAACGTGAAGAAAAATATCAAGTAGTGACAAATTTTTTCGAAAATGAAAGGATAATGCAAAAATAAAAGTTTAAAAATCCCTGGTCCATACAATGTTGATACAAAAAATAATCAATGCGTTTTTTAAAAAGAAAATACATGATGACGTGGAGGAAAAACATTGGGGACTGAAAAATGTTAAATTTAATGGGAAAAATGGATTAAAAAACCGAGAATTTCGTTGTATTATCCAGAAGAAAAAAAATCCAATATTGCGACTTTTTTGGAAATGACAAAATCTTGTAAAAAATAAAAAAAAATAAAAAATAAATGGATGAATCGTGGGCCTCTTAATAAAAACTTGATTTTTCGTGCAGACTTTATGGATATTTGAGTATAAATGAAAGGCTCGCACGGGGGGAGGAAGACGTGGAGGAAGGTGGGAGTTGATAGAAAAAGATTGATATTTAAGGGACAGTGATGGTATTGTTGCTCGTCAATCAAGCCTGATGATGGCGAGGGTGAGCGTAACGAAAATGGAGTTTTAGGTATTTAAAAAGTATAGTCGGAGGATGAAGGAGAGTTCGGGTACGAATCGGCTTGTCCGAGACACACACGAGGGTGTTTTTTCTCGTGTGGGCAAAATCGAGGCAGTCAAATTAAGTCACAAACCTTCTCTGATGCGGATTATCGAAAAGCGTCTGCTAATAAAATGTTATACGTGGAGGATGAAAAGAGGAAAGAGGGGGTGCTCGGCTCGTACGTTTTATTGGTTCTTGATGGGAGTGTCGCGCGCCTGTGAATCTTTTTATTTCTTTCTTTGCCTTCTTCCCTGTCTCTCCGGCTCTCTGCTTTTTTTTTCTTCAGTAAAGCCTCGTCATTCTTGGACCATATGGTCCGCGGTTCATTCGTGAGAAAGATTCACGAGCTTTACGAGATATTGCATGCCGTTTCTCTTCCTCCTTCTCCTCCTTTCTCTTCTTCTCCTTTTTCTCCTTATCTTCATCTCTTTATCCCTATATTTCTCTCTCCCTCATTCCTCAAACCTTTTTTCCTCTGATTTAAAACCTTTCAACGACTCGTTCAACAAATTGAACGATTGAATTAAATTCCGAGCGACTACGTATCCCAGATTTGTTTCTTCCGATCCCCTGACCAACTTTTCCCAATTTTCTTCGCAAATTAAAATATTCTCGTTCGTTTAACTCGCGAAGAAAAAAAAATGAACCAGCAATTTTCATTTTTTTCACATCTCCACGACTTTAGTTTCTCATTTTACAACGCCGATAAGTTTTACGCGCGCTCCGTAAAGAAACGATCCTAATATTCAGCTTTTCTTCCTTCTCGGCGACGTAGATCCCTCGCTCGCGAGTCACATGCATCACGGAAGAATTCGCGCGCGATCGCAGGTACACGTTTATTTATATATAAACATATATATACATAGACGCAGGTACATATATGTATATAGATCCGTATAGCGAGTCGTATCGGACCGTATAAACCGCGAGAGAGCGTTTCGGGTCACATAAATCTCATTTTTTCACGACCCACTTTCCGGACGGACGCGTATTTATTACCGCTCGTTCCGCAGTCGATGCGAGACTCTACTAGCTCGCTATAACATACAAATGCATGTATATCGAATACACATATATGTGAGCAACGACATGTGTTACATATCTTTTTCACCTCGTCAAGTCGTGAGACGCGCGTAAGTCCGTGCAATGACTCCGCGACACCGAAAACAGAAAAACCCACTTTTCCGAAATAATCTTCATGAAAAAATTGATTAATCATAATTTTTTCACAAACTCATCCCTTCCGATCGAGAGTCTAGACTACACCTTTGAATCGGTCCATTTTGTAAGAAGGGAGTCGAGAAAAATTTCGAACGGATTGATAGAAAAAAAAAAAAAACAGAAAATTCAATTTCCAATCGATTTTTAACGACTTGTTCTCGAAATCGTGAAGGCACAATCATCGACAGTCGATAATCGCAGATCGAGAGGAATATGCTCTTGTGACCTTCGGTAGTCGATGCACGTGGAGGTTCGACCAGGTCGAGGAAGTTGGTGCACCATGTAAGTGCACGAAACAGGCCCCGTAGGTATCGATCACTGTGGCTGCGGAGTCACGCGAACTTTTTTTCTGTCTCTCATCCTCGGATCCCCCGAGCGAGAGATCTTGGAAAGTCCGATAGTTAGAATAGCGCCTGCAAGAAAGAGAAACGAGGAAGTACCCAGCAGGGAAACGTTGAGCCTTCTGGTCTTCGTGATCGCTTTGCGACACGTAAGGCGTCCCCGAATCATGAATTTTCCGGCAATTTGCAATCCTGAGAGAGCCACAGATTTTTTTTCTCCTAAAATATACGTTGTTCTTGGGCAGGAGCGCGAATGATGGGTCAAAATTACCCATTCCTTACCAGAATCCTAGAAACTGTCGCCCCATAAATAAAAAAGCAATAAAAAAAAATTTTTAACAGACTAATTTTCGAGATAATTGTGCAGACCAGTGTAGCATCTCAATGTCAACGTCTGATGAACAAATAAGTTGTGGTTTATCTAAGCTGAGGCGGCAGCAAAAGGAGCGAGGAAGGGCACGATTTCCTCGAGAGTTAGAGAGACTAAGAATCCAACATGGCTGACCTGGTATCCCGAAGGTTTCGCCAGAGAATCCTATGATTACATTCCTGACTCGAGCTCACCCCGTTCTCTCTTTTGGTGACGTTCATCTCGACTTTGCTAACATTGCATCGTCCATACTTTATCCTCCACATACGAAAATCTTGCCCGGATCCAAATTAGACAAAATTTGCCTCCAAATCGCGTTCTCCATTATTTGCCTCATTCTCAACTTTCTGCCAAATTTTATGAAAGGATTTCGTAACAATTATTCCAAAAATATTGTATTTCTCTACAGCAATTCTTAGGGAACGTTGAATTTTTTTTTTTTTTTTGATAATTAGTAGAGGAAGAATGTGGAAGGAATTTGGAAAATAAAACACAATTTCGGATATCCATTCATTTTTGTGGAGACTGGAGGGTAATTTGGTTGTAAACGTGGGGATTTTATGGTAATATAGAAAATTCTTTTTATTATTACGAGATTAAATGCGACTTAACGAGGAAGAGCTTATGCGAATGAAATTATAACGTAAGATGAAGCGAACTAAGGCCGGGCAAAATGGAAGTTCATCATCATCAAATGTAGACGCTTTCCTACGGTAATTTTTGCAAAAAAAATGAAATGCTCAAGTCTGTGACGAACGTAAAGGCGAATTTGTTACTTTTTACGGCTACCAGCTCGTTAGGTGTTTAATTCGACGCTTTTATTATGTGGCTGGTGGCCTTGCAGCTGGACTCTTCCATGTAGAGTTTTGTCTACTGCTCGTCGCTGCACCGCCATTGAAAGGAATTCCTCGAATTTTATTCGGAACCAAAACTCGTGAATTTTTCGCAATTTTCCTACAAGTTCATTTTGGGCATTTAAATATTTCCCGAATGCGTAAAAATCAGAGAAAAAAACACGCAATTCGTAAATGCATTTATATCGAAACAAAGTTTTTTGAAAAAAATAAATAAAATAAAAAACAGCTCGACTAAAAATTCCATAAAGGAAAGAGAATGAAAGTGGCACTTTGGTATCCAATGACCCTGAAAAAAATGCCACCTTAAAAATTTGTGGTGTCTTTTGAGAAGGTTGGGGTTTTTTATCTTTTTTTTTGTTCTTCATTTTTTTAATTTTAATTTTTTCATTTGGAGTATTTTGTTGCGGTGGACGTTATAGCCACACACTATGCGGTTCTCCATGAGCGGTCCGCTCAAACACACGCCCCTTTCTGTTGCCGGTTCGACCGTTCTGGTAGCTGCTCCTCGCCGCGGTAATTATTCCCCCCTCCTTTTCTCCTCTTCAACCCCCTCCGCCTTTTTGCTCTTCGTTTTCTTCGTTAACTCTTTCCTCGTCGAGTCGATTCGCTCGGTGGTGTGTTTCCTCTTCCAGAGAGGTCCGACATGGCACCGCTGCCGCCGCGCGCTTTAAATACAGTAATCTTTGACTTTCTTTGCTGCCGCTCTCCCCTTCCCTTTCGTTGTTTATGGTAATCCACCCTGCCACTATAAATATTCTTCCAAATACAAAAATTACACCCCTCCGAACTTTTCCATCTTTTGCACTCACGTTCTAGTTCACCGGAAAACCGCAGTGTAAAATTCATACAGACGCAGTTGCATATAAACAAAAAATAATACAAAAAAAATATGAAAATGTAAAATTTCCGATGAGTCTGTAAAAACTTTACCAAATGCTTCAAAAATTCTGGAGCCAGAGCAAAAGAAATCATAAACCAAGCAATCCTGATGGCAGATATTTCGTTTTGTATTTATTCTGTCATTATTTTCAAGCCGAATGATGCATTTTTGTACTTTTTTGTTTTGTTTGTTCCATCGCAATAAATTTTCTTTTGATTCGGATGCATTGTTCGTTTTTTCCTCGTCGTTTCGATTGTTTGGGCTTCGTGGCATAGGAGCACGATGATTATGGCAATTAGTTTGGAATAATGGGCAAATCAATCGGGAGATCGAGATCTCGTGCGATAACAAATCGGTCGAGTGATGAAACGGGAGCGAGGAGAACATAAAAGTTGCTTCGATTCGAGATCCGTGAATGATCGTGACAGGAAAAATTTCGACGATACAATATCATCATAAATAACGTTATATCTGTATAGATATTTATTGTTCCTCTCGGTATATCGTTGTGTACAATATTTGAGTACATAATGAACGTACATTGTATCTTATCCAATGAAGAATGACGAACGATATTTCAGCTCAACAATACTGACCTAATCGATCTATAATCGATCCTCGATTCTCTCTCATTCTTCAGCAATTACATTTCGAGACTTCAATCAATAATAAAACTTTCGATTTGTGTCAAAAAGTCCAATTTTTTAAAATAAAAAACGCACGAACGTGAAGAAACGAAAAGTTGTAGAGTGTCGATGAGACTTTTAATTTTTAAAGCGAACGTTTCCTGATTTTCTTTCGACGATTTTGAAAAAAAAAATGTTTTTTTTTTTTTTAACCTCACGGCGTGAACGGAATTACGACACGGTGCGTGCGATTTCTTTTTGCAAAGATAGCTGGCATGTTGGAGACCAGAGAATGGAGAATGAAGCAACGAGAAATCTAGAGAAAGGATGGCAAGGGAAATAGGAAGAAAAAAAGGAGTGAGCACGAGAGCGTGATGGATGGTTTTCAACGTCTGTTCCGTGTCTACTTCTGCTTCGCATTAACTGACTTTCGAAACAGGCTTGAAAATGGCTAAAGAGAGACAGAGAGAAAGAGTAAGAGAAGGGAAAAGATTGGTTGTTCGTCTTTGGGTTGTTGTACATTTTCTCTTTCTTCGTCCTCGCTCCTCCTTTTTCCCTCTTTTTCGTCTCCTAATGCGGTCACGAAAGACGTCGCGTCCTTCTATTTCTATTTTTCTTTCTGTTCCTCTCCCTCGCCTCTCTTTCTCTTTTCCATTCTATGCAAATCCTCTCGCGCGTGAGAATAAGTCTCAGACCGAAGTCAAAGAGACGACGAAATTTTGCAGAGAGATACGCACGGACCATTCCCGTCGCTCTTTCCTATACCGCCTCCCAAATCTCGCGTCTTCGTGTCTGATCGAGCGACCACTCTTTCTACTTCCACTCCATTCTCCGCACAGAAATCAACGCCAAACTCATCCTCCAAGCTCAATCCGATTTTTCATTCACTCTCACTACATTATTTTTCTTTACATTACAAATAAAATAAGCTGCTGAGCTTAATTCCACTCGTCGCAATATTTCTTCTTCACTAATTCCCCGATCAACGTCTTTCGATCATTAAACGCTATCCTGATCCTCAAATATCTGCGTCGTTGCGACAAATTTGAGCAAACTCCATTTGGAAGGTCGTTTTCTTCCTAAATTCGCGTCTCTCAAGAGCTTTTTCTACCTTTTCTCAGGCGATTCGTCGACAGGAGAAACAGTCGCTCTAGCTCAGACAATGCAAAAATTAAGTTTTCGCTCAACTTAAAAAAAAAAAACAGGCTTTAAAAATCAAGTCGGGAGCAAATAATTGGGGAAGTTATTGTTAATTTTGCACAGAGTTGTCGATGCACATTGCTTTCAAAAATTGATTCGGAAAAATAATAAAAATGACGATTTTGTTGAAAAAAAATGGAAAAAAAAACATCGAGACAACGGAAAGAAAACGAAAAACAGGGGAGCCGGCGAGAGAAGACTGTGATGAGACATTCAATTTGTGAAAATATGCTGGTTAAGTCTTTTTCATTCTCAGCGGTTGATTCACATGTACAAGTCAATATGTATAGCTGTATGTATCGGAGACGTGAGTAAACCGGGCGAGCTCGTAGTCACGCCCAGGTCTGCTGGCCAATAGTCATTAGCTGGTACCATTAAAAACTCCAGAGCGTGCACGCACTCTCGCACAACGTCTCTTCGTCTCACTCGTACACTCAGCTCGCTCGTATATAAACGATCGTGTTCTCTTCTCGTTCATTTACGACCTCGCTCGATCTCCGCCGAGGCGAAGGTGGGCCTTATGCTCCCCTCGTATGGTGGATCTCCTTCTCACCATATGCAATAAATATACATCAATATATCGATTTAAGATTTCGATACTTTTTTATTCGGAAGGCTGTTGGAAAAAATCATGGAAAAACGGAAATAATCGAGATACAAAATTGTGCAAATATTCTCAATTTTTCAATGTGCCATCTTTATTTTTTTAAAATGAGAATTATTTCCGACGGTCTATAGAAAAGTTTGTGGAAAAATTGAAAAACAACTCGTTCAGGCGAAAAAAATTCAAGTACTTTTTGAATTAGTGCAGCAAATCGTGAGAAAATATTTAACAAAAATGAGATTGAAATTCTTGATCGAAAAGCAAAAAAAATGATTCTTCGGAAAAGTTTTGCACGAATATTGCAAAATCTTGAGAAAAGATTTGGCAAAAATGAAATGTTTTTATTAATTTTCTATTGGGATAGCAAAAAGGATGATACTTCGTAAAATTTAGGGAAATCGTTGTGTTTTTCGTAGAAATATTTTTAATTGGAATTCTATTTGCGAGGGATTTTTGGCAAAGTTTTGAGTGTTTCGAGAGCCCACCACCGATTTTATTGGCGGTGCATAATAAAGAGGTTCGCGTGCACGTGAGTGCAGTCTCGATGCAGAGGATGACGACGACGACGACGAAAATGAATGTAGAGAGTGGGGAATCGGACAGGAGGCAGGGGCGGATCCGAAGAGGCGGCTTAACACCGCCTTCCTCGAGTTTTATTGCGGTTGATAGCAAACGCGCGCCTCCCGTCTCTTAGCTATACACATACATACATAAAATCCAATCTTCAACAATCTATGTAATCAGAAAGCACGTAATCAAAAGTCTTACAAGCTTTAAAACGACCATAAAAATTCTGCTCTGATTATAAAAATATAAGCGACTTGTCTTTTCCGTTCGTATTCACAGCATTTAAAAATATTCCAAACTCTTCGTTCCAGCAACTAATTAATACATTTATGAGGAAAATTAATTCGCCTGAAATGAATTCTCGCACGATAAAAAAGTTATTTGAAAAAAAAAAACTTCAGACACTAAGAACGTCGATTGAAAAATGTGAAAAATACCAAAAAAATGCAGTGATTCGTTCAACGTCACTGGAAAGTTTTCGAAGCTGAATTTTTCCCTCTCCGGGATTTTGCGAAAAGCACCAAACTGCGACGGATAAATAAACAACTGCACTCCACTGTTTGCGAACTGGAGAAAAAGAATATATCGTTTGCTTTGACCTCATGACGAAATTTAAAAACGCCAAGGGGGAGGTTAACTTTTCCCGATAAAAATGCAAAGCGAAGCAACATTGTCTTACGGCCACGAGAGAACAACTGCGGACCTCTGCGTGTTCGTTCACGAAAAACGGGGCCAAAGAGAATAAAAATAAAGAAGATGGAAAGAGAGAGAGAGAGAGAGAAAAAAAGATTTTTTTTTTTTAATGAGTTGATTCGTGCGTTGGATTCGTGGACTCCCCGCTGAGATATGCCGGCGCGACGATTATATGTTTCACTATTAATATGCGAACTGCGAGACGAGGCTTTTTATAATCGCATTGATTTTTTGTTGTTGTATTTTTTAATTAAGAATATTCTCGTATAATTTTCTTCAACGTCCGCAATATCCTCGAATATGTCGTTCTTTTCATTGAAAATCGAATGAGATGCATGGGTTTCTCTCCGTTTCTTCGATCACCTCATTATTCCTCCTCCCTATTTGCTCGTCCTTTTTTTTCCGAAATTGGGACTGAAAGCGTTGCGGCTTGTCTCGTCATTTCTCGTAGAAAAATGAATGGAGAAAAAAAGGGAAAGAGACAAAGAAACAAAGGGGATCCGCGCACCTCGTTTGCTCGGGCAAGTTTCTCAAGAGAGCTCGCGCCTTCCATGTACGAGAAGCCGAGACGAAAAAAATACGAAATGAGCCAGAGAGATCCAACGAGCCAGAGTTCTTTTCGATATATTTCATATTTACGACGAAGAGACTGCGAGAACGAGTCGATGAGCTCCGAGCTCATATAGACACTAACGTATATCTATACTACGACCCAGAGTGTTTTCAGCTCTTAATGACCAACTCTGGTTGCTCTCGGGGCATAATATACCCTGGCTTGCCCTCATCGCCTTGCTGTGCTCTCTCCAGCATCTTCACTGGACCTCCCCTCTTCCTTCCACCCACCCAAACATCCTGGATTATTATAATAACCAATGCCTTTCGGATTACCATATATTGACGTCGCAAAATAGAGTTTTTCCTTAATTCCAACCATTTTCGAAATATTCATGCATTTATTTCCTAATACAAAATCCCATTAAATTTGTGAACGCCTTTTCGCTTTTCGCCGATAAACTCCAAAAAATTTCACGGTAGACGAAGCAGATGAGAGTCTCGAATCCGACCTAGCGACGTGATTCCTATCCACGTCAACTGGCCTGGAAATCCAATATATTTTTTTTTTTAAATATTAAGTTATGCGATCGAACTTGATTTTTTTGCGATATGAGCGTCAAACGTTCATGAATTTATTCGATTTTTTCTTCGTTTCTCCTTGCGAACATGTCGAAAGAGAAAAAATGATGTTGCGAGAGTTCGAAAGGAAGAGAACCAAGGAATTATATCGCAAGTCCAAATCAGCTGAGCAAATCGGAGCTTGGAAATGAAAGGCAATGAATAGGAAAGGTTTGTCGAAGAAAAAAAATCCGCGAATACAAATATACATGCGTATATATGAAACAAATTACAGATATATTTATAAAAAATAAAAATTATACACACGTGTGTGTGTGTGTGTTTGTGTGTCTGGAACGTATGTGAGTAGAAAAAAAAATTCACTGGGGATTGGAAATGAGAGGGTCGGCAATAAAGAGGGATGTTTACGAGAAGCCCGAGCTCACAGGCACGATATCTTTTTCTGTTTCTCTCTTTCTTGAAATAAGAGAAAATAGAGAGAGAGAGGGAGAGAGAGAGTGAGAGACAGAGATTTTGCCGCGTCGCGTACGGGGCAAAGAATAAGAGAAAATAAAAGAAGCAAAAGGGAGGAAGACGAAGAAGAGGGAGACGGAGAGAAGGAGAAAGAAGAAGGGAAAAGTTCCGCCGCGGTGCCGTGACATCTCGGACGTTGTTTATCGAGTTTCGGAATCCGAAAGATAATATCGTGCCCCGATCTTTGCTCAGGCTATTTTGTGAACTGCCCCCCACCCCCTTTATTTACCCCGATCCTCCATGTTTGTCTGCTTTTAGCGAAATCTCTCCCTCTCTTCATTTTCTCTCTTGCGATCGACTTTCGCGTTCTCGTTAAAAAGCTCCGCGACGTGTGCCAACAAAGAAAACATTTTTCCTCGTTTTTTACACTATTTTTTTTCTGATGTCAATTTTTAGAGAGCAGCTGCAATTCTTTGGTCATTGAAAATCATTTTGTAACCCAAACAACTTTTCTCACCTTCTTGACAATGAAGAAACATTTTTATCTCGCGACGATTCGCCTGTTCCAAAGAATTTATTGAATTTTCATTGAACTCAAAATTTCGAGGATGTTACTAAATAAAATCTTCCACTTTTTCCTCAATTTAGTTCAAAACTATTGGCAGGCATGAATACACACAATTTTCACGAACGTATTTTATTTGAGAATCGAATAAAAAAGATCTTGCCTCGTTAATTAATTTAATCTGCAATTTTATCACAAAATAAATGAATAATAAAAAAAAAAAACCAGATCGAAACAGTGTCCGGATTAAATTATTAGATGACCATATCATTCGTTGAGCTGCTGGTAAATTATTAGATATTATTTACGTTCCCGAGACCATGCGACGACGTGGATCGTCGGCTAATTGAAATCGCCATCGTGATTTATGATACGACCGAGTTCTCGAGCGAGCCGATACGAAATTTATTCGACTATCGATCACGATACACACAAAACAAATATATATATATATCGATCCAAATACAAACGCGCTCATGAACATTTCCTGCACGAAATAATGCACGTAATAATGAAAAAGAATAAAAATTGAATCAGTATTTTTGATCCAACGCCAAAATAAAAATACGAAATTTCGTGACGAATTTTTCTTCATCAATTTTCCACTCGCTGACGCGAATGGAATAATATTAATGGCTAAATCCTTGGCTTGAAAATAAAAACTAAAATAAATGAAAATATCCAAAGGTATTTTTTAAAAAATTTTACGACCCACGTACGCGAGCGCAGTCAGCAGAATACTATAATGTAGTACACCTATATCGTACATAGTGTGGTCCACAGCGGCGAGAAACGCGCGCGTCAGTTGATTTAGTGTCAGATTGGTCACGGGTTGTCGCCCTCACCCTCCGGCTTTCTGTGCCTCAGAAGAGTGCCCCATGGCTCTACGTATAAAGTCCCGGTATAATATTTTCCCTTTTTTTTTTCTTTTTACTTTTTATTTCATCATCTTTTCCCTTTCTCGTTAATATATACATATATATGTCGGTGAAGGCGGCGCGTTCGTCAAGAATCTTTGATCCCCCGCCGACTCTCCGGCATCAGAATCGCCACCCAGTGGAATTATATTTTATATCTATAAATATGAATCGTGAATATATGTGTGTGTGTGTGTGTGTGTGTGTGTGTGTGTGTGTGTGTGTGTGTATTGAAACGTTCGAAACAAATGAATTCCGCATTCGAAATGCTCTCGGTTTTCAATAAATTGAGATATCGACTGGAACCCCTTAAAATGAAGTATTTTTCAAATTTCATAAATTAAACACGAGAACGAGGAAATCACAAAGACGTGGAAATGAGTTTCCATCATAATGACATTTATCCAAAATCATCCTTTCGATCGCAATGACTTTTCACATGAAAAATATAATTTTTTGTCTACTCGCCTGAGCCATTCAGTTCGCGAATATTTTTGCCTCAAAAAAATCTGGCCAACGAATATTTTTCCATTATTTAACGATCAGGAAGAAACAGGCTTGTTGCAAGACGAATGAGAACATTTCTAGTCCGTTATTTGTTATGTGCTACTATACATTGTAATGATCATAGTCCTAAGAGAGCTCAACACATTGTGTATAATTCACATGTCCATATGAACGTATAAACGCGTAGGTATGGGCTAGTTAATACATCGAACATACGGGCCATATCATCAGGTCGAGTCTCTGTGATTTAGTGGATCGTTACCACCTTCATCGTATAAGCAGATATGTATATATTCTCGAGCATAATAAGTGTGCAGAGAAAGCAAGAGACAGTGAGAGAGAGAGGGAGAGGGAAAGGGAGAGATGGAGGGAGAAAAAAATGGAAATACCACGTTGAGTTGGCCGGGCTAGCTCCTTGGGATCACAAGCAATTTCTACACCCACGCATTACGCGAGAAATTTTTTTTGATCATGTGTGTCTGTGCTTTTGTATTTAAAAGGGAACTAGCGAGTCCCTACACTTTCGTGGATCATATATAAACAGCTATGGCGAGCTACAGTCATTAGACATGTCGGTCATTAGTTAATAACACACCAGGTGCAATCGAGATGCACTTCCGGTTCCTAGGTAACCGCATTATTTCCATTCGACCATTTCGCGATGGAATTTCCGCACGGAATATGCAGTTTTTTTCGTGGCAGAATATCGGACAATGATTATTGAACTTTTTTGTAAATCGGTTGGGAGGTGAATAGAAAAAAAATTGCATGTTCGATCAATTGATTTATTTTACAATTTTTAGTGAGTCGGACTGGAAATTGGTGCTTCACACTTTTTAAGCTTGTATTTGATCTACTGGAAATATCTTGACGATATTTTTTCTAATCGTAACGTCGATGCGGAAACTTTTTGTTTCACGTTATTCATTTTACTTGAGAATTCTACAATTTATAATTGCCACTATTGCTCTCGTCCAACTCACGTTTTCGGTTCGTTGTTTTTTTTTGTTTTCAAACGTTTAACTCCGAAGACGAGTCTAAACTTTGAGGCTGGACTGTGGTTCGCTGGGCCGATCCAGAGAACTTGAGTCAGAGAATGAAACGAGATTGGGCGAGGCTCTCGACTATATCGCTGTTAAATGTGTTTTTTTTTTTTTTTTTTTTTTTTTTTTTTTTTTTTTTTTTTTTTTTTTTTTTTTTTTTTTTTTTTTTTTTTTTTTTTCTTTTTAGGGTGCCTGTGGTATAATTTAAATACATCTTTGCTTTCTGCCTGCTCATATATACCGCTGCGTGCTCCTGCTGTTGCTCGTTCTTTCATTTTCTATCCCTTTCCCTTCCTCATCCCCCTATTTTTATCTCTCATTTTTCTTACTCCCTTTATTTTCTTGACTCTTTCATTCTCTCATTTCACTCCTGCTCGATGATTCTACCAAATCTTATTCCGCGTCCGGCTGCAAAAATAATTAAAAAAAAAAGAAAAATTAAATTGTCGAATTGAAATTTTCCACATTTTTCCTTCATTTTTGGAAAAAAACACTCGCGTGATCTTGCGAGGCAATTAAATAATGGAAAAACCCTTATTTTTTCTTCATCTGATTCGACAAACTCGTAAATTTGCTGAGCTGCACGGATAAAAACTGGGGAGGGATCGAACCAGTTAATTAGGTCGTCCGATAAGAAGTTGGTGCTCGCGATCGTCACGCTCGTAATACTCGTCCCGCGTTAATATTCAGTCGGGCCTCTTTCGCCTCTCGAATTCCTTCGTCCCTCCTTCATACTCACACGGCTCTTGTACTAATTGTTTTCTCTCCGTCGTTTCATAAATCTCGCCTCTTATTATAACGTCAACATGAATATACTACGGCACTTTGGTCTTCCTGTTGAGACTCCGCATCGTGTGTTCCCGGAGGATTTTTATTGACCAAGAGAAATACGAAAAAATTTGTATTCCTCTTTGAAGATGTTTTTCCAACAATTATTCATAGATTTTTTTCTCTATGTGATCAAAATGACTAATTAATTTCATTATTTTCGAAGTTTAATCGACTCGCGTGCATGAGTAACGGAAAACTATTTTATTTCGGGGGTTCATTACCAAAAGAATCGCAATTACTCGAAAGACAACGATCGCAAGGGCCGCGTCGAAAAAAATGTCAATAGCTATTAATTATCTGTCACAATAAACTCGTTTTTACCTCGTCTGCCGGTTTTTTTTTTACGCGGAAGGTAAAAGGGTCCAGGCGAAATGAATTCCTCGAGTTTGCTCAGACTCACGCGAGATGGCCCAACGTGTACGATTTCCACGAGGTTTCCTGACACGCCAACTCAACGAATATATATAAAAATATTAGAGGAAGAAAAGTTTTAGTTGGATTCGTGCTCTCCCTTTCCTTTAACGACAATCAACGTTTCATCTCCGTCTCCTCAATGGACCACAAAAGTATCTTTCCTCTCGTTTTCTTCCCTCTAAACTGTAGACTCTTTAGTTTTTTTTATTTTTCGAGTCATTTCGGGCCAGGGATCCCCCGAGCGCGCTCGGAGACACGGCTATTTCATTCTTGATGCTATAAAGAGGCATTTTATCACCGCGTTTAAGGGTTATTGTACAATAAAAATGCCATTATTATCAGTTAGCTACGGAGGCGCGTATTCCCCCTTTCGACTCGTTCCGGCTCGTTCTTTTCACTCGCTCTCATCTCCGATATGCTTTTGCATATGCTCGAGTCTTTTCTCACCTCGATGATTCGATCTTTGCTGAATGAAAAATTCATTGCGTATCGATAATGCGTCGAAAAAATCTAACTAATTGAAAAATTAACTAATTGAAATATAAATAATAATTGAGCGAGTTTGAATAATCGAATGAATAATTGAACGATCCTTTAGACTCGATTGAAAATTAATAAAAATTAACTGAGCCCCTCGCGATGAATTTTAGTCTGAAATATATAATCGTTCTACATTTTAATATAGCGATTGTACTTTTTCAATGGTACGAAGTAACGATTTGGTGGGATATGCGTGTATGCGCTGCCAGAGGTATTCGCATTTTGATTATTCGTTTCTCCGCTCTACCGTTCTCTCGATGTTATGCCCATCGGTTACAATACCGCGTGGACCCTTTGTCGGCTGCATAAATTCACGCAGCCAATGTTACCGCGTTTTGTTGCACTGCCTACCTCCCTCTCTCTCTCTCTCTCTCTCTCTCTCTTTGTTTCTCTGTTTCTTTTTGCTGCATTCTCTCTCTCTCTCTCTCTCTCTCACTCGCATTTTTCGTTCGTGTCTCTCCAATTTTCTCTCATTTTGACTCCCACTTTAGCTCTTCGCTTTTTCTCCTTTTGTCTCTTCGATTCCCTCTCTCTTTCTGCCTCCTCCTCTTCCCTTGCCTCTCTTTGTTTTTCCAATTCTCTTCACTTTTTTCCGTTTTTTATTTCTACCGATTCGTTTTTCTCCTCGCTCCGTCTCTCTTCCTCTCGTTTCTAGTGGATGAAATTGTAATCGGCCAATGAATAACTAACAATTCAGCGTGGTCATCGATTCGCGATAAAAGGACATCCGAGAGCAAACTCTCTCTCTCTCTCTCTCCCTCTCAATGCTAACTTTGTGAAACGATCTCTCCTCCCTCTCTCTCTCTCTCGCTTTCTCTCTATGTGCGTGAATTTGTTCGATAGAAATTTATAACACCAACAAATTGTCGAGCTTGTTAATCCCCCTTTTCAGCCCAAATTCCGACAATTTTTACTTCATTCCGCATCGTTTATCGTTTCGCCAAAATTCGAGCTCATTGAAAACGTCCAGCAACGCCAACTCTTCCGCTTTTCGCTTTTAATTATTACCTCCCCAAAAATCAAGACTTCACTATTCAACGACCATTCAGCAGTTTTTACAGAGTCGACCATTTTATCCCGCACATTCACCTCCAGTTGATTATCATTAATTTCACGATACAGTTAATCAAAATTCCCATTGGAATTATATTGCGAAACAATCGATAGAAACTGAGCAGTCTGTCTGGTTTCAATTGAGAAAAAAAAAACTAATCCTCTTCCATGAAAATTGCGCTCATTTTTCGCCAATGAAACGAAAATGTTCAGAAAAAGTTAAAATTCCTTCATGATGCAGTGCTGGCTGGTTAATACCGGACCAAAGTCTTTCTCATTTCTTCGTCGCGATGTAGTGAAAATTGAAAAATATCAGAGCGAGAGAATTTCTTGAAGGATCCACTAATTATGCAAGGAAAAAAAACGATGTTTTTGGTTCCCATCCTCATCGTAAGGGTAGCCCCTTAAAAACGAACGAATGGCATTTGGTACGCACGTGAGAAATTAATGGAGTCTCGATATATTTATTTGATGTTTGCTTGGGACAATATATGGGCCGTACCTGATTAAGTCTCATGTAAGAATTCATGGCAGACAGAAACAGAAGCGAGAATGTCGCTTTTCCCATCACAGATTACGGGTCTTATATATACGATAATCTTATCTTATATATATATTTGTGAATACGGGGAAACTTCCTTTCACGTTATACACCGGAAACTCATTGTAAATCTCGAGAGTCAGCGCCGCCGGGGCGTAGAACAACAGCGCCTTGGTCCGGATTCGCTTCTCTTCACTTTTCTTGTACATACAGACATGCTTATGTAATCTATTATATGCTCGAAGCATACTTTGCCTGAGTGCGGTATCACACGCTCTGGGTCTACGTACGATAAGGCTCACGATTCCACAGACTCGAGGAGCGGATTCAAACCTCGAAATACCCAGAGAATTCAACGATCAAGTGTACAAACGACCTGGATGCTGGAATAATCACCGAAACGTGTGTACAAAGATGCTACGTCTGTGTGTTCCAGAAAACATAAAAATTGAGACCGGAAGTCTCGGGGTTTTTATTGCCCTCAGAAAATTTAGAGTAAAATTTTCATTCATTTATTTTTCCAACTACGGAGAAGAAATTTGAGCAACCCGCGCCATCAAGAATTACGTCGAGTTATTGAAGTGAATTTTCTGGCCGGTGTTTAGCTATTTTAATTTGCGAGCAACGGGAAACATGAGGGTTGCTCAATTATTGGCTAATTGAAAAAAAAAACATGATTTTTTTATCATTCCTTGGAGGGAAAACATGCCCATTTCCGGTTGTTCTGTTCATCTAGGGAGAGACTAGAATTAATGATCTTATGGTTATGTTGCGTAAAACGAGTTTATCATTCATTCGTGAAAATGCAAGATGCCGGGGTTGGGGAAACTTAAACTGAAACTTAATAACTCGGTAACTCACGATAATCACAATTAGTGAACGTTATTGGGGTACATATTCATTAATATTTAATGCTATGTAAATAATTGGAGAATGCCACCCGTCGAGTGCGTTGATGTTCCTGCAACTTGGCCAATTTCTCTCTTTCTCACAGCTCGAAAACACGTGGCTCTTAGTCGCTTCCTGTACCCGTTCCATCTTGGGGATTCTCTGCTCCTTTTTCCTGTACGCGAGACTCCCACTGGGTGGCTACGACAGGGCCTGCATGAGCACATAGTTAAGAAAAACGTTTCATGCGCATCCGAATGCTCACTTGGTTACTTCTTGCATTTTTCTTCCACGTTCCGCCGATGCGCCTCCTTTTTCATCGGCTAATTTCCTCGTATCGTCAAGTCTTTCCTCATGGCCAATCACACGCCAGAATCCTGCTGGACGGTTGCTCAATTGATAACTTTCTCTCGTTATCGATCGATCAAACTCTGCGTAGTTTCTCAATAGAAAATTACAGTGGCCACTGGTTATTGTTCATGGACAATGGCTCTTGTCTGCAAACTTCGGCTTTATGGTGTCTTCTTAATTATATCGATGGACAATTAGCTGGCCTGACGTCAATGGAGCCAATAGTTTATGAAATCGATTGCCAATTGTTCACAGAGAGCCTGATTTTATTTTCTGATTAAATAAATTCTCAACGTGTATCGAGCAAAATGGGAAAAGCCTCTGGAGTGAACAAAAACAAACTTACGTTCGTTCATCATTAGATTTGAATGAATCTCAGAAATTTGTCATGCCCGAAATGGTAGAAGAGTCTGGGTGATTGAATCGTTTACCAGATTTTCTTAACGTACGTGTTTTCCGATTGCCGTCATAGTTTTAGTTGCTCTTTTGCCCTGCGTGCAGTTATTCACAGACTTTCGAGATGTTTCAGTTGATTATTCAGATTCGATTAATTGTGGACAAGTTTTTATCAACGATCATAAGTGTCGCAACTCATCGAATGCTGGGTCTTTCGCCTTGAGTCTCCGCAGTAGATGAATTTATTTAGGATACTGGGAATAGGTGCTGAATAGTCTCCAAGTATTTGTAATATGGGATCGTGACGTTAAACATAATTTCGACTAGGAAAATGGAGCATGTAGCTTCTCTTTGCTCGTTCACTTTGAATCCCTTGGTAGAAGGTTGTCGTAGGTTGGATGATGGCAAGCAGAAACGATGGAGGCAAGAGAGAGAGAGAGAGAGAGAGAGAGAGAGAGAGAGAGGGAGGGTTCTCGTCGATGCATCGCTAAACACTCCCTCCGTATTTCCTTGGCAGGATGGGGATCTGCACGCGGTGGTGGTTGCTTCTGTTGAAGCAGCCGGGGGCGTTGGTTCCGCAGAACGCAACGTTGAAAGCTTGGGCCAGAGGGAGAAAGAGGGCGGGAGAGAAAGGGGGATAACTACAAATTCCAAGAGAGCGAGAGAGGGAGAGTTAATGCGAACGTGCTTGGTCGCTACAAACCACACGCGAAAGGGAAGCAGAGAGAGAAAGAGAGAGAGAGAGAGAGAGGAGGATATTGAGAGCGACTCCCGTCGCACTGGACATAATTTCCGCCCGACGAGATCGGAATTGCTAATGACGTCACTACCGCTTCTCTCCACATCATTCACCGTTCGTCCCACACGTACCACTCGCCTTTCTCTCTGGTCCCTCTTCCTCGACCAATGTGGCAGGCACAAACCACCTCCTCTGGCTACCCTCCTACCCACTTTACCGTGACCGGTTACTTATACCAGAGATAGACAAACCGGCGTCGCTAGCAACCGATCCCACGAAGACTCGGACGTCCCGCGATCCTCTGCTGCTTGCTACAACCTACGCCTACACTTGTAGCTTCATGTACAACCGCACCGCCTAGTATATATGCTTAGAAACATCGGAACATGCACTTGTCAACCGGGGTAACACCCAAAAGGACTCCACCCATCTATTTCCATATGGAAACCAATCTCCGATAATGCCATTTTGCTTCGTAGCAATTGCTTCGGCTATATACACTTGTCGCTAGTCAGCAGCCTCGATTCTGATGCTGCTCCTCTGTTCGGTTATGTTGGCTCTCCAGCAACCGGTCACAGTCCTCGTAACATGTCCATCTCATCGGTCTGTCCAGCGACTGCGAGACACGGAGATGGTTATAACCGAGTGGACGTGCCTCATCCCCTGCCATACGTTTTCCATCTCCCTCCTCTTCCTCCTCCTCCGCCTCCTTTTCCCTGTCATCTATGCCATTGCCTTTCGCCATGTCGTCCTCTCGACCTCCTGTCGCTCTCCCTCCCTGACATTCTTTCCAGTAGCCTCGTCCATGAACGTCCAGCCCATACCAAGCCCAGAAAACCATCTGACCAGTAAGAGCCGCAGTAACTAAACGCAAACCCTCAGATTTGCTCCTCGCTAGATTCTCCTTTTCTCATCGCCTATCCAAATGCACTATCCCTCTTTTCAGCCTGCTCCTGCATTTCCACTCTCCGTTACTTTACTTACCGTCACGTCCTGTACAGCGTCTGCTCTCTCGCTAACACAATTTCCGCATCTCAGAGATCCACCGCAGCATCACTCACATTACATCTACTGCTTTCGACATTTTCGATGTACTGCGAGTCACCGCATTAGGTTTTGTCAAACGTTTTCCTAACTGCATGCTCAGCGATGACCATTCCGATGGTCCGGATCCTCCCAAGCACTCATCCATCCACCAGACTTTTGCAAACTTCATGAACCTGTCTTTCCAAACTGTCTCCACTGTTCACCACTAATTCCACTTTACATTCACACAACTACCGTTCACGAAAAGGGCAGGATCTCGTAACCCTCTGCCCGTGTGAGACTGGCCGATGACTAAATCATCGGAGCAAATTGAAAATCTTTGTTTTCTCGATTCTGCATGAGCAGTATCCTGTAAAATCATCGACGAATGGCTCGTTCGTTTGTCAATTATCAGAGCTTTGAGCTCGGCATGAAATTTGCAACGTACAATTCTCTGAAAATGAATTCTCGTTCCTTTTTCTACTCTCTGCAAATTAATTGAATTTTTCAGCTTTTTTTTCTCTTTTGCTCTCGTCCCCACGATGCTTTTTCTCCAAAGAGAAGTTTTCAATGTTTTTCACACACGAATTTCTTTCGTCTCTTTGCAATTTTCAATTCCGTCCTGTCAGACTGACCATATGGACAAATATATGGGTTTCTATGTGTGTAATTCCAATGGGTTGGGGTTGGACGTTTAGCTTCGAAATGGATTCCCGTTGGCCTGGATCAAAGGCTTCCATTTATATTATTTTACATGGAAAATCGCGTTTGTTACATCCCTCTGCTTTCCAGCTCTCGATACGTTGTGGTCTTTTCTCATTCTCGTTAGGGTGTCACGCACGCCGATGAGGCTTTTCATTAGTACCGCGATGCATTCCTGTTAGACAGCTCTCGCTCGCTATACGTCGACAGAAATACTGCCCCACGCGAGTGTGGGTGCTGGTAGAGGAGGCGAAAAAAAAAATAAAAAAAAAAACGAAGCGAAAGCTAGTTGCGAAAACGTTACTGGACGCCGAGGGGTCGGGAGACATTTTTAATTACCAACCGGAGGTACAGCAGGCTCGTATCAGCTGCCAAATATTTCCGGGCCGTGTGTCACCACCAACGAGACTGCTATGCTGCACTTTCCTCCTTTTCCCTTTTCCCTCTCTCTCTCTCTCTCTCTCTCTCTCTCTCTCTCTCGCTTCGTTCTCGTTCGCTCGTACCGCCAAGCTTTTTTCTACTACGTGCAACAAACATTTCCACCGCTTTCCTCCGCCGCTTTCATTGATATATAAATACAGACGGTCTAGCACGTTATTATACTTTTAATTATCGTACGCGCGTTCATACTTTTTCCAGTTTGTCCATTTTTTTCTCTCATTCTTCGTTCGACAGCGACAGGGGAGTGTTGCAGTCTAATTAAATGTCTGCTGTTCTCTTTCAACTGAGAAATATTTGTTGCATCCCTGTCAGCTCCACTTCCAGTCAACGCTACATTTTTTCTCATCAATTATCCGAACATTTTATCGGTCTCAATTCCGATGGCCACTGAACAAGTTCGATTCGGCCGGGAAGAAGTTTCCTCTACGAGTTTTTTTTTTTTTTCTTTTCGTCACAACTGGAAGGAGCGTCTTCCAGACGAATGTATAAATGTGAAATCGAGGAAAAAATGTCACCTTACTTTTCGTATTTCGTACTCCATTCCCTGAAGTATAAAAACGTGGTGTACCTTCGAAGAGCGAACCGTAACGTATGTGACGTACACACGAGACAGCGTTAATATTTGATGACGATCTTTCTGTCCTAACCTCCAGGCCAGCACGTTTCTACCCTTTTTCTAGTGTTGTCGCTCGGCGAGGGTAATGCGGGTCAGGCAAGCTACCAGTTTTTCGTACGGTGAAAAAATCATCAAAATTCTGAAAAATGTTGATTGAATTATTTATCGAAAGCTCCTGAGTGTCTTAAGGAATTATTGGAATTTTCCTGAGAGAGCTCAATGCGTTTATTTGTCGTGTGAATTTAGTTTGAAAATTTTTTTTCCATCATTCTGGCCATGAGGAAATTAATCGGACGTGAGATTTTCTTGATACAGTTCATTCACGTTGTTGAGGAATTTTTTTGCGTACATATTTCGATCGGAAATAACAGCCAAAAGAGCCCACGAATAGATATCTCTTAGCTGACCCGCATTACCCCTAAATCTCTGGAAATTCGTATCCTACGGCCTCGCCGACCACTCTTTCTGCTTGAGCTCCTCCACTTCCATCTTTCCCGTCGCAGCAATGTCGAGAGGTGACACCTCTCCTGCCCATGTTCATCCTTTTCTCTCTCTCTCTCTCTCTCTCTCTCTCTCTCTCTCTTTCTCTTTCGCTTCGTAGCCACCTTTTCGATGGATAACATCTATACATATAATATAAATATATATGTATAAAGGTGGAAGTTCTGGAAGGCCAGGAGAACGTCGATTATTTATTTATGGACAAATGAAGTAGGTCCTCTCCTCTTCGACGCACTCCTCGATCCTCTACACCCTTCGGAATTACGTCGTCTCGCAAAAGCATCCCCCACAACCCTCAACCACCATGAGCACCTCGATTAATTGATGGGACTCTCAGTAGCCGCCATTCGGCTTGTGACGTCTATCATTTTAATTTACCGTCCTCGGATTATTAAATCGAAAGCTGAGAAACTCGCACTCTCTGATTACTCACCCCTTTTTCATTTTATCTCCCCACCCGCCTTTCTCTTCTCATTGTCTCTCTCACTCTCTCATTCTCTATCTTTAACTCCTTATATATATTTCTCCCTCTATATTTAAACATTCTCGAGTACGAGTATTTCGTCAACGTGTTGGAATATTTTATACAAAACATCATCCCTAAGAGCTTTTCATCCCCTGTCAAACTTTACCTCCACCCACACACATCATACATACGAATTTTGGAATCTACCGATATTCAGACTCTCGGAATTTTTCGGCACTCATCAAACTTTTTTGCTATCGCTATTTTTTTTGAAATTTTATGATGCTCTCAAGACGATCATTCAACAACTTTTCAGTGTAAAACGTTTTGAATCCAACAAACTTCAGAACAATTTGTAGAAAAAAAACTGTATCAATGGCAATTATTTTCGTAACTTACATCAGTAACTTGACTCGGAGGAAAATAAAGTTATTACGAGCTTCTCCAACAAAGTTTGATCGAAAAAATTCTCGTATCAGGAATTTTTAGTTATGGCAAAATCCCCAATTTTTCTCAATGAAATTTCGCTTGGTTTCTTTTTTTTTTCTTGTAAAAAATGATAGTCGGGTAATAAAAAAATGTTAAGAGCTTGATGTTAGGATTATTTTTTATTTCATCAACTTTGCTTTGCAAGGAGCCTCGAGTCTGTACTAATTTCGATCTGGATTACGATGGTCTTTGAAATGGCCAATAAGAAGAAATAAGTGAGGAGTCGAAAGATGATGAAAAACACTCATGGTACGAACTATAACACAAATACATATAATTTAGCATAAACACATATACATAGTAAAAGCCGCACACATCCTACGGTTGGTTGTTTTAATTACTTTTTAATTTGTTTCGTAATGGCGAGGCGAGTGGTGCCTTCATAATTCTTTGGCGTTCCCCTTGTTTCTCTTTCTCCTCCTTCCTTTTTTTTTCTCATTCTTATTCTCAGATAGCCTCCAACATAACGAAAAACATTTTCGTACGTACAACCGACGTACAGGGTGTCGGTGAAGTAGAAACTTGAGCTTTTAGTAAAAAAAAAATATCGGCAACGATTTTTTTTCCAAATATTTAAATTTGCGTTGAAAAATTTGTCGGATTTTCTTTTTAAATCTGGCAATAAATATTTTCCAGTGGCCTCACGATAAGTTCATGATTACGAGCAGCTTCTGCTTGGAAAAACGATTTTTTTTCATCTCGACGAAAGTTGCCCAAGGAAGCCTTTATCATTTTCGCAAAATTTTCGAAAGTTTCGTTTTTTTTTAAGTTTCAAGGTCCAAGGGACACCCCTTATACGAGCTGAACAATAAGTACTGGCCGCTGCAATAGTTACGTAGGAAAGTGTGTATAGTTAGAGTTTTCGTAGTTGAGGGAGGAAGTCGAGGGCAGAGAGAAAGAGTCGACGGACTCTTGGGGGGAGTACATCACCGGTAACTTTGTGCCCGGCTGCCGTAGCGTCCAGGAAATTAGTCTACGGTTAAAAACGCTCGCGAAATTGCCTCTTCCCTTTCTCTCGCCTGCCTGCTTTATTTTCTTCAATCCTTTTCCCCGTTTTCTCTCGTCGCTGAGGCAAAAAAAAAAAAATTCTTGCACGCGCTCTTTCGTTTTTTTCGCCCGTTACATTCTCCAGAAACATAGTCGCGATAAACGAGCGTTTTCTTGGATTTTTTTCATGAGCTATCTAGGGAATGAGCGTCGAGAGAAATAAATTCATTTAATTGACAGAGAAATTTCTTCAGAATCAAACTTCCTGGATTTTTGATTGACCGTTCACCTCGATCTCATTTTTTATTGATCCACTGAGACGATTGCAGTTTCGTATCGTTTTCACGTTCGATATCTCGTTGAAAAGTCGGGGTCGCTGGTGGTGAAAATAAAAGGGAAACATGCTGAGCAAACGGCAAAGTCCCATAAAATTCTGAGAGTAGTATAATCAAAGTTGTCGGTGGTAGTAGCTTCGAGTTTGGTTTGTCCTGCCGAGAGTTAGCCTGCCGCGACGGAGTTTACCTCTCTCGCATATACTCTCTTCCTCCGGTTTTGGGTTACTCTCCTTTCTCTCTTTCTCAACCTTTCGAGACTTTTCTTACGCTCTCTCTCTCTCTCCGTCTCTTCAACTCCGTCCTTTTCCATTGTCCTCCTTCTCTTTTTCGCTTCCGAAGAGAGTCTCTTCGTCCTCGGGTAAGCCCAGGATTTATGGGAGCGTCGCGACGTCCGTCTTCACTCTCCGTGACGCCCTTCCACCGCACCGCTTACCGCCCATACTGTCTATCTCTCCATTCCTTCTCTACAAAAGTCCGAACATCGCAGAACTCCCAGTGCCATTATTGCTTCTTCGTAAAAATCTAAAACCAGAAATCGGATTAAAGGGAAAAATCAGGGAGCGAATAGGAGACTTGAAAAATTCTCTAAAAATCCCAATAAATTTTTTTATTCGTCATTCCAGCAGTGTAAAAAAAAAAAAAATGCCACAATATATCAGAAATTTTGAGATTTTGCAGAATCGGTCGGAAGAAAATTGATTTCGTGATTTTAAAGAATTTGCACGTGGAAGGAAAAAATGGGTCAAATTAAAGCTGGCGATGTTTTTTTTTGTATTTTATTTTTTTCGTTGAGCCAAAACAGAGTAGGGATATTGGAGGGGATGGTGAGAAGCTGAGGGAGAGAGAGAGATGAAGGCTGAGGTGAGAGGAAACGATATCAGTATGCGAGGTACGATTCGGCCACATCTCCCGCTCATCCCTCGACTTATTGCGGCTTAGGTCCCTCCGCACCTCGAGCTCACCCCCGACAGCGGATCTCCTCTTCATCTCTCTCATGCTCTTCCTCACTTTTCGTATTACGGGAGAGATGGAGAGAGCGAGAGGGAGGCGCGTGGATGGTTCCAACGAGGAAAGCCAAGGACCAAGAGGGCCAGTCCGCGCAAGAGGATTCCTGAAGCTCGCAGCATCCCGGTGCTCTTCCTTCCTCGCCCCACCAAAGCCCCTAAATTGTTTCCGTCATAAGTCCAGATACTCTTAGAGCGTCGGGGCATATAGCCCGGGTTAACCCGGCGGGAGCGTTGTGACACGACGATATGAGTATAGGAGAGTTTCCTATACGCGTAGGAAATTCCCATTCCCACATTTCTATGGGGTGTCCCATAAGCTCTTCGCAGTTTTTTCCCTCGGGGGGGGGGGGGGGGGGGGGTGGGGGCAAAAAAAACACGCAAAAAGCACCCACTCAAGGTCATTTTGGATTTTCCGATATAATCGATCCTCGCGAGTCAACCTACGGGCGTTCCAAAACACTACAATCAAGTTCTCTTCATCCCGAACTTCCGAAGCCACAAAAATCTTTTACATCTCCCCCTTCGTGCTCGACGTCTCGCCTGTTCGGACACCCTGTAGGTCATAAGTATACATGAGTATGGATGTAGGTGTGTATTACTGTTGCTACTCGTGCTCGCGACGGATGAGATACGTCCTGTCGCCTGCGCCATTAAACCCCGTGTGACGCTTACCTTCTCGGAGGTAAAAGGATCGAAATCTACCAAGACTCGAAATTATATAGAAAAATGAAAATTTATTTTGGGATTTTCCTTTGAATTTTTATCCCCACGTCTTCATTTGTTCTCAAAGTCCGCGAAAATATTTACGGCAGTTTTAATGCAACGGGAAATCCCTAATTCACTATTCCTCGATGGGTCCACGTCACGAGAATCTCGTTCGATACCCACGATGAAGATTTGGGCGGGAGGGAAAAATAAATGGAAATGCTTCCTGGATTTGAGCATTTTTCAACAACAAATAAAAAATGTCCTAATTTATTTAAATCAACCGAATAAATCAAAACTCGGTTCTTAATGTTTTCGCTCTAGAAGAAATTCACAATTTTGCAACCGTGTCGCATTGCGGTATGAAAATAAAAGAAAAATATCCGCGCACTCACACGCATGGGAACACACATAGGAGGCCCGTATAGAAAAAGCGAGATCTCATACGCGTTTTATGAGTCTCTGTGTTCTCCGGAGTTCCGGGCACGTTGGAGCAACGGTGTAAAGCTTCTATCGGTAAGCGCGCAATGGCGCGGCGAGACGTACGTGTGTCGAGGAAACGCGATCGCAAAAGCGAACATTTCGCTGGATGGAAAGATGTGGAGAACGACATTTTCTACGTGGGGCAAAAAGAAAAAAAAGAAAGAAAACATTTCTTCACGCGAACATATATATGTGAACTGTCTGATTACGTATTTACCAGGAGTCGAGCAGTCGCAAAGGAAAAGAGAACATCTCTTTCCATTTTGTGTTCACTCCACTCAGCATTTATCTATGTATGTATTTTTGCTTATACATAAATTTAAAATAGGTATGAAAGGTTGAACCGCACCCTGCGAATACACAAAAATACTCGTTCTTTGTGTGTGCGACTATTTGAATTATGCATGAACACGCTGCTCGCCTATATATCGAAGAAAAAGCACGTGGATTGTTTGCGACGACGTACACGAGTGTCTGCACATGTGACTAAAAGGCTTTGTACAAAATATGTTGAGTTTTAGTGGATGATTATTGTTCCGAGTAGTTTTTATGTCTTCCGAGCCTTTGAGGAAGAGATGGATCCTTCGAGAGTAAAATTTGATCCTCAAGTTACGAGGAATCGTCGGATTAATGGGCTGTGCAAACAAGGAGAGAGAAAGAAGCGCGAGTATGGAGAAAAATGATGCGAGAGTGTAAGGCGGGGGAGGGGGATGAAGTCGGACAAGGGGTTGGTAGGTTGAGAATCGTCTGTACCTCGAGAAAATTGAGGGGGGGGGGGGGGGCTGATGTGCCAAATCTCATTAAAACGCGCGGAGGAGCTTGCATTTTTGGGAGGGAAGGGGTAAAGAAGATAGAGCGTCAAGGAAGGGCGGTTTGGGATGCTGGATGGTGTTGCTTTTGCGCATCTAGGGTCGAACGCGAGGATGTGCCGTCGTAATTATCTCTGGGATAGAAAAAAGCGAGTTTGGAGCGAGCGTAGAAACGAAGGCAAAAAGAGTCGGGGGTTGGAAGTGACGATAGGGGTGCACCGGTATAAGCAAAGGGGTGGGCAAGGAGAGAAAAAAAAGGAATTAAAGAAAAGAATGAGGCGGTACGAGGGTGGACTGCTCGTGACAGTCAGCTAATCGGGGTGTTTAAGAGTCTACACCGATCGCCTTGGCCATTCTGCCCAACCTCCGTTCTCGTTTAAAAAGAATGAGAACAGCCTCGGAAAAATAGAAACGAGCTACAGGGACGAAAAAAAAAAACGAATCTAGAGAAGCCCCGGAACTTATTTTTACCCTCTCTCTGGCCGAGTGCGATAATGGGCTTGAGCGAGAAACGGGAGGGTGATTCGCGGCAAGCAAAAAACCGAGAAAACTCCGCACACGTATTTTTACAATAATGCCAGCAAATATTTCATCTCGTTCTATGACAAGCTCGAGCATCTATACAACGCTTGGACTAATTGTCGATGAAAAACTGAGAAAAAAAGCTTCTCAGATCTGCAGCGATGCACTCTTCCTCGGTTATCCGCAATAAAGAAAAGCAGAATCTTTCCCTTTGAATTCACTGAGTGACGTCAGAACGACGTACAACTTCTTCAGGCTCGGGATAAAAAGCTCGAATACACGAGAAAACACCCTCAAAACGACATGCCCCGCAATTAAGAAATTTTTCATAAAAAGATATCGCTCTCTATCGCTTTTGGGGAACGCCCATGTGCAGAGAATTCCATAAACATCCGTATCGACAGATTCTTCAGTCATTATCTTTTTATACTTTTTCTTTCGGAGCATCAAGCCTCTCGATATTCCATCCCTCAGTGCAGATAACAGATACGTAATTAAATAAAGTCTTTATTTCCTTTCTTCATTACCTGCTCTTATCTACCGGTTTACGACAGGTTTTCGACCTCGCTCTTCTCCCTGCTCACTTCTCTCTGGTTCACCGTTATTTTCTTGCTCTTTTTAAGCTCTGGCGAGTAAGTAACGACGGTGAAAGTCTCCGTGTGAGTTTGAGAGAGGCGCGAGTCCGATATTTTATTTATTTAGATACCGGAATGAGAAAAAGTAATCAAGGGCTCGCTAATGGGAAGTGGGAAAACGCCACTCGCGCTGGCTTTTTCTCCTTCGCTCTCTACATCGTCGCGATTTCTCTCTCGCTCGTCTCGAGCCCTCCAAACTCGCGGTTCTCATGCAGTCCGGAGAAAAGAACTTTTTTCCAGTTTTCCTCTGTCGGAGAGTTTCCCAACCACTCCTCATCCTCCTTCTTCCAATCGTCCTATCCCTCCTCCTAGTCCTCGCCGTCCAACATCCGCCAGAACCTTCCATAATTACGCCCTTGCCTCTCTGCACCAGCACCAAGCACCATTTCACCCTGTACTCGAGCTTTTTTCCTCTCTCTCTTCCTCTTCTTCTCGGCTTCTGCACTTTTTTTTTCCTCTATCCTGCATTTGGAAATGAATAACGTAGATTAAAACTGTCCACCCCCGTTACTAATGATGGTCCTTAAATATTTACACGTTTTTAATTCTCGCTCTCCACTGTTTATATTTTCTCGAGCTTCTTCATATGTACGACGATGATGCTGGCGAGATAACGTGGAATTTTTTAGCTCGAAACGCCACTGATTAATTTTTTCTGCTACAAAGTATGGAATTCTAAGGCCTAGGACTCTAGAGGGATTTCCTGCAACAAATTAAAGTTTCTTTTTGGCTCTTGAGAAATTAAAAAAAAAAAACATTCAAAGAAAAAAAATGGATAAAGAAAAATGTGATAATTCCGATAACGCTGATGCATCGAGATTCGAGATGAAAATCTGTTTCTCGAATTGGCTGAATAAAGTATTAAATAATGCCGTTAGAAGTGGCTCACCTGCTTCGGGAAAAGAAACTTGACATTTTCTCTCCCTCGCTCTTTCCACTGAACCACCCCTCAAGGCTGTTTTGCTATCTACTTTTTATTTTTTTCTTTCGCATATTCGAGCCAAGAGCAGACGGTGCTGCTTCGGTGTGTATGGACCAACGGGATCAGATTGCGCCTCAAGGAAATTGAAACATCCAGAACGCTGTTCTCCAGCTCGAGGGCGCAAAGTGTAACCATGATTTATAGGGAATGCTTTTGAGTTATGTGACCGCCTCACGAGAAACCAAATTTTTCCACTTTCCTTTTTTTTCGTTTGTTTTAATTCCCGGTGTCCTTTTTATTTTTATTATTTTTCGAAAATTCCACATCTCCTGACGATAAAAATGACGAATTTTTTTTACGACCTTAATTAAGAGCGAATCCATGCCCTTTCGGTGATTGAAAAGAAGTAAAACGTGTCTCAGCGAATTAAATGCATAAATAAAATGATTTAATAAACTTTTAGTAGGTCGAAAAAAGCCAACCCATGGGAATGCAAGAGAATTTTTATTTCCTCTTGGATACTTTTACGAAAAGGTGTCTCAGCATGCGAGCCACGTTTTCCTTATTTATCGTTTCTCGTTGCTTATGTTTTGCTAGGCCGTCGAACAGAACTCGCCCCTTTTTACCCGCGCAAGCTACAGGCATTCATACATATATCTATATGTCGGTCTTATACATGTGTAAGTAGTTTTGGTGTACGCGACTGCAGAGCAAAATCCTCAAGCTCTCTCCCTTCTTGTCTTCTTGCATGCCCTCGCCGAGGAAAGCAAGGAAGGAGGATAAGGGGGTAGAATCACTGAGGGAACCAATAACGTGATGTATTATACATAATGCATAGGCGAGAAAGAGATCGACACGAGTACAGGGGATACGATTTCGAAAAAGCGTGCTCCCAATACCTGCGAAAGCTTATATCCACCCTGAGCTAATACACGACGATTTTCGTCCTGTTTTCCTACATGATAAAAAAACATCCCCCAATTGAGAATTATTTATGGCTCTCTCTTTCCACAATTGATTTTTTCTGTAGGGTAAACAGTTGCGGAATATTTAATTCCTCTTTTTTTAGCAGAAAATTGAAAAAAAATTCTAGGGGTGGAAAAACATAATTTTTTTAATAAAAAAAAAAAAGATTTATATTTTTTTTTCGTTCAGTTTGGATAGAAGAAAAAATATTCGATCTTTTTGGGCAAGGATTTCGACGGCGTCAGATCGTTCGTCATTGGTGAACTTCGGAAAGGTGTGGGGGCTCGGAATCTCGCTCAGCTCGCTGTAAATTTAGTACCGATATACAGAAGAGACGTATAGAAAGTACACACTGCGCCCTCTTTTCGTGTGTGCTCGCTCTCACTCACTGTGTGAAATGATATTTTCTCATCCCCTCTATTCCCATGGGGTGAGAACGTTATTTCTCCCCCTCTTCACTTGCCAGCAGGTCGAAAACGTGCTGAAATTCATCACGTTATCAAATTTTGTTCGCACACGCTCTTCGTGTTGATACACAATTATGCGAGCCGGCGTTTTCTCTTCGAGCCCTCTTTGCCTATTTTCTCTTCCACAGTTACTCTGTGCCAAATGATCGGACTTCACGGTTTACACTTTTTTTTTTCACTCGTACTCCAGTTCTCGATGCATTTTTTCCATAATTTATGAATCGCGGGTCCTTTCGACGTTGATTCTGGGCGAGGATTCAGGAAAAGCTTGGTTCTTCCTTTGCCTGGAGTCCACGCTCATTATTCGTCTGTCTATAATTATATTTTTAGAAATTTTCACTGTAATTTTTGCTTGACAGTTTATTTTTCTCGTTTTCTTTTTCAAGATTCTCACGAGACTCACGTCAGCATGATTTGTTATGGGATTATTCTTCAAGGGGTGACAGTTTTTATAATGGGTAACTTTCGCTTTTCGATCTGGAAAGCTGCGAAGTTTTGTCTCCCTTTTCTCAGGTTTTTCTCTCTCGATCCTTCCCTGTCTTTTCGGAGAGTCTTGGTCGTTTTTTCGTTGGTGAAAACGCTTTCTATCTCACGTACAGTGTGGACCACTACTGGAGGACGTAGAGGGTGAGGACACGTAGATAAATATATACATATGTATAGATATGTACATATATCGGTGGGTAAAGCATGTGGGGGCCTGCTCGAGTTCACGTGGGTGATGCATTGCTCCTCGGAGAGGCAAGAGTTAGGGAAATGGCTTCGTAGAACTTGTTTGCTCTCGTCCCACACGCCCTCGGTTCTTCCACGCCGGGAATACGGAATCGCGAGAAGCAAAGCGGCCAAACCGAACGTACGAATTGTACGGGTATGCCCAAGCGAACCGGCGAGATGTGCTGAAATTGCAAAGAGCCCCCGTGCGGGAAGAGAAATAAGAACGGAAAGCGAGCGAGGCAAATAGAGCAAAAAAAAATGAACGAAAGAGCGAGACAGGAGCAGAGAACAAGATTCTTACGTAAAAAGACACATAGCTGGAGTTCGAAGGTCACGAACATAGAAGTCTCTGCGGCTATGAGCACAATCTTTCCTTTTATCCTTGTCTCGATTTGCCTTTTGTTTCTTATTTCATTCGCGTTTTCCCATAACGTTTCCATACCTACGACACGTGCATATCCTGCGGAAAATTGCCGTCTCCTCGCGTGCGTCGAAAACGAAATATTCCGATGTGACGACTGATGAATTTATTGCCTTGATATGTGCCGCCCGAGGAGCAAGATTTGTCTCCGAACGAGGACGAAGACGCTGTTGGTATTGCGTATGAGCAAAAATGGAAGAAAAAAAACGATTCATGATTGCTTAACGTCAGAATCGTGACAAGTGGCTAGATCTAGGAAGACTGCCTTATATAACGTGCAAACGGCCGTAAGTAATAAGATCCTTGAATCAAGTGAACGATCGTTGCAATTTCCAAGTCTCGTGCCTCCCATCGACTCGTCATTCGGATCGTGAGAATTTGTAACAATTAAAAAAAAAAACGAGCTTTTCAGATTTTCGTGTTAATTACCAACAGTCGGTAATTATGGCAAATCCAGCGGAAACGATAACTCCTGAGGTTGCAGGACGGAAGAAAGGAAGGACAGTGAACCAAGAGGCAGTAGCTTTGGTGGCAGTAAGCTCGAGGGTTGTCCTGATATAAGACAAGCCGCGAGGAGTTACAGGAGTGGGATATTCCTCGGAGAAGAGGCTGGGGAACAAGGGGACAAGATTGAGGGTAAGGTATACCAAGGTTGTTCACGCTGCAGAGGTATGATGACACGATGTGGCCTGGCTCTTGTGCTGTCGGTGAAATTAGAGGAAGAGTAAGGGGCAGAGCCAAGGAGGACAATCGGTATATAAGAGACGGCAGAGATAGAAGCCGTTCCGCTTGAGGAAGGCGAAGGAAACGTAGAGCAAGAGAAAGAGCGAGAGAGAGAGAGAGAGATGGAGTGAGCGGTGACACTCTCATTTCGGAGAGAATTTACAAGCCGTCCTCTCGCGTGCCTCGCATAGTCAGACCTAGTACGAACCCCCTATATATAACCTCAATGTAGGAGACACTACCAAAGTGTGTGTGTGTGTGAGAGAGAGATGAAGAGAGCGAGAGAGAACTCCATACCAAGGACCCCAGCCAGTCTGGCATAGTTAAGCGTGCTTCTACTAGATGTACCCGACTGTGCTCGCGTACGAAATTCATCGGGTACTCCGTTCCTTCCCATGTGCTTTCTGGCATTACGTATACACTCTCTCGCTTGAACGAACTTCCGGCGCCACTTCGCTTTTCCTCATCACTCCTACTTACCCCATCTTTCTTCTTTTTCCTTTATACCCTAGAGCTATGGTAGAAAAGCTCATGGCATTTCATTAGTCAGCCACGAGCTTCAAGTATAAATTAAAACACTTTGCCATGCGGATGACGTGGCTCAGCCATTATCAGTTAACACGTTCAGTATGCCTGGATCATGCCCTCCCTCACAATGCCTGGGATCTCGTGTTACAGTTTTTCCAAAATGCAACAACCATTCTATCATCTTATTGATGCTGCCTCGAGAATCTGTCTGACCTTCAAGACGACAGAGTGATCAACAACGTTTTCAAACGTAATAATTATCATGGAATTTTTCACCCTGACGAAAATCAACCTCCAGTACCAATAATGCAGCTCTGGGCAGCTCCAAACGACGTGTCCCTTGCTGGATGGCTCGTAGACGGTACCACCCCGAACTCATTCACCGGAATATTCAGCAAGCCTCCCTCCAACACCCTTGGAAAAGCTTTCGTCTTGCTCTATCACTGCAAGACTTGCGTGGCTCTCGGGCAGCAGGTAAACCATCGCTCGTCGTAACGCGGTATGAGAGAGAAGGACAAAGGGACAGAGAGCTTCGCGTCACGACTATATACGAGAGTTCACTCACTGCCTCTGGACACGCAATCATTATGCCGCTCTGACGTACGTTTGGTGAAGCTCTCACTGCAATATTGTAACCCCACAACGATCAACTGTGCACCAAAACGGGCGGTCTATATTTATACACATATACCTCTCTGCCTGCAACGAAATCGTTGCGCCATTATGGAAGTTACGTGGGCGTGCACGATCGCAGTTTGCCCCGTTGCAAACTTTATTTACGAATCGCGGATTGCATGACAAGCTCGGCAACCCGGCACGGTAACACACGCCACTAATATTTCTATACATACCTAGCTCTATGTAAAAGGCAGAAAATACACGGTATATCACCGTCGTGCGGAGTTTCTACACCAGCTGAGGATTTACCCAAAGTCCTTAATGCCAACGTTTCCCCGCGCGATCCTCCAGCACATATTGTAGTAGCAACAATGCACTGGCATAAAATCTATCCACGACACTAATGTGTAGGCTACGTATTTTCAACGTAATGCTAGGGAACCTGGGCCGCTGCTTCGGGTTAAGACACTCCCCGGACAGGATGAAGTTCCTGGCACACATGGTGGGCGGCGGCCCAATGCCTTTTGTAAAATTGTCGAATCCAGTCGACACTCAACGATTTACGTTTACCTCCCGATTAATTCCATTTCCTGGCAAAGAGCAGACAAGAAAGTGGTTATCCGGGCTAGCAAGAAAGAACCAATGAAGCTGAGATATGGAAAAAAAACGTGGCACGTCATATCGATGAAAGTGGAGGAGGAGAAGGAGGATGAATAAAGCTCTCGGTTGAAATAGACTTTGAAAGTGTGTTGGCCCAGGCTCCGACGACACGGGCATGTCCTCGCTGGCAATTTGCAGTAATTCCTGAGCGTTTCCAGGTTGCGGGACCCTTGGACGTACGAGAGTATGAGTCGCCGAGTCTTGTAGCAAGGCAAGTGGTGTAGGTAATATTTCGCGACTTGGCGAAACGCCGGGAGCGTTGTGGTGGACTTTCCAAGGATGTGGAAGTTGAGGCTAGGCTTTGGAAGACCAAGCGTAAGGGCAGGCAGAATATAATGTTGAATGAGAACGCGGGAAAGAGTTTGCGCGAGAAAGAGAGGGAGAGAGAGAGGGAGAGAGACTCTTGCGGCAAGCTCCGTCCGGATAGGGTATGATACGCTTGGATATGATAGGATAGGACAGTACTCTGGATGGAACATGCTATGGGATATGGAGTAACGGGTAGATGGTGTAGAACTAGACATGGTAGAGAAGCGGGATGAGATGGAGACCAGTGAAGAGAGCGAGTGAGCCACATAGGAACGTGTCGCCGCAGGCAAACTTACGTGCATATCCCCCCGTCGGCGTTCCTTCTAGCTGGGCGTCAGGTTGCTGGCACAAGGGTGGCACAAGTTACGGCGTCTCGACGCGCCGCACTTCCTAAGTCTGCTCTAGCATTACCCACGACCACACTAATACCACGATTGCCTTCATGTGTACAATCCAGCTGAGCCTCCACTTCTCTCTCCTCTTTTCCTCATTCCCTCTCTACTCCATCCTCATCCTTCGGGTTAAAGGAACCCAAAGTGGCGCGCACCAACATCGGAACTCATAGCCACAGGAAGCCGCACTACCAACCGTCTCCTCTCATTCGCTGCCTCTCTTAACTCTTCCAAGCCTTGGGCAACCAACTATTCTGTTGATCAGCCACGACATCCTCTTCCTACAGCCGCGCCCTCTTCACGGCAACCCAACATTAGCGAGCTCTGGAAAACGCTCAACGCAAAAGCAACTCCACTCAGCGCAATAACGCCGACACAAGATCAGCGCGGCTACTAGTAAACCAGGTGCCAGACCTTTCTCTGCTACTTTGCATCCTCCTCAACCCGGCCTCATGGCTTATCCCACGCGTTACGTCCCGCCAGGACGAACCAGGCCCGGAAGAGTTTCTCGAAAGTAAAAAAGAAAAAAAATCAGAACGCCCTGTCCAATCTGCTCGTTCGTCGCCACCGGAACCAGCTGCGGAATCATCGATACTCGCGGTTGTCAATGATCTCAGTACGAGATGATAAGCCCCGTAAACGCAGACAGTGTTACAAGCTCGCAAAAGCTGACACGGAGGTTGAGACTCCGGGGGACAAGAGGAGTGAAGCCAGCCTTAAGGGATTGTAAAATGCGCAAACCCGTCCTTGTCATCCTATCCGATTCTGCGATCTCCTCCCTTTCCCTCATTCTCTGCTGCAAACTCTGTTGTACTTTGGGAGGGGTTATACGTTAGCTAGGTAGATCGTTAGTTGGGCTCGTTGCAGAGAGACGAACCCGCAGTTTCTGCTCTTGTTATTATCATGCTGCTCCAGTTTGGTGCTTCTCTCTGTACGCTTTTGCGTTTTGAGATGAGCTACATGAGCTTGACGAGGCCCGCGGGCTGACCGGCTCTACTCACAAGTTTCCCTTGGTGGGCGCGCGCTTCCTCTCGGCATTTTACCGCCCATCATTCTATATTCGTACATAACTACATGTATAAGCGCCTATACATGTACATGGAGCTAATACATGGAGACGCTTGGGTAGAGCAAGTTCTGCTCTTGCACTCGGTCGGAGAATTTTGCGCCTGGTGAGAATATTAAATTTGTTGAAAGCGAGCAACGGCCGGGGGTGCCAACGAGAGCCAACGTAATTAAATTCCGCGGGATTTACCATCAGACTTCCTTGCGCATTTCGTAATATGCAAATAAACTCAAGCATTTTGAGAACGAGGCCACTTTCCCGGAGGCGCATCACAAGTGACAGGCGTGGCAATTTCATTGCCTATTCCAGATTTCGTCCAATTGATTGCGGCCAGTGTCATTGAGACCTGGATCAAAATATCGCGTGTATATCGCAATTCCTCCATCTCAAGTGGACACTTTGTCTCGCTCTTTGCCCGGCGCTCGCCACTATCTTTATTCGTATCAATTACTCAGCGATTAGATGCTCCGAAGATACGATCTCTTTCTCTTTCCGGATGGAGTGAGAGGCTCGAGGTGGCGGGTCTGCTCTCGCGACGAGACATCGAGTCTGACGTTCACGACTCGAGTGTGACGGGGTGAAGACGAACGTTCACGAGTGATGAGGCAGCGTGCGGCTCAAGATCGACAAGAGCATTGGTTCGCCGAGTAACGTGGATCAAGGATCTCCCAGTGATTGACAACTCGGCCGCGGATCACCCGCGGGCTTCCTACTCTCATTCTTGAGTGAACGCTGTCGCGAAACAGATAAGAGAGCCAACTTTATATCCGAACCGAGTCGAGAAACGATGTGCTACTTGCTTTACAGCCAAAACGAATATCTTAATGAGACTCGCCAATCTTTATTCCTCTTGTCTCTCTCTCTCTCTCTCTCTCTCTCGCTCGCTCGCTCGCTCGCTCCAACCTCACCACATGAGGCTTCCCAAACATTTTTCCTTCTTTTATTTACGTACCGACTTAATTGAACGGAGGGGAGAGATCTATTTACACCGAGGCGTGTCCGTTCGCCGGTGAGCCTTCCGGTGATGGCCACCGGTTTGTGAGCGTGTTGGGCATACATTTTGCACATGTCCACCATCCAGACGACCCTAACTCGCCACCTACATCTCAACAATCCTTTCGCTCTCTCTATCTCATCCTCTTTTATTTCCCCATACATACATGTATACCCATGAAAGAAAAAGAGGGAGACCTCTGTCTGGAGCAACTGCCAATTAACCAGCGCATCGATCTTCCCGATCGCGAGGACGACCGGCCAGGTGCACGATCTTCTTCGCATACACCGCCCCCTTTATCTCGTCTCCGCTGCTCTTGCCGGCCGACTCTTCTTCCTCCTTCTTTTTCGCTTCACCATTCGCTTCTTTCCCTCGTGTCACACCCCACCCTTTCGCTCCATCATCCCCCTCATCCTCCACCATCAAAAACCTCTCGTGTTTTACCATCGGGATCGACGTCTCCGACCAAAGGCTCTTCGACGATGGCCTCTTCCACCTACCAACCCTCTCTTTTCTCAACCTGCTCCTTACACATCATGACCCTCCCCTCAGCTACTTGTCAATTCAATCTTATCGTCCTGTGGAGCTTCTCGTTTGCGGCTTCTATATCTGATTCCTCGAGTCGCACGTGCGTCCAATGTTTATACCCTGTCATCAAACTTCACCATTCCAAATCCAACTCGAACCGACAGCTCAGACTTTAATTAGAACTGGTGAAGAAGAACGAGACTAATTTATCAAAAAAATGCCACGAATGGATTTTGCAATTGCGGACAGTAATTGAAAAATGTCACGAATGCTATCAGTTGAAAATCGAGTCGCGGGATGGAATATAATTTAAAAAAAAAAAACGCAATAATTAAATTAACGATAAGAAAAAAAAAATTAGAAGCCAAGGTCCGCAGATCTGTGTATCTGCCTGGAATCAGCAAGTTGTTTTACGTCGTAGCGCGGCGTTCGCCTCAAGGAAAAAACTGGAAATTGCTAAAATCGGTTGAATATCGAAGTTGGTGCCTAAGATGGGAGCTGCAATTGCGAAAGACGAATGCAGTGATGCAGGGAGGAATAAAGAAAAAAAAATGAGACTGAGAAGCAAAGCCGCGGGTTGTGTGATCTCTGTAGGTATATACGCATCCGGCGACATGTTGGACGCGACGTAATCTTGTCGATCAAACAATTAACAATGCCACCGAGCTCGGAGGAGGAGATAAAGAAAAAATTAACGAGAGAGAGAGAGAGAGAGAGAGAGAGAGAGAGATGGAGAGCATTTTAACCCCGTGTTGTTTGGCGGATGAGATGAGAAGCTGCGGGTGGAAGAGGCGGAGAAAAAGAGAAAACGATCGGTAACTGATCGGCAAGCGTATATAGCGAGTAACAAGAGATATACGAGGCCAGGAGAGAGCGCCTCCAGGACAGAGGAAATCGCCGCCACGTTAATGCCTATCTCTGCTTCCTTCAGGACCAAATACACACATACTCACGTAAATGTAAATAAATTTCAATATACATATATCGGTGGAAACAAGCGCGCACGCCGTGAGCTCCAACGTCTCCTTTCCCCCAGTGTCACTCGTTAATTACCCGTTAATTAGCCGGCCCTTAATTGCCAGAGCGAGGATCGGCAGCCAAGAGCCGCGTTCGGCATAGAAGACCGAGCCAGCTCGAGCCGCAAAGCGAACGATTCATCGAAATAAAATCTCCCACATACTTTTCCTGCTCGGTTCACCGATCCAATTTTCTACGAACATTATAGAGCTTCGTTGTCGGTTTTCCATTTTTATTTATTTTTCGATATTACAATCTGTACATATTCCCGGCTTGATTTCTCTCGATCTTACCATCATATCTTCTCGATCTTTGCCGAGGAGATGAGAATCAGGCGGCGTTTGTTGCCTCGCTCGGTCGAGGGATCGAATGTCGGTGTTGGTCGGATGCGTGAGAGTCGTCGCGTCGGCTCTCCGACTCCGAGGAAATAACGTTAACCAAAGAGCAACAGAGAGAGAGAGGGAGAGAGAGAGAGAGAGAGAGAGAGAGAGGGAAAGAGAGTCCCCGAGAGGAACGAATAAAAGTGAATCAAGCCACCTATAAGATTCGCCGTGCCTGATGTATTTATAAGGAGTAAGATTTGCATACGATGCAGCAGATCAACGATAGCCGCGGCTCACTCGTTGCACTTCGTTCCATTCGCTCGTTCTCCTCACGGGCGGCGCGTCCGCGAGATTCAAAGAGGCTTTTGTACCATTATATCCGATTCTCTCCGTGCTCTTTCTCTCCTTTTCTATTTTTTTCCTCTCTCTCTCTCTCTCTCTCTCTCTCTCTCTCTCTGTCTCTCTTACCCTCTTGCCTCCCTCCTGGCTGTTGTCCCATGGCTACTTACCAGCTACGTGCTCATGTGGATTCGCGTATGTAACCAAACTGCATAGTAGTAAACACGACCATCGCCCGACCAACTTGCTCTCTCTCTCTCTCTCTCTCTCTCCTCCTTCTTTCCCCTGTACATCGAAACACAATCCACGTTTCTTTCTCATTTACCAATCCCTTTCAGCATCCTTTACCATTGCAAGACCGTGTTTCTTTTTTTCAACCAAATGTCCTTCATTCGCGTTTAGCCGCAAACTCCCGAAAGATCCTTTACGTCTAGTCAGAACTCTCCAACCTGAAGAAACATCGACGGCCCGATTTTTTTGTCACACCAAAATACTTCGATGCGGAAACTCAACGCCAAAATAGATTTTTCCTGAAAATCCTGTAGTTTGATTGGACTGCAGGAAAATTTTAAAAAACTTACCAACGAGCCCTTACCAATTGGCCAGCGCACTTCGGCTCAAAAATCAGTAAAAAATGTTTTTTTTTTTAAATTTATAAATTGGTCCAAAGAATTTTCGTGGCATTTTCCTTAATATTGTAATTTTAGTTGGGGACAATTATTGATGTAAATATAAGACTAAGGACCACCGGGATTAAGTGTGAATCTTGGTGGTCTTTGCTAGCGTATGCGATCCGATTGCCTGGTGCATTCAAGTGTGATTTAACGCGCATTGAATTCACCGAGTGCTCTTTTGCGATCTCGAAGAGGCCGAAAGAGAAGAAGCGAGAGAGAGAGAGAGGGAAAGAAACATTGGAGCAAGTGCCAGGACAACGAACGCTTGGGAATCGTGGAACGTTACGAATAACGTCGTGCATTTTGATCGGGGATCAACATAAACCACGGAATACGTGTTAACTGTTGGTCTCGACCACCGACAACAGAGGGACCATCTATACAACTACAATGAGACACGCTTCATCCTTATCCACGACTCATCTCCTCACGTACCGACGAAAAACAACAACTACACGAATGCACAATGTTTGTACTCTCTTCACTTCTGAATTACACGCGGCTAAATTTGACTTTTAGCGCCAGCCTGTCGCGTCCATTATAACCATTTGTTTATCCACTTATCCGAGCCCTCGCATCATGCCGATTTAATTCATCCTCTCGTCTCCTTCGTCGCTCAATAATTGGTCATCCATTCGCGATAATTCACCACTCAACCCTCAAACTCTTCGAGAATATCCAAGTGGCTTCTGTGTCCGATCAGCACATTCCGTTACTACTTTGCAGCTTTCTTACTTCGCCCCGAACTCAGTCATCGATCGATCTTCCATTTTTTTTCCAATAATTCCTTTAAAACGTCGACTCGTCAATTTTTTCGTAGCAAACTCGACAAATCAGCGATTAATTCTCCAATTGATTCGACACTTTGAAACTGAACGATGGAAAAAAGTGTCGATTTTCAATAAAATCGTTTCGTACTTTTTTCATTGATTTCTCGTCTTCATTGGTTGGCAGTGTTTACCGACATGGTGTTCGGTCTCGTATGCAGCAGTTGGAACAACATTTCTTATGGGTTTCAAGCATACACTAACATAAAGCCACTCGACACACAGATTTATATTTGTATATGTGGATAAATATATCATTGCACGTAAATCAGCGGAAAGAATCGAGAGATCGGGTATGTAAACTGGGGTCAAAGGTACCGAGAGATAAAGACGGTAAACAATGCACTCGAGAGTATTCACGGATGGTTCAACAGTTAGCCACGAGCTATGTACTCCTTTGCCACGATCCCGGTCGTTGAAATATTCCGACAGAGTCGTCACACGGAATATAATGTTTTGCCAACTCTCGCTACCGATCTTGGCTCTTCTCTACATCAACAAAGACGTTTCTTCCTCTTTCCAATTGATTCATCATACCTGATCCACTTTAAATATCGCTAAATCCGTTCGAGTCTCGAAATATTTGGACCAACTTGGAAAATTTTGTACGACGTGAAATTAAGTTGTTTTCTTTGATTCGAATCTTGGAAATTCACTAGAATTTCATCATTTTTAATCTCGCTTCCGGTTATTTATTCGAGCACGAGAAAAAACATGCGGATCTTGCTCTTTTGGTGTATGCATCGCGGAAAAAGGATTTGAGAGTTTGGGATGTCTATTCGTTAAATCCCTTACGGATACTTGAACGTTTTTCCTGTGGGCTCGCTTGGACACGCTGTTGGTCTTCGATCCGACAGGGCGTCGGGAGTTTCGCCCGTCGGCGAGTTTGCCGTTGCAGCGTCGGCGGCCATTAGCTCCGGGTAAACAGAGCCATACTTTACCTCGAGGGGCGTCACTCTTCCTCCACCGCAGTTCCGTTTCTTCGGTCATATAACCTTTATATACATATATATATATAAATACACGTGAATGTGTGTATATTCCTCCGAAAACGTTAGCCTCCCGTCGCGAACGAATCGCCCAAGCGTGTTGCCTTGCTCTATACTCTTGTTCCTCATTCCTGCTTGCTTTTCCCTCCCTTCCCGCCCCCTCCTCATCCCGCCAGCTACCCCGGTGGTCATGTCCACTCACAGAGAGACGAGGAAGCCCGAAATCCAAGACGGCAAGATGGAGAACTTGGTCAATACAATTACAACCCGTTCTAATTATTTTGAGCCACGTAAAATTTATGAGCCTTGTTTTTTTTCTGTTTGTTATCGCGATTTTTTGTCAGCAAAACCAAGGTTTGATTATGTTTTCATAAAGTTGCATCGTTTCTTGACGAAAAAGACTGACGTGGTTGCTCTTTCGTAACAAGAACCGAGAAATTTATATTTAAACGACCAGGAACGCGTTACACGTCCGGGTTAAATTTTCCTCGAAGAGAAAGACGCGGTCTGCATGCCTTCGAACGACAAGGTCGCGTTCCTTGACGATCGGTCTGCGCACCCACGGGATAAAACTACTGATTATTGTCTGCTGAAACTCATCGAGACTCTCGCCGACGCGAACCAACGTCCGGCGTCTGCGAGGCTTCCGCCAACATTCAATGACGACGTGTCCAGATTCCCGCCCATACCGAGCCTCGCTATTTTCTAATGTTATTTAATCCTCGTATAGAAATATATCCGCAGCCATGTTCTTCGGTCATCGACCGCCGGCCTCAATTTCTCGTCCCACCAATCAATCCGCTACGAAAAATGGTTGGAAAATCCTCTGATTTCAAGCCACCAATCGTAAACCGTAAAGTCGCACACTATGAAGGCATTCATCTCGTTTGAAAGTTCAAAAAAAATATATATATTTTCAGAAACTTGGGTCCGATGGATAAAAATTATTCATCGCTCTCCACTTTTGCAGGATACACTAAGGCCCAGGATATTTTTTCAAACTTTTGGCTCGAAATCGTCATTTTTTCGTTTTATTCCGAAACTGTCATTTTTTTCATTACCTTTTGGTTGGCATTTTGTAAAACGAAAACGGGTTTATGGTTCCTCGACTTTGGGTGACCCAACAATGATCGAGAAATGACTATTTTTTAACTTAATCAATGGGATTTCTCTGAGGATTATTCCATAGAAATCTTCAGCTGAATAAGATTTGTAAAAAAGACGCGAAAGTAGTTAATGACGGTGCTTGATCAGACTGCATCTGGAAGCATCAAATGTAGATCTTGGGGATATTTTTCAGGTTGAAATAAAAAGATGGGTATGGTCGATATGCAAAGTTCTTTCATCTCTTTCCGCTAGCTCGTCTCTCACGCATCGTGGTCGGTGTTTCTTCGAGGAACTATAAATTCCCGATTCCAGCCGGTCCCAAATCTTGGCTCGGTGGAAAAAAAAGATAAAAACAAAGAGACAGAAAAGTATAAAAAAGTAGAAAAAAGAGGGAAACGGCTCAAAGGGTACGAAAAGACGTCTCGGTCTCTTAGGCAGATCTCAGCTTGCAGAATCGTCTCGGAGGTACGGTATCTTCGGGGACGCATAGAGAATCGGGACAGGAGAGTTTTGCCGGTCTCGCGAGTGTTCGTTAAATATACGAGTGTATTGAAATTCCCTCGTCGAATCGCCGGGAATCGTTCTCTGCTCGGACATTTGCCTCTCTCCCGCTCTCCCTCTCTTTCCCTTTCCTTCTGTGCCTTTTTCTCTTTTTCCGCTGTCGTTTCTGCAACGTCCGTTGTGGAAGGACAGGATCCCATGAAATTCTCCCACTTTTCGTTGCGGAGAAGATCGCGAAGGAAAGAGGAATCAGGGAATAAAAAAAAGAAACATAAACGAGACTGAAAGAGAAGAGAAGAAGAAGGAGTGAAAAAAGGAAAAAAAGAAAAGTTTCTCGATCCCTCCCGCTGTTTTGAATACGAGAACTCTTTCGCGACGAAGACGACGCGACGCTCGAGAGGTGGACGATATCCACAAGCTTCTCGTACCATCAGCTAGTGTGCCTGCTCGCAAAATCCTTCTCTTTTTCTCCTCCCTCTCTTTTTTTCCTTCGTGTCTCACGGAACGGAGGAGCTCTCGTTCTTTCGTGTCTCTTCCCGACGAGAACGACGAGAACCCGAAGAAGTTTCGCCGCTTTGGATGTGTATCCACCTCGAGAAACGAGCACAAAACCTTCCTTCTCTCATTCTTTCTCTTTCTTCCTTTCTCTTATATACGCATAACCTCCTCCACTCTAATTTGAATGTAACAACGTTCCGTTCGCTCGCAACCCGATAGCATCGCCAACTTTGCCTCATGGACGCTGAATCTCCTCGTTGAACCGCGAGAAAGACCAAATATATATGACTATGTACAAATCTATATCTATACGCATTAGTTAAAAGTTCATGGTACTGCGATGTTAGTTCAACTTCCATCCCAGACCGAATAGCCAATGAAACACTTACCTTCCTTCTCGAGACACTTTATGTCAAATATTCTTATTATCTTACACTTCCCCTTCCAGGTACAAAGGACATTATCAACCGATGTATAGTTTATTCTTTAGATAAGACTGGCCAAAGAAGAAAAAGTCATTTCAAATCTTATGTTGCACGAATTTTCATTCGCTATCACGAATTTTTTTCCCAAAACTCAATAAATCATTATTTTAGTTGCAAATGAGGAATGAAAAATAATTCATTGGTGTTCAACTGATTTTCTAGTTGTTTTCAATCAAACGATATTAAATGGAAATTAAATTTACGATTATTATGCAACTCGCGCGGACAAAACGATTAATTCGTGTCTCTCATGGTGCATCAGAATGATTGACGTGTACAAAACGTCGTGGCAGAGAAATAATCGTGATGCGAGACGCACTCGTCTTCCCGGTAGCCGCATGAGACGAATTTTCAATTTGCACACGATTCTTATACATGCGAAAATTGCACTCGTACAGACTCAAATTTACGCAGTCCTCGGTGGCTCGTCGCGTCGAGTATGCTTGAGGTTAATTCTTTCGTGTGTCTCGCAAGGACGATGCCTTATCTACTGCTTGATGAAAAGTGTTCAGACCGAGATTCGTTCTCGTGCATTTATTAATCACGTACCAAACTCTCGGCTCCACGCCAAATTACTATAAATAGATCCCCCTAATCGATTCCATGGGAAAAATAACTCACGCACGAGACTCGAATCCAATACCAAACGGATTCATTGGCAAAGGTTTCTGTGCCAATTGCACTTTTTTTTCTCACGTCTTTTTCTCCCATTCCATGACGTTTCTTCTCATTTTTGTCCATCTCAATTTTTCGAATTTCGTGGAGTCGCTAAAAATATTGAATTATCATTCCGAGATTCAAATTTGATGGAAATCTTTCAATTATTTGGGAAAAAGTGTTCGTCGCGTGTTTACAAAAAATTTTCGAGAAAAAAAAAAACTGTCGCAATCATTTTCTTGATATTTTGTAAAAAATTCAATTGTCATTTCCATCGAATTGTATTCTTGTCCAATAAGAAGAGGACTCGTCAAATATATGGACGAGAAAGTCGAGACAAGGGGTTTTTTTTTTTTTTTTTTCAACTTGACGTTAAAATACTGAAAGGATCGACGAAGCTCGTCAGTTAATTGGGACGATCGTGATAAAACCCTTGGAAAAATGAATTTGAAACGAGAGAAATTCTGGCTTCAGGGAAAAATAAAAATAAAAAGAAACTTCTCTTTCGATCTGTCTCGTCGCTAGTCTCCGCAAAAAATATTTTCGAACATCAAAAGGACCGTCCACGAAGCAGCCAGTAAAAGAGAGATCATATGGTCCTCGCGATGGACACGTGGGAGCCATCTCGATCGTTCTTTGATTTCACGAATAATTATCACGTCCTTTCTACACACCATTTTTCGTGGCTTCAACAAGCCCCGTTCCTGACGATATGCGCTGTACAGATAAAAAGGAATTGCCTCCTGTATAAACTACTTTGTATCCTTCATTGGATTTCTGTCCAAATTCAGTCCAAAGCGGCTGACGAATATTCGATTGTATCGTCGCTTTTCTGTAATCTCCGCTTCAGCCTCTGCTGTCGCTTCTTTTTCTTCTTTTGTCATTTCCCAACTGTCCAGACGTTTATTTCCATGAAATATTCTCGCAAGCCCATTTGGCTATCCACGTCTACGATTATTCGCACAAACAAACTCTCTCATCATTCTCGTAGAGAATTAAGTTTTTTTTTTCAACAGCCACGATTGATTAACGGAGTTGCGCGTTTTTGTAAACAAGATAATTCTGTATTTTCGATTTTTCACGGCTAAGAATGTGGTCGGTTCGAGATATTGGTTGAACGTTGGTATTCAGTGTGAAACGTAAATTTGTTTAGGGTGGACACCTTTTTTTCCAACGCAGGGGAAAACGTGTATAGAAACGTTGCGACAGTTTCGCCGTCACGGAACATTTCTTCGGGTTCTTTGCACCATCGAGCAGCCCAGACACTTCCGTTTCCATGCAAATCTCCTTCGTTTTCTCCTTTCCTTTAGCTCTGCATATAAAAATCCGCTGGGATACTCGCTATAAAGCTTTTTCTTCCCCGAACCTCACGAGAGAAACAATAAATCCCGATTTCTATGAGAAAATTATTCCTCCAAGAATTTTCACGAATTTCCACGAGTTATTTGCTGCTTTTGAATCAGGTGAACTCTTGTCTGCCTCGAATATATGCGTCCGATTCTGAGGGATCAGAAAGTAAAAGAAAAAACAATAAAAATTGATCCCACGAGGTGGTGGTAAACTTATCGATCAAAGAGTTGTCGGTCTCGGCCTCTTCGTTACATGGCAAAATATAATTCCAGACAGCAGAGAGACTTGAATCGATATTTCTAACGAAATGAATAAAATAAATTAAAATAAAATTGCTTAAAATTTTTCCTTTAAATAAAAAATGACAATTTTGTCTCTCCAGTGCAATTTTCAACACAAAAAAAAGAAGTCATACCCGAAAAAATCATTTGATAAAAAAAGGAAAATATTTGTAAGGCATAATTAATGCGAAAAAAACGTCTGGGTCAAATTGACCCAGTGTGGATGAACGAACGGTTGAATAAACTCTTGAGAATATAAAGAGTGAATAATTTCGCACGTATGGCTTGAGGATCAAGAGAATCTATTTTTATAAGTTTGTTAGTGCGTCACGTACGAAAAGAAATGTTTGAGGTACCGAGACGTGTCGAGATCTTTTTTGGTGGCTGAGGTAAGAAAATATTGTATATCGTGTATTTATTGGGTACGGAGGGTGAAAATAGATGTGTGTGTTTTTGAGCGGTCGTTTAGACAGTAGTATAAGAGCGCCACAGGTCCGGCATGTCGCAAGCAAGTCTTTTTTTTCCCCATACGTCTTTTTACGAGCGCATCATCCGGATTTATACTTACTTAGGGAATCACTACCCCTTGAACCGGTGAGCTTGGACTTTCGTTTATACGACGCTTTTTTCTACTTATGGTATCAAGAAAATTCGCGATAAAATATCATCCGAGACTTTGTTGCCAACTTCCATTTCAAATATTAATTTTTAGCTCCCTCGTTGGATCAAATTTACGAGGCAATTCAAGAGTATATTCATCTTTGTAAATGAAGAGTAGGTAATTCAATAATTTAAATTGCGACCACTGAGTCTCCAGCACCGAAAAATCAACGATTCATTTTCTTCCAATATTTATCCCCGTCCATACTAAAAATATTCATCCATAAAATTCATTTCAGTAAATGCATCAATGATGCACGGTCCCTGTTCTCTTTTCTCGAAAATTTCATCGTCTTCGTTATCAACAATTTAAAAAACTCCAACAAATTATTTCCAATTTTCTTTCCACTCTTTTTTCTCGCTGGAAAAAAAATCGTCGATGATAAAATTAATTTCAAATAATCCAACAATATTTTTATTCATCCATTCGTTAATTTTGAAAAGATTCGAAAAACTTGCACCATTTGCCATGCACCGTAATTTATATTCCTACTAGAAGTAAACATTCCATTTAATTAATTATTGTATTAACCCCCCGTGGTCACCGAGGGTCAAAATGACCCGAAACGCAATTTTCAGCTAGAAACAATTTATTGGCGCTCCGAGATGGTTGCGTCTTCTCTCACGGTGTTTTAGGGTGCTTGAAATTTTTCTTTTACGCACTGCTTTCTTTGCTGATTTTTTTTCGTCACTTTGAAAATTGGATACAACATTTTTCCCGTGTATCCTGAATTTTTACGTGCCGTTTGGAACGATACTGCGGTAACGCGGCAAGCGTTTAGACGTGGCTTGGGTCATTCCGACCCCGTGTAACCACGAAGGCTTAATTTTATCGTAACGCAAATAAACATTGGCACGTCAGCAGATCTGGAAGAAAATCTATTTACAAAAGATGGAAGACATGGCTTAGCATGATCCTCTGGATCGTTTGATCGAACGAGACCAAATATCGAAGCACCTGTGTACGTCTGATAAGTTTCCAAATCCCAGCAACGATGTTAGACGTGGTTGGTGAGTTGAGTAATAATAAAGAATGTAACACACACTACGTATATCTGTACATAATGGAGGAGGTGTAAAAGGAAAAGCCGGTGAGATTGCGGAGAGAGCAAGTGCATGGAATTGATAAATCCGGAAGCGTGGTCGCCCAGCATACCAGGAAACTTGGAAAAATTAGAAAGGCGGTTTGCTCGGATTTGCTGGCTTTTTTCGGCGTTGAATCCAGAGAGTTAGGCCCTTTTAAATGTTCAAGAGGTTAATGCACGTATAGCGAAATGTACGTGTGCAGCTTGCGAGTTATTTAGTGGCCTATCGCGAGCCAGGCGAGCCATTAGCTCCGATCACATTGCCAGAGAGAAAGGGAGATAGAAAGAGAGATCAAAGTTCTTGCTCGTGCAGCCTCGCCGCTTAATGGGCAAGGCTCTCTTTTCAACCCTTGCCTATGGACATTCGTGGCTTTTCTTTCAACTGTATCTTCTCCATTTCCTATCATCCCTATCCACATTCCCGATAACACCCTCAGGATCGAAAATATCTCGCAAAATAATCCACGTAGTTCGTAGCAAATTTCATATAATGCTAATTATGTTATATTTTATTGAGATTCGAGCAAAATATCGATGATTTATTAAAATCCGCTACATCAACCCCCTTGTCGCGTATTTTCCGTTTCCGCCCCTGATACCGCGAGGAAATGCCGAAAGTATACATTGTAAATATTCCGTGTCTCTCATTTCTCGAATATTACACGAAAGCATCGTTGCATTCGCGTTGCATTAATATTAACCTCGTTTATTTCTACACGACCAATGAATTGTTCGTTGTATTTATTCGGGATATTCTTCTGTCTCGTTGTATCGACAAACCCTCGTACTTCATCACTGATTTCGTTTTATCCACCGATTAATATCGCGGCCCTCGCGCTTTTGTTGTTCGTGGATTCGTGCATAATATTTGCAGAAATCGCTGCTGACGATTTATCATTCGATCTCCCCATCCAGGCCCCCGGATCATCGTTTTTTATCATTATAAATAATTATCTCGTGTTCACCGACTGTAAAAACGAGAAAAAAAATGCCGATCGATCGTTTTTTCGATGACATTTTGATGCAATCGGAATTTCTCGAAGGAGCTCACGTGGATTTCCATTATTGAAGGAAAAACACTGTCGATATTGTTTATCGAATTTTATCCATTGTAACGACGAACGTTTTTATTTCATAAAAATTGAATTAATTAGAAGAATTGGAACGATTGTTTAAAAAAAAAAAATTTCGTTTTCTTTAACGGTGTAAACTTCTGTATGATTGATTTCTCATCAATTGGGACTTTAGTGAATAAACTGAGTGTAAAGACAACAGGTTGAGAAATCAGGAGATCGAAGAAAAAAAAAAATTCTATCGAACGTTTTAATCGGGGAATTTATATAAAATTCGATGATTCTCGTCGGAGATATTTTAAGCGATATGAATAAACGAGTTCGGATCTATATGCGATATCGATGAGTTTTCATACGATTGGTAGCTTTTGTTATGACGGTGTTGAACGTGAGCACCGGCGACGCCGAAATCGCGGCTGGTCGTTAATTTCCTCGCATAAAAATCAATGAACTGGCCGTAAACAACGCGAGCACTCGCTTCGGGCCTCATCCCTTCTTTTTTTCTCTCCTCCCTTTGCTTCACGTTTCTACACATCACACCCACGTTCACCAATTTTCCAATTTGCAATTGCGAATCGCGTTTTTAATTATAACCAACGCAATGGCGGACCAGCAAAACGTGCGCCAGGACGAACGCGAACCAATGCATCGGAAAACGTCGCGTTGCTTCGAGCCTTTTTTTTACATGCTTTCGTTTCCTGTTCCCTCCTTTTTTCTCTTCTGTACTATTTTTTCCATTAAACTCTACAGAAACGTTTCCGCGATTCAAAAATGGCACGTGGAATTTTCTCACCCTTCCCTCTCCCACTCGTGCTCGATTTTTTCTTTTTTATTTTTTCACTTTATTTCACAGGACGTCAAAAAATAAAAATCATTCGTGAAATCGAATTTTCTGACCGATTCCAAATGAAGTGACAAATAATTATTGAGGCTACTATAAACAGTTGGGCCAGTGAATTTGAGGCTGCGACATAATGAAGGATAATTTTTGTTTATTCTTCGGTAGAATGAATGTGAGACAGGATGAGGGGGCCGAGTAGGAACGAAGATAGAAAGTCGTGTTATGTTATGAACGTAACTTGGTATATTCTGTGCGAGAGCTATCCAGGACCAACCCCAATAGGAAGAGTGGGTAGCAAGCGTCGAGAGTCGTTAACGTTTAACGAGCCAACGATTATGTCGTCGTAATGGATAATCGCTACCGCTGACGATACCCATCTTTATAACGTCAAACGCACCGGAAAACGTCGAGTACCCTTTCCTACGCCTTTTAACCTTGTCGCCCCCCTCTCACCCTCTCAGCAGAGAGCTTATCGAAAATTGAGCCTTTCTACGTATAAAACGTGCATTTTCTAAGTGTCGGTAATAATTTATACCATTCACTAATTGAAAGACCGTTGACGCGGAGAGAAAATACGAAATAATGGATTAATTAATCTTTCATTGCCCAGGGGTGAAAGTTAGCCTCGATTTTTTTAGTGGACATTTTTTAGGAGACCGTGGAAGTCTATGGAACTTGAAAAATGTTTAATTGAAAATTTTCAAAATCGTTTTTGCAAATGAAATTCGAATGAATGCGAAATAATTAAATAGTTGTGAAAAGATTGTCATAACAATAGCAAATCTCTTGATCTTTTTTTTCCAACGTCATTCGGAGCCATAAAATATCATCCCTTGTGTATATTAAAAAAAGCTACCTCGGTACGAGAGCTCTGAGACTTTTGGCTTATCCGACGTAATAACGTCTCTCTGTTCCATCGCAACATCGTAACATTGTCAGATGACGGTACAACCTTCTAATAATGTAGACGGTGACAGACGCCACCATAACGTAAGAAGGGCGACGAGAAAATCGGGATAAAATCTCTGGTGTCTTGCCGACGGCTCGCAAAGCATCGGAACTGGATCCCTTCGGATTTTCTGACTTTTCTTTTCACAAATCGAACCTCCGTGAAGCTTCGCACTGTTCTTTTGCTCTTTTTTCTTCTCAGTCTTCAATTATTTCCTTTTCGTTTCATCAGTTAACCTCAAACGTTCGCCACATTCCATTGTGAATTATTTGCTCAACCTTTTGACCCTGAAATATTGATATCTTAATAAATCCTTGCATTTTTTCGATTTTCTGTCGTAATTTCCCGTTCCTCGAGCTTTTTTTTTTCCTTAATATATTCGCACGTTTTTAACACGTTGTACTTTTTACTGAAAAATACAAATACGCACCCGGATATAATATTTTGTATCATAGCTGCTTTCTTGCGTGTGTGCATTTCGCTGTTCTGGTCCAGTGTATGGCTTGGTAATCCCTTGGGGTGCCCTGCCAAAAGGAGTTATATATATATATATATATCTATATATTCGTGAAGAGACAGAGCGAGCTGGGGCAGCACAACGCGGCCTCATATATAAGGATTTATCACAGCTAAGTCTACCGTATATCGCTAGCATCGTACCGATCTTTCCGGCAGAGCTCTATCCTAGCTGCGCTCTCGCGTTTTATCCCACGTTTCTCCCTCCCATCCCTTTATTCTTTGTTTTTTCCTCTGACCCGGTCTAGCTCGATTTCTTCTATATTTTTATTCCGCCCCTTTCCTCTCGCTTTTTATAAAATCCTCTAGGAGAGGTAATAAAAATAAAACTACAATTCTGCTCAACTAATTTCTTAGTTTTCCGAAAAAATCTTAAGTCGTAGAAGAAAGGAACGGAAAAAAAATAAAATTTTCAAGATTTTTACCGTTTTTAATTACGCTGGGTCATTTTGACCCAAACTCATAATTTTTCTCTGGCAATCCCTAACACTTTTTCACCGGTATGAGAAAACCCTCAAGGCTGACCATTAGCGAAATGCGAGGACTTCCGCGAGGACAACTTCACGAGACGTGAAGAAACGATCCACGGAGTCGGAAAAAAATGGCCGTGTGACCTTTCTTCCCAGATGCATGGCATGTCTCGAGTCTTGTCACGGATGGCGAGATGGCGGGATTTATGTTTATTGTATGCCATCGTCCCTCGCAAGAAAATGGTAGCGTATATGTCGCGATAACGATGATCGGGTTATCGCGATCGCAGCTGGCACTTAAAATGAATATTCTTAACTTCCGAGCATACACTTAGGTCTGTGTTCTCTCCTCCAGCAAGAGTTCATAATTTGAATCTCGTTAAGCAACGACTGCTGACGTTAGGAAGATTGGTAGAGCGATGCAAATTCCAAAGTGCTTCATGGGTGTCCCCATTCTATGAGAAGTCCTAATGATTTTTATGAATTGATTCCCCGCGTAAACTCCAATAATTCCATCAAAGTGTCACCCCCGAAATTGACATTTTTTTCGCATCTAAATATTACAGGATTTAAAAACGACGAGGCAATTTAAAAATTTGGCAACGTTTTTCAATTACTCATTTTTTTATTTGCGTGATTATAAATTTGATAAATAATCGAGGATTAAAATGGGAGAGTAGAGAAACGAGATTGTTCTCGTTTAAATATAAATGAGATCGGGATCCTCGGGAGTAATATTAGAGGTTCGCATGTGACGTCTGACCATTTGAGGCCTTTTCTACTTCTCGGTTCTCTCACGTCGGGCCAATCCACATTTCGTTGAGTTTCACGATCCTGGTAGATTAATTTCCCTATGTGTGTCTTGTACTCGTGGAATTTTAATCTACATCATCATTTAGTACAGATCACACGCACATACATGCATGAAAGTTACGGTTATCTCGTTCTCTGTCTCTTTCGCTTTGCCTCTGCCTCCTCGAGGCGAATTCGCAACGATTTTCTAACCGCACAAGCCTCGAGGTAAAGGAATTTCTTGTGGAGCAGTACACGAGTGCGAAGCTCGTACTCAGACTATCTCTTTTAGAGAGCGAGAAAGAGAACACGTAGGTGTGAGAAATCGCAAATTCCTCGTAGGTGCGGCGAGACGAGACCACCTGCAATGAGAAGAACAGAGTTAGAATTAACTAAAGAAAATCTCTTTCTCTTTGCCTCTATTTCTTCCTCTTTCAGTGTTTATCTTGCCTGCTCCCTCTCTGTCTCTCTTTTCCCTTCAACTCATTCCTATTTCCATCTCTTTTAGTAAAGACACTCTTCTCCCTCGTTCGCTTTCTGTCCTCCGAGTCTTGCTCTCTCTCTCTCTCTCTCTCTCGCTCTTCAGTGTCCTAACAGCATACACATTAACTCCTGGGGCGTATAGCGTCGTTAGCGGCATACCTTATCGTTTCATGGACGGCGAACATTCGGAATGTGTAAACATACGACTGTACCTCTCCCTCAAGTAATTTAACTATGTCAGACACCATTCTCAGATCCTTGGGCACGATTCAAAGAAAATTATCGTTATGCGATCGATTAACCCATTGACTTGGTTAATCAGTCTTTTAAGTCCATAATTCTCAACTCCCCAACCAAACTTTACTCTTCTTGCCTTGTTTGTAAATACACGACGACGTGTTGAGCTAAGCACACTATTTTCATGACTTCCTGTGACAAATAAACAGTAAATGAAAATCGAAACATCAAAAGCATTGTAATGCTCGATTTTTTTATTAAGAATTACGAATTTTTTGATAAAAAATTCACGTGACAATCGCATTAACAAAAATAAATTCAAGATTGTGCATCGGGGCAGAAAGAGATGCCTTTATGGGTTCGAATTGAATTTCTGGAAAATTTGATCAATGAGCCAACAAATGTTATTGAATTTCATGTGAAAAATAAAAGAAAAAGAAAAAAATTAGAATTTTAAGGGATCGTAGGGATCGATAGAGCGAATATTTGTGATGGGGATGAAAGAGCGTTTTGTTATTATACAGAAATATATATATATATATATATAATAAAATAGGCAAGAAAGAATGAGCTTGAGAGAAATATTTGCCAAGGCTGTAAAGCACCCTTTAGGCAAAAGCAACGGATGGAAAACGTTATAGAACGTGCGATAGAAAGCGCGAAAGTGAGGCCGAGAGAATGAGAGAGAAAGAGGGAAAGAGGGATGAAGACGAGGGGGTAGAACTGAGGCCAGAGAGGCTTCTATCGTACAGTTCGCGAATTCCGTCCTGTCATTTGTAACTGTCGGGCTGCTCATTACAATTCCCCATTCCTCTCACCCCTCCTACCCTCTCGGAGAACCATTCTCCCTTGTCCCTTACCCATCTCTCTTTCACTTTCCTCCTTTCTCTATTACCATCTTCCTTCCTCTACCACTCGCATACTATTCTAATACAACGAAGGGTTGTTGCCTCTCGCGTTCGCATTTGAGCTCACTCACGCACGCGCGGCGTTCTTCCGTAACGTTCACCCCATTCCGACAGTCAGCGAGAGACTCCATACAGAATCTCGTCTCTGCACGCTCCGACGAAATACAAAAGACGCTCAACCAATAAAAACAGTAGAGCATTTCAAATTTCACCAAAATTATTCCTTCCTCAAAATTTATTCATAATTATCGAGCGAATCGAGCTTTACGGGGTTGAATAATATTCCACTTGTTAGCTTTGAGTTAATCGCGAAAAAATCGCTTTCGAAATTAGTGGTTCGGTTGCTGATGAAAAGATAACTTGACAGAATCTCGATAATTTCAAGCGATGTTAATGAAATCAAAGGAAAAAAAAGCTACTCAATTAATTTATTGCCGAAGAATGGAAAATAAAATATTGATTCTGTTTATGTTTTTACGTTTCTGATTTCCAAAAGATATTCAGCATTATAAACAGTGAAGGATTAAAACTTTAATCACAAATAGTATCTTTTCAAAATTTATTCATAATTATCGAACGAAATAATCAGTTGATTAAGTTTCCAATAGTTTCCACATGATTCGATCAAAATTAAAGAAAAATAAAAATGAATTTCGTCACGAAGAATAAAAATAATTATTTCTAAAGATTTTTTGATGTTTCTAATTTCCAAAACACCCTGGTAATTTAGTTTATGGGATTTTTATAAGTTCCAAGATGGTCCGCATCATTGGTCGTTCAACCCTCGTTTCTAGTGTCGAGCGTGTATCTTTTGATTCTTTTTTCTGTTACAAGCAAAGCCTTTTTTCCTCTATCTGTGTGTTCCTTCCATTTTCTTTATTACATTCCTTATTTCCTATCCAGCCGTAGTCCCTGTGTGTAACTGTAATACAAATTCCTATTGTGATTTATGTTGGTATCAATGGCACGGGAACCCTCGTACAATATTCTTCCTCTCTGTTGGTACGTCGCCTCGAGATTTCATCCCCTCGCTATTCGCGAGAAGATCCGGCAGGAAAGACCGAAGTCGAAAAGGTCCCTGGTCCAGATATTATGCTTTATTGAATCGCTCGCTTGTCACTGTTATTGTTGGCTTCACGCTGCCTGCCCGCTACCCTTGCAAGCCTCTTTTTCAGCCCCCAGCCCCTCCGAGTATCTTGTGCCTTGCATTCACCCTCTCAGACTTTTCTTCGTCATCCATCCTTCTCGCGTCTCGTTCATCTTGAGGAAAGTGAGCGAGCGCACTAGAGATTGAGAGCAAAACAGAGAGAAAGAGAGCTCGAAGGATATGAACTGGGGTGCGGGAAAACCAGTCGCACTGGCTCACGAGAGACCAGCTTCTCTATGAATTTTGATTAATAAAACACAACCGACGAGACGAACCTGAATGGGACTTTGAAAAGAAATACATACAGATATATTTCTCGTGGTCCTTGATGTTTTGATGGATACATGGGATACACAATGTACGCAGCAGCGGAAAAGCATCCCTTAACACTTCGACAAAGCTCCGAGTGACAGCTTACTAATGCCAATGACAGCTCCCTCTCCTGTTAGCACTACCAATCGTTTCACTGAATACATCGACTCAGAAGAATGAATAAATTCACTACAAGATAAAAAGGAGTAAATATCCATTAATTATAAACGTTAATAATATAAAAAAAACAATAAGTAGTGACAATTATTTTTCGCATCTCGTGATTTCCGGGCCATTTTCTTCCTCTTTTTTCGACTTCTTGGCCTCCATGACTGTGCAAATATTTAAACAGGAAGACGAATCGCTCGTGTCAACGTATGATGTTACAGCATCAACAATAGTTTGTTCGTAAAAGGGTTTCGAGACGAAATGCCTGAGATACCGTAATAGGATCTCTCAACTCTTTTCTTCTTGGCCAGCGATTTACTTCGCCCTTTACTCCGCAACCCCCGAGAATCAATAAATACATATTTGTACACTTTACCGACAGCAGAATCAACTGGCAATGACACTAATACTATTAGCTCCGAGGCTCGAGGAAGGAGCAGTGAGCAGCTTAGGAAACTCAAGTGCCAACGGTGTGTGGGAGTCTACGTTTATCGGGCATTTCTATACCGAACCATTATACCCACACGAACTAACACTTTTTCGGACTTCTGATTTTTCGCAGAGTCACGTTACAAATGACTCGTTCGAGCTTCCTAATTCAGCTGGCGTTGAGAACCCACCAGAAGAATGGAATCATCCTCCTCGTTATAACAGTGACATAATCGTCTTGTCCGACCCAAACAACTCCTGTCAGACAAGCATGATTAGCACTTTTCGATTAACGAAGCAGCTTTTTCGATTGACCAAAGAAAAAAAAACAATCCTTCTTCCATATTCCAGTTTCGTTTTGTTTATTTTATGAATCGTTCTCACACCCTCGTGATTTCCAGAAATTCATTCTTTTTCCCCATTTAAAAAAAATATAATTAATAAATAAACAAATTAAAAACTGTTTACAGTATTTTTTTCTCGCTAAACTTTAGAAATGAGGATTCCTGTAAACTTTTCATGGAAAAAGAATTTTCAAGACACGGTACGGTTGCCGAATATTTTCAATTTATTTATTTAAAAATCTTTCTAAATTACAATATTGTGTAATTTTTAAATTTTATCATGAATTCCACGTTACTCGATAGCTCTGAATATTGTAATGCAATGATTCTCGGAATCCTATTTATCGGATTAAGCTCTTCCGATTGTACCTGCGTGCGAAAATCTGTCATGACGTCGACAGGTCCTAGAAAATTAAATGTGGATTTATTCTGATTTATGCGGAGGAAAAAAACGGAGGAATTCGCTCTGCAATGACAGGGGCTTTAGGCGTAGAATCGAATTGTTTTTTCTTGAACGTGGACGAACATACGGATCGACTTAAATCGCGTAGCACAGGTGGAATATTTTCACGAGATGTTTGTATTTCTCTAATGCTATGGATTAAACGAATCCAGTGTTGTGTTTTGCATAATAGTCCTCGTACGATTGGAACACTCGAGTCCGCGTCATTAAACGTAGAAGGGAGAGTTGGCATGTGTGTGATCCAGGGCTAATTCGAGAGGGATAAAGCTCGTCGAGCGAGCAGGGGGTGTGTTTGAGAGAGGGGTTGCCAAACTGTGTAATTCTCGTGTTTCAAAGTTTATATAAATATGGTGGTTTGTGTTGGCACCTGCTGCTTCCTCCTTTCAATGTCAATTCGTACCAAAACACCATCAGACGAAGCTGCCTCGTACAAAGATGTTTTGATGAGAAGAGGGTGATTGCTTCGTAACATCCCTTCGAGCGAAAATCGGGGTTGGATTTTTGTGGCCATTCACGTGCTATTCAAATAGATACACTCTATAGTATTATCCCGAGAAAAATTTTCCACTTAGGGTGTTTCGTACGCGCTCGTACCATCTGCGCCAATCTCGTGGCTTTCTTCGCTCTCTCTCTCTCGCTCTCTCCAGCCTCATTTTCCCTTTCTATCGCTTCTCCACTTTGTTACATCAAACCCTTGAAACCAAAAGCACCCTCGACGATTTTCAGTTTCCAATTCTGCGATCGCAGCGCTCTGTTCACTCTGCGGATTCCAAAGCACGGAATTCAGCTCCGGCAGAAGCCTCTCGTAACTCATTTGTGACAATTGCCCATGAACCATTCACCTTTCCATTCCTCGTGCGTCAGTTTTGCCCACCCGTACGTAGAGAATACAACACAAATTTTCCACCGCTATGAGGGCTCGAAAATCTTTCCTATCTCGACAGTTTATATAATTATTTCGAATTCGATCGTTATCGTCGTAAAATAATGATCACCTGCCCTCGCAATGTCATTAACTCGAATAACTTTTATGTATTCAACGAGGGCACATTTTTTTTTTTAATTCTCGCTTTTTGAAGAGTTTAATGAAGTAAAGTAATGTATTATGAACAAAACAGAAATGTAACCCTCGTTTTTACAGAGTTTTTACATTTTCTCGCTCCTGAAAACTTTTCCACCATTTTTTTCGTTTTTTTCCTTCCTCCAGCCCCTTTTCTCGTTTCATAGAGAGGTTGCCTCGCTGTCCCGTACGAGCTCGGGGACTAAATTGATACAGATGCGAGTTAACGAGACTTTTTTTCGTTCCTAGCCACCGGGGAATTGGTCTCTGAGAAACACAAATACATGTATACATTTATTTATTATGGAGTTAAAGTTTCAGGGGATTTGCACACATGAAAATGTCCCAGAAAAAAAAAATGTCACACCTCATGGAAAAAAAAAATCTTCCAGCTCATTAACTCGAGTCATTAAAACAGATTTAATCAAAGATTTTTTTGAAAATTTCTCAATTAACTCCACGGAATACCAAGCAATTAGTGTTCGCGAGATCGAAATGTATTTTTCCTCAGCCTCCATGGAGATTTATCTCCATAATTATTTATAGAACTTGATCGTTGACTGGCTGCTTGGAATTCGCAAAGTGTTCATTTCCTGCTAGTAGAATAATTGCAATTTTCTCAGCACTGGTGGTGCAAGAGTGTCTGGAATAGTCATTCCCTTGTAGGAGAGCCACGAGAGCTTTGAATTTCTGGCGAGCAGATCTCATCGAGTCAATGTTCGTCTTAACAGAACTTTCTTTCTTCGTATATTTCAATAATTATTTAGTGACGTATCTGCATTTACACTTTCTTGTGTGCAGAAATACTCACAAATGTATTTTTCCTCGTAAAAACATAGAAATATTTATCGTATTCGTGTATACAGCATCCAAGTTTCTCTGGAGATCCGTACATGTGGATTTTCAGGCTCGTTCGAGTGAAACGTGTCTCTCGCAAAGTTCATTCGCGTGTAACGGCCGCACGATTAATTATCGCACAGTCCGGAGTCTTTGCACATAGTACTCTCTTCGGTCGAAAAAAAGGCGCAGTGGAAAATGGAGAAAAGGGATGAGAGGGAGAGAGATGGAGAGAAAGAGAGAGATCGTGCCACTTGTAAGGCCATTTACGGGAAGCTGTTGGTCGTGTAAGCGTGCGCGAATACAAATTTGTTCGCACTTAAATTCCGGTATATACGTGTGCTTTAAAGGGTGATTTATCGGCCCCGAGCTTAGTCCCTTCGCCCTCCTTTTAGACGAGGAACGAAGAACAGAAAAGTACAAAATTGTGAATCGAGAGAAACAGAAGGTTTTAAGACAGAAACGGCGAGAGAAAAAAAAAAAAAAAACGATTTTGTGAAGGTGAGAATAAAAGGAAGGTGGTTTCTTAAACGCGTTTCCTCAGTCAACTTGAAATCTGGGCGGCGGTCCTCAAGCCTCATCCCCTCGTCGACGCCTTATCCTTTTTCATTCTTTATCTTCATTTAGTTTCCTTCCGCCCACTCGATGCCAACGAGACTATTGTTTGCAAATCGTCGGGCCTTCGCGTTCGCTCAAAATAAATGTTTTCGTATTAGTTATTACTTTTTGTAAACATTTATAATTGATTCCGTGTCCGGAGAGTCAGTCAATCAATCGGAATCAGCCTCCACTGAATTGTCACGACTCAATCGACATGCGGGCGAAAAATGTGGAGAAAAAAGGGCAACGGACAAAAGCAACACGCGTCAATAAGTCTTCTCCGAAAATATTTGCACGCTCACGTCTATGTCTGGCGGAGGCTGTGCACGTGTGGATTGTCCGTGGGAAAATTGTCGTTCGAGTGCGAAAAATTACATAAATTCCTAAAGGGTAAAGGACGTCGAGAATTGTCGAACGCACCGCCACATAGACGTACCATCACACATTTACACGTATAAATGTGCACATGAGGAGGAAAGAGCGTAGTAACGCGATACTACCGTAATTCACGTTGGTTTTACGCTTTATGCGACACGGTGAACATGCTCTCGCGCACGGCCGTGAATTTACGGTGAGAGACAGAGACAGAGAGAGCGAGCGAGAGAAAAATATCCTTCCAGTAGAAAAGGGAACGAGTATTGTACATATATATATACTTAATGGCCTTTCCAGGCTGTCTTTCCACATATATATATTTATATCTTGCACTGTATATAGTCGTTGGTTGGTGAAAAAAAAAATGGACAAAACCTTTTCGACCTTCGCGCCACGTAGCTTGATGGACGCCTGGTCTGTATTGGATTAAACGCTCCGGCGAGGATTTCCATATGTATATACATACGCGCAAACCTATACATATCAAATATATTTGTGAAATGTGAGACGAGATAAAAAAAATGGTCAAAATCAAACTCCCAAGAAGCATGGAACGCAATGCATGCTTGATAGAAATTTGATACAGAGATGTTACTGTTTTATGGGTGATTGGATGAAAACCCAGCCTTTCCACAACCCATGGATCTCCCATGGTGTCCTGGATTATCAAGGGATGGACTAAAATTCATTTCTCGAGATTGATTAAGTTTGTTCCTTGCTCGTCCCTCAGAATCATGCGGAATTTGAAAAAAATGAGATTTTGAGAAATGGGAACCTGGCGCTTGGTAATTGTGGAGAAAAGAGTCGCCGGAGTTGGGGCAAGAAAGAAACGGTCGGGCTGTGACGCGCTTGTTGGATCTCTTTGAGTGCGAGGGCACTCAAAGCTTCCAGGTTGCAGTAGAAGGAAAAAAAAATAGAGAGAGAATCGAGGGTGGAAAACGCGCACGTATACGCGACTGGTATGTATGGCGCTGGTTTAGCCGGTTTCTGGCGCGCGTTGGTCTCTTGTCTCGGTGTGCGTTGGGCGGATGGTCGGGTGGTCTGGTGTAGGCGAACGTCTGTCTGTTGGCTGCCAGCGAGCCAGTCAATCATTACGGGGTGCGCAAGCGCGTTTTATACGTAGCGCATTTACCACCCCTTTGCCCTTCTCTCTCTCTCTCTCTCCCTCGGCCGCGTTTTCCTGTACACATGTATGCATTTGAAATTTTGTGAAAAATTTTCATTTCGTCTCACCTTCGGTGTCGCTCCTGCATTCTCCTTGCTACTAATACATCGAGTGCAGTTGGAGAGACGTAAAGACAAACAGTGGAGCGAAATGAAATAGTTAGGATTGAAAACGGAGAGGTCCAGAGAGAGGCAGAGAGAGAGAGAGAGAGAGAGAGAGAGAGAGAGAGAGAGAGAGAGAGAGAGCAGGAAACGAGGATAAAGAGGAAAGACAATTTTTGAAACAAGAGAAGGAGAAGAAGATGGTGTCGAATGAGCAGGAACCGCAAAGAGAAACAGAGGACCAAGGTGGAAAGGAAAAGATGGAAGAGCAAGAGAAGACGATGGAGAGCAAGGCACGAAGATATGGAGCAAGAGAGTCATGCCAGAGAAAAGGACGAAGATTGAAAGAGAAAAAGAATATGGAGCAAGAGAGAGAGAGAGAGAAAGGGATGAAGAGAATTCACCCCGGTTTGCTCGAGCTACAAGCACGCTACAATGCCGCCTGCCGCCGCCCATCCTGCATATTTAAGCGAGCTGTCTTGCTATGCAGTCGTTACACCCACACCGACCATCGCCACCGAACGTTGTATGTACAAACGTGCACACACCATTCCCATAGCTGCGTGTTTATGTATCGACTACTTTGAGCTAAAAAGTCGTAAGTCACGTGGCAATAGTCCTGGGGGAACGCTTTAAGGTCCTTTTCCCTGCCAGGTGTGCATGTTCCAGGTTTGAAGAACATAACGACTGCATTCGAGTGCAATTGAGTAATGAACTTTCCTACTTATGGCCTTTTGAGTCTGAGGCTCGCAATGGAAACATGCACTCGAGTAAACCAACCCTTATTTTTTGATCACCCTCTCCCCTTTTTTCTTATCTACTTGACGTTTCCCTCTCCGTTTGGAAAAGCTCTCCTTTGTCTTGATCCTTCGTTATGATTTTTTTTTTCTTCATTCCCCGCTACTTCGAGATAAACAAATTTTTCCCGCGCTTTTTCACAAGCTCGTGTCTGTTTCTCGTGCAGACGATAGGAGCAATAATTCCGCTCGGGGATGAAGAACGTTTCTTTTGCCGCAGGAGGGCATTTTTATTTTCAGGAGGTCCAATACTTTCGGGCCAAGAAATCATTTGAACTTGGCATGTTCGTGGGACGCGAATCGAGAAGTAAAAAGAGATAAAAATTCCACAGGTACTTTCGCAGGTTCTCAAGCATTCCAACGAAAAAAGGGGATGAAAAAATGGATGTATCGGTGGGGGTAGAAAGCGGTGAGTCGTCTTGAGGCGCCCTCAGGTTCATTGACGTGACGTCCTCGAAGTTGTAGGATAAAAAGGGCGCATGCTCGAAACGTTGTTGCGAGGGGGTTGAAATTTCGTCGTAGTGGTTGCCGAAAGGAGGGATTCACGTTAGAGGGGTAGTTTTGCGGGGCGAGTGCGCGAACCACCGGATCAGGGGAGGGGGCTCAAGAGAGAGAGAGAGAGGATGAGGGTTGAGTTGCCAGCAGTGGTTCGGTACACAGAGAAGTGAACGCGGGGGCGCGCACTCCCGTGAAGCGAGAGGGATGAACAGAGCGAGACAGAAAGGTCGAAGCTTTGCTTCTCTTCGCTTTTACCCCATAGAAATATATCTATATACCCACTACTCTCGCCTCCGTTACTCTTGCTTCGTTTACTCTCTTCCTCCCTCATTCGCTCGCGCGTACTCGCCCTCTCTCTCTCTCGCTCTCTCTAGGCTAGGGGTGTTTCCATGGCTACGGCGCTCGCGCCTTGACATTGACAAATGGCCGGCCGAGGGTGAGCCGAACAGCGGTGCTTTTACATATGCAGGGACACCCATTTGTCCATTCGGGGTGCGAGAGCCTTGCCTCGAATGCTCTCGCGCTATTCGCCCTCTCTCTCCTTCTCTCTTTTTAACCCTCTTTCTCATATTCTCTGTCTATTCTTCCTCTCACTTTATCCTCGCCGAGGGCGAGCTTTTGTAAAGCTTTTTGGCCTCCGATACGATACAAAACCCTATATCTATATCTTTCATTCTGACCATATAGATATTTTTTTTTTTCGATGCTTGTACAGCATCCTCTCCCTCCCGCCCTCCTGCCCCTTTATTTTTCCTCTCCCCCTTCCTTCCTTTCTCCTCGATATCGCGTTCGAGAACAAGAGCCATAGCCAACCCGAGGAAACTCCGAATTCGATACCGCAAGGGGGCCCAAAAGGCCGAAGGGGATCCACACAGTCAACGTAGCAAACGCATCCGTCCGATTCCTTACACGATTTCCCTATTGTGGTGACGACGTCGCGCACCGTCGCTCACCTAACAAATGAGGATACGTACCTACCCTGGGCTAGTCCTTAACAACCTTATCGTACAATTTTTACACGACAATCCCTCCCCCCAATTTCCCACTAGTACAAAATAAATTTTACCTTTTCGTGTAAACTTTTTTTTTAACCAATTTCACTAATATTTTGCATTTTCATCTCAAAATTTGTCCAGTCTTTAGTATCCGGCTTTGCCGGATAAATTGCATACAGAAAAAGGGAAAATTTATTAAGAAACAAAAAAAAACAACAACAACAAGCCGATCAGCTGTGCTCGTAATTTTTTCCTCAAGCCATGAAACTTTTGTTCAAACTCCTGAAACTTTATTTACAGGCTGTCAGATATCAAGGCAAATATTTAACAAGGTAAATTCCAGCTGGGATATATCTATATAATCTGCGGCAACGTGGAGCATCACACTGGTTGGGAAGACAACGTCATAATCGCATCCCTAGAGAGAAAACGATACCCCCGCTGTTACGAGCTGTAACACCCGGGTCTCACGGTGAGAGTAATATTTCGTATATAACCAGAGATGCCCCAATCCGCCACTGATGCCACTATGATATGTTTCTTGCTCTCGCTCTCCTAACTGGTGCCCTTCCAGTCTCTATATCTATGAGCCCAGAATATTATTACCTTTTCGTATATACAGACTGAATCAAAAATCTGCTTCGTAAAAGTCAACTTCACGTAGTCTCGAAATTGTGATTAAAAAATTCAATTTTTCCTTCCGGACGTAAAAACGCACTTGATTCTTTGCTGATTTTTTTTCGCCGTTTTAAAAATTAGATAAAAAATTATCATCCCGATATTTTAATCGGAAAAGCTCCAAACTAATAGCCTGAATTTTCATGTGTCGTTTAAAACGATACTGGCAACGCAGCAAGCGTTTAAACATGGCTAGGGTCATTCCGACCCCGTGTGACCACCGCATTATTTCTAGAACGTGTGACCACGGAGGGTTAATAGGTTTTTTAGCTTTTGATCTCTGACTACGCGTCGTTGCTTTGCTGCATATTTTGAGACATCCTGTACGTACATACGTACGTATAAATATGTTTATATACATTGCACCCCCTTTCTGTGCTTTAGCGAACGACCACTCCCTCGACGAGCCCGAGTTCCTCTCTAATATCTCATTATAGCCTGCTCGCTCCATACTCACCAGCCAGTCCTACCATTACGAGATTGTTTTGCCGGCAAAGCTGCCTCCCGAACGTCAACGCTTAATATATTGCCCACCTTATATGCACATCTATATACACATATATATGGACAGAACCAACAGCCAAGGCTTGATCGCTTGTTCCTTTGGACCGAGAGAATCCAGAGAATCCCTGAATGCCAAAGGGTTTCGATAAACTTTTTCGTATACCACATCATTTTTATTCCGACTTGTCGATGTCTCCAATTTTGGATGAAGGATAATGCCGAGCAATGGCGATCGACTGAGCAAAAATGTTTCATCATCACTAAAAAACTTTCAAGGCTCTCGTTTTATTTTAGCAAAATTGTATTTTCCTCCAAAAATGTTCGATGTTTCGAAATTCATTCATGAATCGGAAAATAATTGATATTCCTAGTTTTTTTTTTTTTTTTTTTTTTTTTTTTTTTTTTTTTTTTTTTTTTATTATTTTTTTTTTTTTTTTTTTTTTTTTTTTTTTTTGTGATGGTGGGAGTTTGAGGCATCGAGCATACGAAAATAATTGGTATATCTTTCCCTGATTCTCTCGACTTCTCTCTTCCGGCGTCCTCCGCTAACAAGGTCCATTTCCATGGAATAACCATCAACGGTAATTGGCACCTACGCTGGCAAGGAGAGAGGGTGAGACTGCGGGGGGTTGAGGAGGGAGAGGTAGAGGGAGGAGGCGGTGTTATAACGCCCCCGCAAAGCATCAAGTCGACGAGAAACCACCACTGCGGCACCCTCCTCCGTATTGTTGCGTTACATATCTGTATTCGTGAACAGCGATCATATTTCGCAGAGAGTCAGAAACGCTAGATCGCGAATAAAGGGTCGTGCATCAGGAGAGGGGGGGGGGGGGATTGCGGAAAAATCGTAATGTGAGAACAATAAGAGAGACGAGAAATAAAGCGCCGCATAGGATGGAGAAAAACAAAAATGTACGGATGTCGACGACGAAAGATCAGAAAAGAGAAAATACAATGAGGCTCCGTGACGCCGTTCCGCGTGTTCGTCGACGCTGGCCCTCTCTCCGTTCTAACGCCCTGGTACCCTTTGGCCATTCTTGACGTTCGCCACTGAAACGAAGAGGCGGTTCCGCTACGACGGCGATTGTTAACAAAGCTCGATCGCGACCATCGACGGCTCACTAACAACCTATCCGCCCACTTTTTCCCAGTTGTATGTCTCCCGCATATACACACATATCACCGTATATGGCATTATATTCGACACTGAAACAACGTCAAATGATATACGCGACAAAGTAACGATGAAACGTGCTCTTTTGTGCTTTCTCTCGAATTGAAAGGAAAGGAATGCTCTACACGTTCCCTCGCATTAACGACGTGACGGAGCAAACGTCAAAAAGTCTCTCGCACGTCAAAAATGATGAAAATTCCACTTTTTTCTTGCAGCCTCCGCAAAACCAACGATGCAAATCAGCGAACACGAGTTTTTCAGCCGAGTCGATTGAAACAGCCCGCCGTAAGTTTCGTCTTCAAATTTTTCAACTTGTTTTTTTAAATATAATTCTGAAAATCGTGACGACAAAAAATAAGAACGATTTGCCCTAATGATCTTGGGCCGCTGATTGAATTTATCATGCGAACAACCTCCGTCGGTCCTCAAGGACATGCGTGTCTGATTCAGAGGGTTTATCGAGAAAATAAAGATGGAAACTGCCACATTTTACACAAGATGTAGCATTTAATGCTGACGTTTCTTTTTTTTTTCCAAAAAAACACTATACAATGGACACTCTCTAACACAGATCACCATTTCGACGATTCGTATCCCGAAAAAACGACCATTTACCAGCCGCGTATTTAGTTTTTTTTTCATTATACTCGAAATCTTTGATTAAAATGTCCGATTGTTGCGAAAAATCGCGAATTTTCGACGACGAGTCAATCAGCCCGAATTCTACGTTTTATCCCTCGAACGATGCTCGAATTAAAAGTTCTTTTCTATGTGAATATTTCTGCCTCTTATTTGTTTCTCGTCCGTGCACTTAGTCCCACAATATTCGAATAACTTAACATCGACGATGTCACTCGTTCGGTTGATCTCGTCAATATTATTGACCCTTTGACGTTTGGTGTACGGACAAAGCTCGCGTGATAGAGGAAACGATATCCTGCGCTTAGTCTCGTGACGAAAAATTGAAAATTTGTTATTCCATTTTGATGTTGAAATCGAGGAATTGACTAATATTCGCAAGCGCAAAGTCCTTAACGCTATCGAGATTTACAAAAAGCATGAAAAAACAATGAATAATGTTGTCGCAGTTGTGGTTGCTGTTGATCTTTCTTTTTTTTTCACTTTTGTTAAATTTATTTGCCTTTTTTTTCTTTACTTAGGTGTCAATAGTCATCAATGCGCAAACAGTGGAAAAAATCTGATTCCATACCGATACAATAAATTTTAGCTTATTATACATCATCGTTATCAATTATCATTTATCATTATGATGATAACGATAATAATCATCATTATCATAAACGTCATAATCGTATTATCGTCATTCCATAATTATACAATAATTATTATACATTTTTTTTTTTCTCTCTTTCTCTTTCTCTCTCTCTCGTTCACTCTTTCCCTTTCGTATTTTCACCCCCGTTCAAGCACATTGTTTATTTTTATTTAATTTTCCCTTAATTCCTAGTCTCTCCTCATCCTCTTTTACACTCACACATACTCACAATCTCACGTACGCACAAATCGTACCTGTTTTCTCTCTCTTTCTCGCACGCACGTTCCTTTATTTCATTTTCTATTTTTTTTATTCTCTCACTCTCGTATATCGCTGCGCATAAAAACTCGGTTTACTTTGCTTCCTCTTGTTTTTTTTCCTCTTCATCATCTTTCGTTTACTCTCTAACATGATTATTACTTAGATACCTTAACTGTTACTTCGTATACATTTTTAAGGCGATGATTCAATCGAGTGAACTCATGTTTTTCTTTTACTCTTTTTCCTTTTCATTTCTTCTGGGTTTTCAATTATTTTCTTTTCGCTTTACGAACAGCCAATGTTTTCCAGGTCGTCAAGTGACACGCATATACGATCGTTGCGGTTTATTCGCTCGCGGAATTTCGACTTTTCGTCAAACGCATTTCTACCCACCGATTTCTTCCTTTTTCTCCTCAAACTTGGGCCTTTTTCTTGCACTCTCTTGGAACCTCGTCATTCGTTCGACAATTGCACTAACCAAAAAATTCACCTGCGCATACACGTTCGTGCGAATTCTACATCCTGTGCCCAAACCATCAGAGATCCTTCCACAATGTCACTCCTTTCTGGTTGTTTTTTCGAAAATTTTCAACTTTTGCTCAACCCGAAACATGCACGAAGCTAAATTCAAAGGACACTCGAAAATTTTTACAAATTTTCACACACTATCGAAATTTTAAGATTCCCAATATTTAACACTTCCACGTCCTCGTGCAACTTTTAGATATTCACGTGCTCGGAGCTCCGATACTTTTGGCCATTGCTTTACGAATTCGTATAAACTTTTGTTTATACGAATGCACACGTATACATTCGGAAATATATTTACGCTCTGGCTAAGCTGACTAGCAATGAGAACAACTAAAGTTTCATAAAAAACAAGGTTCCAAAAGGACGAATTATTGGTCTGAACTGTCAATTGTAAAAATGCTGCTCGATTGATAATCAAGATATTTGGTCCAGCGGATAAAAAACGTTGTTGTTGTTGTTGTTGTTTTTTTTTTATAAATTTTTTCATTTCGTGTGGACGAGGGTGTTTTTTTTTCGAAATGAAAAATGCATCGTTACGAGACGTTGAACGAACAATAGAAGTATTTCGGATGTCAACAAAATTAAACAATCTACTGGTCAACAAATACATCGATTAAAAAATTTCCGAACATTCTCCTACAGTCCCTCACCGCTCGGAGTTATTAATTTTTTCTTGTTTTATTCAACATTGTCGAAAATTGTCATTCTGAATTGTCACGAGTTTGAAATGTTTGATTGTCGATGTTTGCGCAATAAAAATAACGAATGACAAATGAAAGGAAAATAGGATAGAAAGTCACATGCCAGAAACGATTAAAAATGTACATGTTAACGTTAATCCTACGATAGTCGAGGGCTCCCTTAAATAATAATACCCTGTGTATCTAAAATCGTACGTTATTTTCTTTACAATCAATATACCTCGTTAGTCAATTAAATAAATACTCGAGTTATTTTCAATAAAAACGAAAAGAAGAAAAATGTCTTTAAAAATATGAACAATTTTCGACAAGTTCCATTAATTGTCATTCTCTCATTTTTATTCCGACGTTACGAGATCCGCGAGCGAATAAAACGATCGTCGATTTTTCAATAATGGTCACAAGACGACTCACATGTTGTTTTTTTTTTTTCCTTTTTTTTTTTAATTTCAATTAACGAAGAAATAATATTTGTATAATGAACGATCGACTTTCGCACCTGAGTCTTTCGGTATACGTGGGTATTTTTTGTTTTGTTTCATTTAGTATACTAGAACGTCGAGCGAGTTTCGTGAAGAGATCGAGACAATTCCACTTGCTGTTTCGTGGCAAAAAAACTTTTAGCTTCTCCTATCGAACGAAAAATGAAAATAAATCGTCGACGAAGACGAAATTGTGACGATCTCTCAGCTTCGCTCGCGATGACATTGAGAACATTTAAAAATTTTTACAATGCTTCATATCCTTTTATTACTTGATTCCGTTTTACTTCGTAATCTTGACGTGTATGCAGGCGTAGTGAAAATATCGATAACATTTCTTTTATATTCAGTTAATCCGTTATCTTTACTTTTTATTTTTACTTTTTCAAATTTCTTCCGACAGTTTTTGCAACATTCATGGCTCACAGACGAACATTTTTCCAGATTTTCCATATGCTCGTTAAGATAGGAAAAAATAAATTATTCCATTTTCGAGTCTTTGATTTTTCGAGGAAAAAAAAAAAAAAAAATAGTTTTTCTCCATAATTTGGAAAGGACCAGAAATTTCGGTGCATTTTATCGACAATTCGATTTGTTTATGTAACAAACTAAACTTGCAAACGATATATTTCGGTATGTCAATCAAAATGCTATAAAATAAGGGCCCAAACGTTGGTATGCTTGATAAAAATCAATGTCGATAATAAAAAATATAAAAAATAATTAAAAATAGAATTTTTTCGTTGTATAAATTTTTCTTGTTCGCTTTTTTGTTTCAAAGTGTTGAAAAGATGTCGAAATTGCGACCGGTTCGAAAACTTGGGAGGAAATTTAAATCGGGATAATAAATAAAAATAATATTCGTCTGTGTGCGTGAATTTTTGTTCGTACACGTTAAAGTACCCTTGGTTGGAAAAAAGAAAGTATTTCTTTCGAGTTACGTATATCATGAGGGAGAGGGGCGCTCGCGAATATTAGTATATCTCGTATAGAAATATATATATTAAAAAATTGTTTCCCTTCATGGAGGGTTGGAGGGTGAGTGGACAGTGTGTTTCCGAGAATAGCCAAAAGTAATAAAACACCGAGAAAAAAGGTGCGAATATGTAAAATACTTTGTTTCCCACTAAAGTAAAATAAATTGATGAAATAAAAAAAAAAAAACATTCTTTCCAAATGAGTTTTTGGAAGATAAGAGGAACGATGCTCCAGAAATGTGTGGATACGAATTAAAAAACCGATAACCAACGAATTGATGTGAGAGTAAGAGAGAACAAAAAAAAGTATAAAAAATAAAATAAAAAACGTCAACGCAGAGACGTGAGAAAAAAAAAACAAAAGTTCGAGCGACTGACGCAGACGATGCAACGAAACAAAGGGGTCGGGGGTTGGGGAGGGCAGGCGCTATGTTTTTCATGAATTTGTCGTTACTTTCAGCCCTAAATTAAACCTACTCACGTAATATGTATATTTCTATAATACATTGCTTTCGCTTCGCCGGGCATTTTTAATTTTTCATATATATATAATTTCTTGTTTGTTTATTTGTTTTTAATATGTCGTATACCTTTTGCAATAATTAATCGACTATCGAAAAAAAAGAAACGGTTGCCACAAATCGTCAAGTATTATCGCTCGGTGGTGATCGGTTCCGTGAGCAAAACGCAAATTCAGCTTTGCGCAAGTTTCAAACTTTGTTTCGAAGTCACTCGATTTTTAATTAAAACTCGCAATCGGTGGTTTCTGGGTGTGTTTGGTGATTTTTTGTCTCGATTGTCAGTTCCCATTGCTCGTGCTCGATGGACTGACGAGCTAGTCGATATTTATTCGTTCGATGAGTTTTTGAAAAAACGAGAATCATTTTTTCATGTGGTTTCATTGTTTTCTTTGCTTTCACCGAGTCCATCCGAGCGTTTTTTTTATTTCTTCGCGCATTTATCTCGTTCGCATCATCCGCCTCCGTCCCTCCTTCGCACTCAATTGAATTAACTATTTATACACAATATATTATTCGTAAAATGTAATTATTAGATTTTTTCTTTCCATTGTTGTTGTTTGTTGTTGCTGTTTGTTTTAATGAAATAGCTAGGACGAGCAGCTTTTGGCTTTCGTCACTTCCGGTTCAGCGCGCGAGAAGAACACTCTGTGTGTGTGTGTGTGGTGTTCTCTTTGTTTTTAAGTTTCTCCGGGTTATTTTTCGACGCGTATAAATGACTCTGGCATTTAAATCAGTCTCCACGTTTGGCGGCCGCCAGAATTTTCCATTCCGGGACTCGCTAGAGCTCTGTGTCGAATCTTTCGAAACTTTTCACCAGTTGGTTTCTTCATTAATCGTTTTAAAACGCCTCACCGGATTGCTTCTCTTTACAACTGGTCGAGGAGGGCTCTGCGCGTGTTAATTAAATTTATAATTATTTATTCCTTTTTGTTTATACATAATATATCAGTTACTTCGGTTTAATAGTGAAATTTATTAATATTTAAGAACTGTACAAATTTAATGTCACCTAAGTCGAGAATGTCGACGCTCGTAACACTCTGTCCTTCTCTCGTCGTTCTATCGACTTCCGCACCCTCTCCACCCCTCGCCATAATTTATTGAGCCTTTTTAAGGGCCATTAGCACTTTTCGTCGCAAGGTTTTTCCTCCTTACATTTCACACGAGTCCTAGAACGTGTTTTCTTTCCTTTACTTTCTCGCGCTCCCTCTCCTTTCGTTTTATTGTTCACGAGCGACCGTACATGCCCCGATTTTTTTTTTCGCGAACATCGGTAATGTACATGCCCGCTAAAAAAAAAAAGAAATTGCCTATATCCACTATATTCATTATATAGTCCTCTTCGATTGCGATCGTATTAAAATTTAACATTTATATCTCAATCACTACAATATTACACCGCAATATTTGTACAAAGAACAATCACATGAATTTCGTCGCGACCAATCCTCCCTCATCCCTTTCACTTTATTTTTCTCCCACCCTAATTGTTTATTTCTTTTCTCTGTCTTTCCGTCCATTTTTTAAATACTTTTTATCTTTTCTTTTTTTCGTGTTTTTTGGTCGCGCTTTTCTCTAACCAGTTCGCAGGTTCGCTCCTTTGTACCCCGATGGGCTTTTCGTTTACCAGCGAAAATTATTCTCGGTATTTTCCTACCGCTCTTCGACCATTATTTCAAAATAATTTTCACCGCACCGGAAACATGGGAAGAATTTATCGAGCTGACGCACTTCGCGATCCGATGATTTTTTTGTCTCGTGTTTCTTTTTTCTTTTTCTTTTTTTTTTTGTTACTCCTCTTCCTTACTCGCCCTTGTCTTCAGTTTCGTCTCTCGATATGTGTGACAAAAAAATGCCATCGCGAACTCGATCAGCACGGTTCCAAGGTTTCAGCCCTTTTTTCCATTCTTCCTCGTTCGTTTCTTTGCCTCCGTCTTGCATTATTCTGCCTTTATTTATTTATTTCGTATACTCGTCGACTTTTACTGCCATTGACCCATTCGACTCTGCATTCAGCTGCAACACCAATCAACAACATTTTAATATTTTATCAAGAAAATTCATTCGCAGCTTCGAAAACGAGCAGCAAAATAGTTGATAAAATAAAAATTGATATTTCATCGTCACGATCGATATTCATTAGTTTCGAAAAAAAATAAACAGAAAAAGGAAAATCAATTAGGATAAAAAGTGATGTGAAAATTCGTTATAACCTCGTGACACGTGTTCGCGATAGAGGCAAGAGAAAAGAGGTAGACTTACCTTTATAAGTGATGGCCGTAGTACTCGGGTGGATAATGGTATTGGTTGTGGAAGGTTGGATCACCAGGAGGTCGGTGCATCATGCTCGCTGCTTGTCCGTCCATCATGTAGCCCATCGTCGCGTCAGGACTGTACGCCCCGCTTGGACCTGCGGACAATGGCGGAAAAACTACACGTTACTACGGTCAGAACACTGTTCTGAAACTGCCAAGGGACTACTCGACAATGCTCTCTCATTAACGTTACTTTGTGCTAATAAATTCCGATTTTTTTTCTCCCTTTGTTGCACTCAATAAATTGCCATTGAGAATCTTGGAAAAAATGTCGATGGACGTGTTTTATTTTTATTTTTAAAGCATAGAAAAACTTCGTTCAACATATAATGGAATTTTGAGTGGCATCATATTGTTTTTTAAGGGCTTTTCCAAAAATCGTCTGGTGAAAAAAAAAAGAGAGGGCCTTGTCTGCGTAGCTGAAATCGTCCGAGGCAATCTTCACTATAATGAAAAATTGATTAAAGATCATCTGAGACTAAATTAGCTTGTCTGTGTGTTGTGTGTATATATGTTGAAGAATAGTATTCGCAGGACGATCTCTCGAGTGTTTTGCGACTTGATTGCAAATAAGAAAATCAATAAATATCTGCGAAAGGAGCTCAAAACATTTAATGACCGAAGTAACTCGTTAGGGTGCTCGTTTTCTGATAAAATTTCAATTTTCCTCGAGACTAGTCTTCCCGAAGTTTCCTTCCTTTTCTTTATCAAAGGAGCTTATTTCTCGATCGATTTCTAGAGTTTCGCTGTCATCGGCGGCCCGGTAATGGCGTAAGCAGCCCGAACATCGTTTTTCTCTTTTCATTCTCTGGCTCTCTCCTGAGCTTTTGGTACGAGGAGCCAAGGGGACAACGAAGCGACTACCCCGGTAGTTTTAATGTTCGTATCTTAATGTATATTGCCACGATAAATCAGGTCCACTGATTGCGTCTCACCCCCTAGATAGGAAAGAAGAGAGAGAGAGAGAGAGGGAAAGAGAAGGAAGGAATGGTGGAGGGCGACCAAGACCTCATAATGCTTTATATTGCTGCTGCTTCGATTTTCAAGCAAAATTCCCCTCCACGTTCAAGACCAATTGTACAATTCTCCATTCCACATACACATACACATATAGAGCTTTTATTATGCTAAACCGAGACTCGATTCACGAAGCCGATCAGTCTCGATACATCGATTTAAATAGCCCACGTGTGTATCAGCCAACTCTATCCACTCACGTCGAGAGGTTTGTAAATCTCGTGCGCATACACGAGCGAAACAAACTCGCACGTAGATCTTTACTCCATCTATTTATATTCGATCGTTTTGGTGCATTGGCTTCTGAATTTAAAAAAAATTTCATGATGTTCCCATGAAAATGGAGGAAAAGAAACCAAAAAATAAAAAATTATCGCGATGAAAAAATGAACAGCCGGAAAAGCCGTGAAAAACATTTCGAAAATAAACGAATAGCGAATAAATCAATTTCCCTTATAAAAACGTCAGAGAATTATATTTTTCCCACACGATCGGGCAATTTTCATGAGGAAAATAGATAATGGAATATGTCAATGGAATATTGTGGATTTTGGTGGTATGCAAAGAAATAAAAATAATACTTTTCTTCTCCGGTGAGGGGTTCATGGGTTTTATGAAGAAAGCTCGTTTCTTAGCCCCCAGGGCATCGGCTGCGGCTTTGCATCTTGCTTTCTCTCTTCGCTCTCCTCTGTCTAGCGTATATAACAAACGCTCACCGCGCTCGCGTTTTATTTAACCCACCGGGGCCGCGCCGTAAATCACGATTATTGCTCAAACCTTTCCCCTCTTTTTCCCTCTCTCACCCTTAACAAACTTTTTCACCCACAAATTCCACCCCCGCCCTCTTCTCTTTCTCTACCAGGATCACGAATAATCCGGAAAAGATCATGGCTCGTGACAAATCAAAGCATTTCTCAAATTCCAACAATATTGCCATCATTCTCCGAACAAACATCAGCAGGAAACCAAAACAAAAATTATTTACAATTTTTTCCACTAAAATCCAAACGTCAAATATTTTCTTCACGACCAAAAAGTTTCATTACCATAAATATCGCCCACCGATTCATCCAAATTCTGCATACGAGACCTCACGAATTTATTATTATTATTATTATTATTATTATTATGAGATAGAGCTTTAATGGAGACTTATGCATGTATATAAGACTAGAGACAACTAGTGTAGTTCAGAGCGAGGCAAGAGAGTGATCTGGGCTCGGTCTAAGGATCGCCAGGAGACGGTGGAATGTTGCCTGGTATTATAGCCACTCGGGCGATATTCCACTAACGAGGGATGCGCTTGTAGTGTGATTAAACCGTGCAATAACGCAGCAGGGAGTCTTAGATAGCTGGACAGACCACAATATGGGAAATTAAGGAATCGTCTTACCACCAGCTATATATATAATAATATGTGCACACAAATAATATATATGTGGGACGTAGAAATGAAGAGAACGAATATAATAGACTGTGGACTCAAGAGGAAGACAGCAACCGAAAGTGAGACCTGCTTCAAGGGGACGTAGCTGGCTCTTGAGCAGAGAACGAGAGAGAGAGAGAGAGAAACGATTCTCTTGACGGTAACTGCTCGAACTAACGTACATATATACCCGATCCAGGGGCATCCCGAATCCATACCATTATATGCCCCATCTCGGATTTCCGTGCTCATCCTCTCCCCCCAAACTCAACGGGTAATTGCCTCTTTCTTCCCAACTCTCATTCACCATCCTTGAAGAACTTCATGCATCTGAGATTCACTATTTTTCAAACTATTGCAGATTAAATGAGATTTTGTAGGAATTCAACAAACTTTTTCCTCTTTCGAAAATGCTTGCTATTTGTTGTGGACGCTTCACCAACGATTAAGCGTAATGGTAAGTCCCCGAATGATCTAGACTTCATCGAGTCTGAGATACTCAACATCTGGAGTCAATAAAGTTTCATGAAATGTTTCATTTTAGGCATTGATTGATTTGTCAGAACATTCATCGAGTCAACATCAAAATTTATTTCTAATTCGAATATTTTCTCATTCCATTGTCAACTGATTTAATCCTGTGAATTAATTCAATGGAATATATTTAATTGACATTTGATTCGAGGAGAAACGCATTACGAGGAAGCTTGGGGATCAAATAAGTGTAAACAGCGTTACCGTAAAGTGGGGTCAATTCGATAAAGTTAAAATGAGCAGAGGTTAGGCGTGTTTTACCTCTTGGCACTGTCGCCCTCTTCCGGATACACGAGAAAAACAGCGAGTAATGCAATAAAGCTCCCCACAGAAAAGCTCACAGGGGGTGGATTTGGTCTAACTCTCTCGTGTTCCTGCTTTTCTGCGAAACCGTTTAAATCCCGATCACAGGCTATACGCTACTCCACTCCGTGACGTTTCGTCCGGATTCTCTGTTTTCGTCACGTGCTCAGGGACCTTCGTAATTTATTTAGAAACATCGCACCAGGCAACCCTTAATTGCTGACGTTTAAGCCAAGCCTCAAAGGACATCTCATCCACCCACGTATACGTAAACGTCGAAAACGATTTTTATAATCCACCCAACGCAATAGCTTTGCTTCCAAATTTCTATCGATTATTTTTCAGACAAATTTTTTTTTTATCGATAACCTCGAAGTGGAAAACTCAGAGAAAAAAATCAGACAAGCATTAGAAAGAAATTGATAAATCTTGGGGTGAAAAAGTTTGCCTCGTAGTTTAAAAGTCTGTCACAGTGATTCGTGTAAACTGGAACGATCGGGGACATTTCTCGTTTAAATCTGTCGTTGTACGTCGTGACGTGAGTTTCGATAGGAGTCACTTGGCATGAATTATTTGTGAAGCGTTCAGGGGATTAGAGGATGACACCGATCGTCACGTTTTGCTTTTCGATATCTCGGCACCGCCCTAATCTTACTCTCGTACGACTTACTCTCGATTCAACATTTACAGTAACGTAAGAACCGCAAGGGAGAAGGTAGGGAAAGTTTCTATGTGTGTGTGTGTGTGTGTGTGCGAGGAATGGGAGAGAGAAGAGACGAAAGATGACAAAATTGGAGAGCACGATCGTCGCTAACGGGCTCCTCCCTATGCCATTTTCTCCGTCCAACTGCGTGTGCCTCGTCGCCGTTGTTTTTTTTGTTCTTGTGAGCGAACGAAGCCATAATGTTTTTGTTTTCTTGATAAAAAAAAAGCGAAGCACTTTTTCTGTCGCTCTTTCCGTTTTTTCTTCTTTCAGGATCTTTTAATCGTTATTTTTATCGACGATAATTGAATGATTGAATTTGGAAAAATGTACAAGATCCTCTAAGGCTACAGGGAGACTGACCTATGTCCTGGATTCTGTGAGAAATGGAATTGGTTGAAGGAACAAGAGACGATGAATTAGGACGCGATTCCAGTGGAATTGCATTCAGTTACCCAAAGGAATAATCGCCTAATTAAATTCCATTCAAGAGGGTGTCATTTTGAAGTAAAAGGGTTGAAGGGCAGGGGAGAGAGCAGAAGCAGGAAGAGAGCTTGAGTTCGCTTGGCAGGCTAGCAGCGAAATCCCTGGACTCCTGGAAACGTTGAACACGAGAACAACATTAGTACTAACTTATGGTTTGTGGCCTGTGGACTGAGCATTGCCAGTATTCCGGTTAGTGGTTATACTGTTCACGGAAACTGGGAGAACGGATGAAAAGATGAAAGGGTTGGAGAGCGAAGCTATGAGAGAAAAGCCAATTGGAAGGATTCCCGTGAGAGGTTACTTCCTAAATCCCAGTCTCCGAGTGTTTGCGTTACCTCAAACTAAGTTCTCGACGACAGATCAACTCTGTCAGTGTCTCGAGACTACTCTGAATTTCCTAAGAACCTTTCGAGTGAAAAAGATTCTCAGAAAATAGTGGTAAACGACGTCATGTCCTGGTTGAATGAGAGAAAATATTTCCCTTTAAAGTTTTGATGATTTTTCATACCGGAATAATTCCGTGAAAGATTTTTATTATTTTTTCACGTTTTTCCTTCATTTGGATCATTTCTCAATTTTCGTATAAACTTGCAATTGTCTCGGAGCTGTAATTCAACAAATCAACGTCATTGTAGCAGCTACACACAGAAAGGTCAGTGTCTAGTGGAGAACAATGTGAAGAGAGCTACTGAAACGAGTCAGACGTAAAGTCCTTGTGGTATCGTGGACAGAAGAAGCCTCCGGAAGTCGTGAGCAACCCCAAAGTTATTTCTCTTTCTCTCTCTCTTTGCCTTTCTCTGTCGGGATCCTCATCTCTGTTGCTGCGTCTTCTCCCTCGGTGGACTATCATCTGGGTCGCCCTAGTGCGTGTTCTCCAACACGGTGATCTGTTCGGGAAGGCAAAAGCGAGGACGATGATGTAGAAAGAGAAAGTACGACGTCGACGTCGAGATTCTATGCTCCGAGTTGCGGAAGCCGGAAATGTGTTCCGGAAGCTTCAACAATCCCTCGATGAAACTATTGGTCATCCGCGACGCAATACCGGAAACTCCGGATCTAATAATTCATCCCTCGCCTTCTCAACTGCGCGAATGCACCAGACTACATCTTGTTCTGTCTCTCTATTCTCTTTTTTGCTCGTTTCGAGAGATCACCAGGCATGACATAATCTGCTTTGGCTTTTCTCCTTTTTCTTTTATTCTCTCAATTTCTTTCCGTTTCTGGGAACACCCACGCCGCTATATATTCCCTTAGTGATCTCAGCAGAAATATCATTACCGCTTGCCAAATTTATCCTTCTCGTGCTTCCTCCAGTCTGGCAGTTCTTTTGGCGGTTCAAGATCGCTAGATCGATTGAACGTTCGGTCCATAGAATGCTCGATTGGCTTTTCACATTTCGGTCACTGGACTGAATTCCTCGAGACTGCACGATCAGCAGCTTTATATTTCCTTCTCCTTTTTCTACTTCTCGTTCATCCCCGCTTGTATTTTCGAAATAGCCAATAAGGTGGAAGAAAAAGAAAGAGATGGTGGGTGATGTATGGAGCGATGTAATTGCAGGAATTTAATCAATCAGAAGGAACCCTGGTCGAGTCCTCGCTGGCGTCCTCAGTGGGTAACCTTGCCCAAGCCGAGTTAAGCCCTCTGGGACTTTCATTTAAGATAAACCACCCCAAGCCCTGGCCAAAGTGGTGACCAGAAACTAGGTGGAAGAAGAAACCCAAAGAGAGAATGAAAAAACGAGCAGGCAGAAGGACTTCGCATTCGTTTGAGGCTCAACGAGACTCAAGGTCGGTCAAAGTCGGAAAAAAATGTTGCTCGTCAACGCTCCTGCACAATAAGGGATGATAAACCGCTGAGACCACGATCCTAGATTCCGCCAAAGTATTTTTTCTCCTCTACCTCACATTTCCTATTTTTTTCTGACTTTAACTTCCTAAAAGCTCCTCCGTTGCTTCATCCTCGTATTCCCGCTTACCACACATTCTCCAGCGTCCGAGTAGAAGAGTCGCCTTTTGTATACACTCCCAGCGCCCCCGCAAGAGGGCGCCCAACCCCATTTTCCCCTTCACTCCCCCTCCTCAAGTGATATATCGCCCCTTGGAGGTCGATGACTTCCGCTATTTTTCTTCCGCTGTCTCCAGCACGGCGTTTCGTTCGTATAACCCGCCGGGATATTCTATAGGGGCTGATGTATTATATATACCGTAAAAGGAGTCGAAGGAGAAACATGAAGAGGATCGCGAGCTCCGTTATCCAGGAACCCGCTGGACATCGATCGCGACTTCACCAACCTGGATGTTTCCAGCATCCCTCACTGTCTATATTGAGCTCTATGAAAACTGCACGACCTGTCGAAATTTGTCTCGAGCATTCTTCGAGATTCTTTAGCCCAGTAGAGCATTAAATGTCATTGAGTTTTTTCATATTTTTGCCAATAACTGGGATCGTAGTCCCGCGAAAGTCCCATCAGTGCTTGGACCGTGATCCCTGGAGGCTGTTTTCTCGTTCTGATCAGCGAGCACGATTGGCTGCTGAGAATCAATTACAATCTGGTCCACGAGGCTCGGTCTACGAGGGAAATGGATAGAGACGTTCCTTTTCGGAATCTCAGAATCTCTGGTCGTCAAATAAATCTTTTCTTACGTTTTTTCTTCGTTTTTTTTTTTCGCGCAGAGATGCCGGACGTTCCGGAAGTTACTGGCTTTTCAAAATTTATCAAGGACTGACGGTTCATTGCATTATTACGAATGAATTAGGAAGGAAGAGACAAGAGAAAGTATGAGGTCGATGAGAAATTCATTCGTGAATAGGAATCTCGTATTTGTCGTGGCGCGAGATGAGAAGGGACGTGAGTCGTCCCGGTCGTTCTCCTCGTCTGGTCCGACGATAAGAAGTTGCTGCATTTATGGATGATCCCTGGAGACATCCCAGGACTAACTCGTATGCTGACAAGACGAAATTAATTTCACGACTGTGTATAAACCCCGGTGTTGGCATATTTTAGCCCAGTTTCTTTCGACAATTCGGAGACCCTATTTTTTTTTTTCGTATAATTTCGCATAAATATCTCTTGAGCGGAAATACTCGACAGACAGGACTCGAGGGTCTCGTGTGTGTGTGTGTGTGTGTGTGTGTGAGCGACGAAACCATTAAAAGTGAAAAAAAAATATCAACCAAATATTATGCACGAGTAAATCTATTCCGAGTCAGCAAAGTTATGCTTCCCGGACTGGCTCAAATTGGCGAATTAAAATTAAAAAGAATTCTTCTATTTTCATCGGCCATTTTTGTTCTTCGGTTCGACGACATGCGGCGATAAATAATTAATGATTGAGAGGGTCTGCGGGGCGGTGAGTGGACAGTCCATAAACCACTTAATATTTATAAGCCACGAAATAACCAATAAGAAAGAGTTAAGGCTTAAGAAAAGGAGGAAAAAGGTTTGTGCTCGACTCTGAGGCAGCCCCTCCGGGACTACAGGACTCAACGGATGAGGAACAACGCACGAAGAGGCTCGATAGTTTGTAGGACTCTCCCGTCTCTCATATGGATCGGGAACTGGCGCGTATAGTATTTAGATATTTTAATTAACCGATCGGCTATAAATTATGATAATTAAGAGTCGATCGAGAAATTCAAAGAGGGAGAGAGACTTTGATGATGGACAGCCGATTCACTGACACACACTCTCTCTTCCTCCTGACCCTTTAGAATTTTAATCGAAGAGAAATCAAACGAATCATTTTTTTCATTATGCATATCCAGATAAATATATATATATGTGTATATTCGTGTGGGAACCGAGAGGAATATAGTGGGAGGACAAAAAGTGCATTGGAGCAACGACATCAAATGCCACAGGCGATTTCGATCGAGGATATTCGATGATGGATGGAGATTGGCCCCTGTCGTTCCTTTCACGTCAATCGACGCTATTTCCCTCTCCTCCACCTCCTCCTCCTTCTCCCCTACACATAAACTACCGTGGCATACAAAACACCCATGCGATAAATACACGTGTCAAACGGATGAAAATATTCAGATTTGCACTGGACTCTTTTAAGCAGCATCGACCGTCAGTTAGAATTGAAAAATCTATGTCACGACACACTTTTTCTTTCGTGCACCAAAGGGACCAAGATTTTCGCGTCATTCAAACTTATTTCCTCGCAAAAAATTGACATTCGCCCAAAAACCTTCCATTCAATTCACTCGATTTTCAAACAGTTTCAGGAATAATGGAAAAACATTTTTTTCACAATTAAATAAATTCGGCCAAAGATTCGGCGTCGTGGCGTTTCGAAAACCCAGAGACGAAGGAAATCGTCAGAGCTAGCGATTACAGGGAAACCACTGTATTGAATACTGCAAAAAAAGAGGAGGAGATTGGAAGGTTTTTTTGGTGGATGAAAAAAATGGTCAGAAGTGGTGATTACGGGGCCAGAAGATGTTGGAGGAGGCGGTGACCGGTTCAGCGATATGAGAATGGCCAAAGTGGTCAGAGCGATGAGAGTCGCAGACGAGGGGTGATTTTTCGTCGGGCATAGCGGTCAATGAGTTTGGAGATGAGATAGAGAGTCGAGGGTGGACCATTATAGGAGAGAACCCGATAAGATAAAGCACGTTACATATACAGACACAAATATACTCTAAATCGTAAGAGATATTCGGAACGCCAAAAGCTCCTGAATGCGTTTCTCCTTGTCGATGAGGTCGAAGCTGGACTTTGGATACACCGGATGCGATCTACTCTCGGGATGAAAAATCTTGTCCCGTTGACCGGCGACGTGAAACCCACCCTCTTCGTTTTCCTCTCTCCCTCTCTCTCTCTCTCTCTCTCTCTCTCCATACCGATCGCCCCCGGAACGTCCGAGAACTCCATTTCCGTGTCCAAGGAACAACCGAACAGGAGGAGGAGGAGAGTTCTCTCGAGCTAACCCCCTCAGCCTCTTGCCTCTTTATACGCCCTCGATATTCCAACAATCTATACACTCTTAGCGAGATGAGACAACTTGAATTCCGCTCGTTTACATGCCCTCGTGGTCGACGTGTTTTTCCTTTAACCTCTTCCGAGAATATCACCTCAGCCGAGCCTTTTGTCGAGTTGATTTTTCTCCGTTTGTTTACACTCGAACTTTTTGGCATGAATGAAAAAATACAAAACAAAAAAAAATTCTCTTAGCAATGAAACATAATCAATGGGTGCAATTTATTTTTCTACTGTGCACCGATGACAAATAGATCTCACGAAGAAATAAAAAAAATTCTACCCATGATAATGGACACTCTACTAAAGAGTAATGGAAGGCCAAATTTTTTTTCATGAGACACAACGATGGTGAATTCTTTTGGTACAATCGTATGGATAAAGAAGCGAATAATATGGTATGTATTACAGCTGTATGCTCCCTGGTGGACAGTAAAAAGAATCACCCTTACGGATGTTTTTTTTCCCTAGTCTCTCTATTTTTTTTTTCGGGTAAACACGTGGAAATGATAATAGGACGAAACGCAATTTCCTGGGTAAAGCCAGTGAGCTTTACCGAGGGCGCGTGTGTGAGTGTTCGGGGGTGTAAGTTTCAAAGATGCTAGAGGGGTTGTTTCTCAGTGAGAGAAAAAAAAGGAGAAAAAAACGCGACGACGACGACCAACGCTCCGGCAAATAATAACGTTTCTATAAGTCGGTCGTTTGTATTCGACGAGTGCCTCTATGGCACCCCATTTCAATTAACGCATGATCTATGCCCTACATGTACTGAGAAAGAGAGAGGGTGCAAAGATAAAAGTTCCAGCATCGAAAAACCTCCCGATATAGCTTATTTAAGTATAGCACACCTTCCAACCCCCTTAACCTTCTTTCTCCAGCTTACGTCTTTTGGTGTCCCAATTCCTAAACCCCATCGACACCCTAAGTAACCCTACATCACGTATACGTGACTTCCGCATCCCTGAAAATTGCACATACCCTACTTTGTGGATTAATTCTTCGGCTTTCATATTTTCCCGATGTTTACTAATCAACATCATCAACTTATCGAGTTAGCATGAAATAACGTATTTGCGCCCGCTGTAATTTAAAGCCAAAGTGTTTTTGTACCCGGACCTACGTTCATGCACTTTTTTTTACGATTCTTTGATCCAGTTCTAGAATTTTATTATTTCAATCTTTGGAGTATTTTATTTTTCGAGGCTGGATACCAGTTTTGTTAAAAATGGACGTTAGGATGATTGTAAGAATAATTGTTCATTTTTTATCCGAACTTTCGATGGGTAATGGAATAATTAACACAAGAAAAAGAAGGAAAATATTTGTTTTGAAAAATAAGTGGTCAAGTAGTAGAAGCTCGGGAAATCCTTTGGTAGAATTGTCCCCTTGGAAAATAGCAGAGCACGCTCATCAGTAATTCCGACAATATGGAAGCGTCGAAGTGGCCTGTTGTGTCGAGAGATTCCAGAGGACAATGAGAGCCAAAAAAAAGAGCAACAGCCCCAAAAATAGAGAGTGAAAAAGAAGGGAAAAAAGTGGACGGAGAACAATATGAAAATAGTCCCCAGATACCCGTACTTTTCTCCCTGCCCCCCATTTTCTATAAACGACCAAAGCCAAAGGCGTTCGCCCCCGCACGCGTCCGTCCTGCTGGAGCTCGGGTGCAATTTCTCCCAATTTCTGACCCCGGGACATCTATTTTATTTAGTCGGGGAGACATCAGGGACGTTAAAGTCTGTGGGAGAGTGAGTTGCCAGAGGAACAGCGCAGCAGGCTTTGAACAAGGGGGTGGAGAAATGGGGCTTGCTCCAACGATCTGGAGCTTTGGATATTCCATCTCTACATCTCGTGATATCCCATCGGAGTGTTGAGCTTTGTATATAGTTTGTCGGTGAAACGTTGAAATGTCCTACGAAGAGACGAAAAGGAAGAAAAAAGGAAAAACTTGGAGACGAAATAAGGGAGTAGAATCGAGTGGAAAAATAGGGATGGAAAAGCTCAAAGCAAGTCCAAACTACAAGTTGAAGGGATGGAATGGAGACGTCTTCAAAGACTTTCCATGTTCTTCTCCTACACAAACACACAGGCTCACACACATCGACAGTTTCTTTCTACACGTGCGATACCCAAGTACATACGAGTGTATATATTTGTCCTCTTTCTCTCACTGTCCCTTTCCTCCATTCGATCTGCCGAGGGAGAATCGAGTGGAAGATCTCATCCAGAGCCCTCTGGACCCAGCCAAGATGGACACAGAGAATCGCCATTACAAATTGACAAGCTTGATTGATGGCGTCCGCGAAAAAGGGCACAAAAAGGAATAGACTCGTGTGGCCGAGTGGAAAGCAACGAAAAAAAAGAGAAAAAGCAAACGAGAAAGAAACTTGGACTTGGACAGAGATTATCGAACAAGAGAGAAGCGAGAGAATTTCGAAAAACACAATAAAAAAATATTTTTATTGCACATCATTTGATCCTTTGCTGTCAATCGTTTTCCATAGAAATTACTCGAGTGTTTGAATTATCAATTTCATTTTAATTAGCCTCGTGGTATTTTTGTCCTGTTTTTTTTTTCTCTGCTTTTCTTCTTGCTCGGTCGTCGCATGAGAATGAGAAATGAAAGTAGTGGCAAATAAGTGGAATATATACAGCTTGGGTCTCGTATCCTATGCCTTATCGGAGGGAACCTCTCTCAGCGAGTCCGTGACGAATGGCTCTCCCAACTATAAGGATTCTAGGATTATATACAGATGTATAGAGCGAAGGAGAATAGTGTAAGAGTAGTATAGGGTCGAGATGCTTCTAGCTGGGAGCACCAGCTGGAATATTTGATGAAAATGGAAGCATCCCCCAAACGCAGCATCCCCATAGCTCATTCTCAGTTCATCCTTCGCTCTCTCCCTTTTTCTCATTCTCTCACTTTTTTTCTTTCTCTTTCTTCTCTTCATCCTTGCGTAAAAGTTATTCGTCTCTCGGGAGAATTCGTCGCGCCTCGAGGACACGCCGAATGACCAAATAATCGAGTAGAAATGGCAATATAAAATGGCCGAAAAATAAACAAAAACGAAACGATAGAAATCCATAGGGGATGAAAACGAACAGAAAAAAAGTCAATTGAATTTCATGGATTCGTCGGTGTGCAAGAGTTTTTTCGAATATTTTGAGGTATTTTCTGTGGTCGAAATTATTGGAAATACGATTCATGAGAGTTTTTCTTTTTTTAAAAAAATCTACGACGCTTTCGTCATAAGACAAAGTTTAAGAACCATGCACGCGGCTATTGCAAGTATTTTCATGATGAATTTGACCTTTTGCTACTGTGTAATGAAAGTTTCTTGTGTTTGCAACGAGCAAACGCCGACAGAATAATTGCGTCGATGCGTTTCGTTCTCCGATGCTTTTTTCTTCTATTTCTCATTCTGAACTTCGTCTCTTGCGTCGTCGTCGCATCGTGTGAGGCCGCGCTTTTAGTCCCAAGAGGCCAAATAACCAACCGCCTATGACATTATTCTTTCTCGACACCGAAATTGCAATTTCCTGTCACTTTGCAACAATGCTGCACGCGCTGGCTTGACGATGCAAAGAGAATGAAAAGGACAGGGGAAGAAAGGAGGAGAGAAAAAATATCATTCCGTTCCACCGACTGAGAGCAACGCTTTTCGTTCGAGAAGATAACTCGGAAAGATATGTACTTGGAGTCCCGCTATGGGAATAGCGTCGAGAAGTCTCGTAAAATCTTCCAAGGGCGAAGGTGAGGCTATTCACGAGATAGCCAACAAAAAAAATCACAACATATAGGAATGATGTTTATTGAGATTATGACGAGCGTTTTGCCATCCGTGACAAGTTGTTTATAAACCTTTATGCGCTTTGCAACCGTCGGCGCTCATCCGCGTGTGCCAAAAAGTAATTACCGAGTGGCGGTAGCGAAAGAGATTCTAATAATCCTCCCATCACCGTATTTCAAATGCATAAATAACTGAAAACATTAATGCAGAGAAATTGACTAACGGAAAAAAAAATTACAAATTAAAAAAAAAAACGAATCCTCAGAGCTAATTTTGAAAACCGAATTCTCGAATTCATTTCGTTTTCTTGTAATTGCATATTAATTATAATAAATCCCAAGACGTAGTAATTAATGTTTCATGTATCTACACTGGGTCAATTTGACCCGGACCGATTTTTCTCACCAAACTTCTTCATCAGAATGAACCATTTCTTTATTTTCATAGTTTTTTTTCTTCGTCCAACTAATTAACGAATTAATTAGTAGAATTTTTGTTCTTTGTACGTTAAGACATTCAATGGAATCAAAACATTTGCTTCGTTCAGCTTTTAACTGGATAATTTCTAGATCGACTGCTGGCGAGGAAGATAACACGAAGAAGCAACTAGTCCATATATTATTTTTTTTATTATTCCTACACACGTGTATACTGGTTGGAATTGGTAGTTAGACTGGGTGAGTATGAAAGAAGCTCTCGGTGGTTATCGGGAGGCATCATCGTGGAAACTCACCGTACGCTCGACACCGAGCTTTACGGTACTTCAGGGCTTGCTGTTACGCTTTTACTACGTCGTTCGAGAAATACAGGACGAGGGCATAAAGGCGATTTTACTTGGCGCACGTTCTCTTGCTCTTCCCTCAAATTCGTGTCTTTCTATCATTTTTTTTCTCCATATTTCATTCCTCAGACTCCGTGTCATTTGACCGGAAAATCAAACGAAAAATTTATCAATAAAGGAGTGAAAAAAAAAAACGACGATGAACAACTCTGAACGTCTAACCGCATGGGCGTGGTCGTTTGTTTTTAAAGTTTGAAAATGATGGAAAACTCACGTTCGAGTTGCAAATAGAAAGTTGGAATTTCCTTCATTAGCCTAAGAATATTTTTATTAACTTGTCGTTGTTTATGACAATGCGATTCGGCACGAATGGGACGAAACGGTTTGGAAAAAAGAGAACGAGAGGAAATGTTCGTCGCCTTGAGAAGAAAGCCGAGGCCAACAGCCTGCGAGAGTAGCAGGTTGTACCTCATAAAATGATGAACCGCAGCTTTATAGTTTATAGTTTGACTCGATGGCCACATACCAACGGATATGTATATCGTTTAGTACACGCCCATACAGTAAAATGTAGTCAGTCTCTAAACGTTTCTCGTGTGATTGAAGGGGGATTTAAAAGGGATCGTCGTTTTATGAGAGGCATTAAGGAACCGGAAATCGTTAAATTCGCGCTCCTTCTCTTCCACCTACATTGTCAGGATTATCTAGTTCTCTCGTAGGAAAGGCCGGGCATTGAAATTTCATAATCTTCGAGAAAAGTAGCCATTAAGTCGTTTCGACCAAATTTATCGTTTTTTTTTTTTTTTTTTCAGCTGATTCTTTTTCATGGCAATGAAACTTGTCAAATTATTACGCGAGATGGAAAAATAGAGACAAACAAGGAGTTATTATATTTTTTTAATGAAAAAATTTGTATTTTATTTATATTTTTAAATGTAATTAATTTTTCGTCACTTTCGAAAGAAAATTTGTAGAGTTTTTTTCTCGTATGAGCTTAGAATCGAAGACAGTGCATATTTAGGTAGATTACTGCATCTTCAGGATCCGTAGAAACTTGACAGAGGACGTCGATGAATTTTCGCTCTCTCGGGTAATAACAATGCCCGGAGGTCGAGTCAATGCGCGTTGCACATCGCAATCCTCGTAATGAAAGTATGATTGATGACGCCTGCGGCGTCTCGGGGCCCGGTCATTAGTACGTCGAGAATATACCATGCGTTACGTTCAACATTGTACCGAGGGTATGCATGTGTAGATACAACTGGAAGGAGCAACGTTCCAGCCACACAAACTCGTTTCCATAAAATAAAAAATAAAAAAATAACCGAGTTTATTGAATGTACGTTTATTTATTTATTGTTATTCCGCTTCACGTTTATTATTTTTATTGCTGTTGAAAAATGGAAATTCCATTAGCTCGATCCGAGAAAAAAAAATGAACAGACTGTATCGAATAAAAATCTAAATAATCGTTCTCCATTAAGTCAATGATTTTTCTTCGACTTTGCACCCTTAACGTTGATCAGGATTAACACAAAAATCGACATAGCCCAAAGATGACGAAAAGTGTTGAAAAAAATAGTTATCAGGCCACGTGAGAGCAAAGTCGTCGCTTCGACGGAAAAAGGACATCAGCCTGATCAGGATTGACTGCAGAATGATAATCTGTGCTGGACACGAATTTCCACTTTGCCACGAACCAACAATCTCTCTTCTCCTTTCCTTCTCTTTGGCTTCTTTTGACCACGAGGGAATATTCCTAAAAGATCTTGGCACGTCTCTAACGATATTGTATTACTGGAAGATTCTTCTGGAAGATTCTAATGAAAAAGTCCACATCTTTCGACCTCTTGGAAAGTTTTTTTCGTATTTCGTTCCAAATAAATTAAAATTTCAAATAAATTCGTCAATTTCGAATTAGCGTCAAGATTTGATACCAAAAATCTCCAAAATTTCGTACAAAGGAAAGATGAAGAAAAAATTGGTAAAGAAATATAAAAATATTGAATGTTGAAAATAATGGAGAAAGAAATCGTCGAATTGAGTTCATTTTCCGGCCCTAAATTCATCATAAGAATGTCAAAAAACGCAAAACATACGTGTACGAGCCACATTAAATGCTTGTCCTGGGTCAGCTGAAGCTGCTGCGAGAAAAGCCCAGTTTCGGTGAAACAAACAACCCGTAATTCAGTTGAGTGTTTATGAGGGGTCCAGTCGTAAAAGTGTATGGGAATAGTCTCTCGTGTTTCGGCCGTTGAATAGCCCACAAACCTAAACTTACATGTATACATGAGAAAACACCAGATCAACCCCTAAACTTTTTCACGTTCTCTTTGGCTCAAAGAAAGCGAGAGAAATTCAGGACCAAATGAGATCGAAAGAGGAGGGAGGGAGAAAAATGAAAAAAAGGATATTTTTTGCAAAAAGATGGAGGAAAATAAAAGAGGACGACAAAAATAGTGGTTTTTTGGGCGAAGCTGGAAGAAAAAATATATTGTTGGGAGAAGAAAAGAACGAGACAGAGAAAAGGAGATAAAAAAACGAAGCAGCATGTTGCCGGATCGTAAAACTCGGTCTGATCACCGCTACCAATTATCCCGCCGTTATCTGAACGTTATCCGGAACGTTATCCACCGACTCGAATCCCTCTTACAGACGAGACGATGCTACTGAGACTCTCCCCTCCGCTACTTCACTCTTACAGCCTTTTGCGGCTCCCATTTCCTTCCGTTTTCCCATACACATGTGTATGGGCCTTTTTATGTCAGATGACTCGAATATCGCGTCCCCGAACGACTCCCTTCATAATTAAAATATAAAAACCCGTCGATTTTGCATCGACAACATTTTTTTTATAGACCGAAACATTTTTTTACTGGATTTCATTTAAAAGTAATGTTTTTTCGAAATCTCTTTTGACTTGAGTTTTTTTTGTTTGAAAAATCGGTGCAATCATATCTTTCGTGCTGATTCATATCGCTAATAAAAATAATTATAAGGACTTCCGGGCTGCTCGATTAAAAAATAAGGAACTGGTTGGAATTCTCATGGGAAACCCTATGGATCGAAGTATTGGATGCTGCTTCCATCCAAGATCTGGAACAAGCAATGTATCCTCTCGAACTATTGGCAACTTTACTACCCCGATGAGAGGAAAAGTAGAGTAAATGGGCTGGCCAGTAAATAGCAGTATCTACTGTTTCAAGAGCCCTACCCTACTTGTCGTATTTTACTGCAAACGAAGTGATTCCCACGTCGTAAATGGGAGCTTGGTATACATACAACTCTATTCTGTTTCTTATTGCACTCGAAATCCGTGAAATTATATTTTTGTAGCAAGAGAAGACAATAAACTTTAAATAGAGATATTTTTCTTAATGCATTTTATTACACTTTTTCCTTAAAAGCTATGAATTTGTTGAATTTTTCATTGATACAGAAAAAACAGTATTTTCATATCTAAGTTAATTTTTCATGCCTTTTCCAAATCCATGAAGTAAAATTTATTTACCAATCAGTTTTATTTTCGATTCAGCATTATTAAAGACCCAAGGATTTTTCATTGCAACATTATTTCTGGTATTTCGGTCTCGAATTTGATTCTTGGATATTTCCCAGAGTGAAACTCGGAGTACACTGTGCAGTTTCTTTATTTATCGCTTCTCGAGTGGTGGTTCGATGTTAGCCGTGGATTCTCTACTCTCGGACATCCCGAGCTAATTCGATACTCGATATAGCGAGACGCTAATGGTCGCTCGGCCTCACTTCCGCGAGATAATTGAATCAATCGGTGCGCTAATGCGACTGACGAGAGAGAGCTGTGCTTGGCTTCTGTGAGCCAGACAAGCTCGCCATGTGAGTTTCTCTGCATGTATATAAATAATATACAGATATATGAACGCAAACGAAAAAGCAAAAAAGAGGGAGTAACGCTATCGTTTATTCAAGAATCATTCGATTCGCTCCTTCTCGTCCGGTCACTCTCGAGTTAGATAAAACGACACAAATTTAAACAGAACCAAATTGCACTTATTCGCGAACAGAGAAAATCGCTCGATGTTAATGCAACAGGCAGCATGACAATTCTTCGAAACATTATTCGAGAGCTTGGATTTGCACAAAAATCTTGAGAATGCATGACGCTCACAAACTGATTTGATAAACTCTCGACGTTTCGAGACAATACGATCTTCCTAATAATCGTGGCAATTAACGTAATTGACTTAATTGAATGTAAAGGTCAAAAATAATCATTGCTCATGATCATCCATTTTTTATTAGTTTTTCTCTCAAACGAAAGATGAGATGATATTTTTGATTCATCAAGTACACTTTGTAATTTGTAACTTAATATTAACGATAATATATTTGTGTCACAATTGAACATTTGAAAAAATTCCATAAAAATGAAAAAAAAAAAATAGAAATATTATTTTTAGTGAAAATAAAATAACTGCCAAATTTTCAAGCTTGAATTTCTAGAGACATGATAATCTAAAAAAATTTAATGAATCTAATACATTTTTCGACTTGTGATTAAAATTCATAATCCAATATTTTAACGATAAATTTAGATTTTTCAAAATGAATTGAATTAAGTGAGAAAATTGTTTGGTGAAAATTGAAAAACTCTCAGCAATAGTTCCATAACCTTCGAAAAGTCGATTGCCTCTAAAATTCAGCTCATCCCCATCATACATAGTGACCTACATAAAACCATAAGAATCTGACAGTTTATGAGCCTCGTGATAAACTGGATAACCGTATCGTTGAGCGATAGTTTCGAGTTCGTAATTCATAGGGTTACCATGATTCTTTCGTGTCTCAGTGTAGTATGCAGTGTCGTGGGGGTGTGTAAAAGTGTCGTAATTGTTTGCTGACATTACTGGGCTCGACTTACCGGCTCTGTTACTCTGGTCGATCATGGGTTGAACGATTCTGCGTCTCGCATTGATAAACCTGTTGACACACGGAATAAAAATCATTTTTAAGATAAAATCACATTCTTCAATTTTTTTAGGTTTACATTTTCATTGATTTATCGTGTGGGGGGAGAAAATGCGAGAAATTTTTTTATCCCAAGCGGACAAACGCACATTGGACAATAGAGATCGCGCCGCAGTTTCGCGGCCATCGCGTCGACGAGAGAAGAATTAAGGGTTAGTTTCCGCTAAGAGGGCGTGAGTATCGGTGGACCTTTAATACGCTCATACACGCACATGATCGCTAAAGGACGAGTAGACGTGAAAATGAAGAGAAAAGCTGTACGAAGAGAAAATTCGAAATAAAAAAGAAAAAAAAATGGAGGAAGGAGAAAAGTTGGTTGTTGCTGGGTGTACGCGTCAGCCGACGTCAGCGTCGAGGCGCCCTAATGGGCGCAGACGCCGGAAGTGATTGGGTTTCTGCTCGACTGAGTCGAGTTTTGCCTCTCCCACCATTCTCTTTCCACCCCATTGCGGGGGTGGTTCGCCAAAGATGCCGAGATATTATATACATGCATGCAGACATACCTATCGAATATATACGTCCATGGAAAATGAATATAGCCACGAGTGAATTTCAGAGCTAAAGATGGAGAGGAAGAGAAGAACCGAGAGATTCTCCAGGCCGAGAATGAGGCCCCTTGTTTTGTCGTACATCTTTCTTCCTCAGTCTCACGCTTGGTCGATTCTCGCGAGAGAGTCTTATGAATAATAATTATCTATCAATCTATTTATCTCTCGTTTTTCCTCCGTCCCATATTTCCTTGTGAGCCATTTCTCTGTCCACTTTTTCTGCTCGCTCCCGTTACGGCTCTCGCTATTTTCTTTCATTATTATATCTCGTTAGTCGCTAAAAATAGAAGAAGCAAAAAATTGCGAAAATCGTGGTTTTTAGGGTTTTTGTGATTTTTTTTGGACTACGCAATTTTGGCGGTGTTTTTGGGACACTGTGTGTGTTTCTAAGTGGAAAGACGAGGTCCCTTTTCAGCCTCGGGTGCTTCTAAGCGCCGTCCCGATTTCCCCCTTTGGCTCAGCGTAGGCGGCATGTCACAGCCAGCTGACTATACCACCCCCTTTGCCGCGAGCCAGGACTCTCTGCTAGCAGACCACCCCCGTATCTGAAATATCGCCCGAACAATGGCGCGCACCAACCACCCCATTTTCTCTCTCTCTCTTTCTCTCGTTGCTCCATCACGCCGAAAGGAAGAGAGATGAAGGAGAGGGACTAAGCATCACGATTATCCCTCGGGCCAGTAGAGGGAAAGAGACCTAAAGTCCAGAACGCAGACACAAAAACGGAGAAGCATTTGGTAAAAAAGAAGAAAAAAAAAAAACGAAAACTTGAGGAAAAATATCGTCGCCTCGGCCGGAAAACTTAACCCGGCGACGCGATAAAATTTTACAGTTGAAATGAAGCTCCCGCTTTTTATATACACTCCCTCTCCCTTCGACCCTTTTTTTATTTATTTTTTGTCATTCCTCGAGAACATTTACAGTAAGTTTTCCTTTCCCCTTGAATAAGTAATCGAGCGATCGAGTAATTATTTTTTTACAATGCTTTTCCTTGCTCATGCGATTTTTCGAAAGATTTTTTATCTCTCGCTGCATTTATTATTTCTTCAGCACATTTATCTTTATTTTGGAGTCCGGTGCGTGACAATGTTTTTACGGGGAGTTTATACGCAGTCGTGTATCGAAGAATTCAAAGAGGTTGGGGGCTGTTTTTGCAGCCAGTGCATTTTCGTGCTCGAAAAACTCTTTTTGCTTCTTTATGAGCGAAAAACTCGGGGAAAAAAATGTTGCGAGGTTACGAGAAGAGCTCGAGCATATGACTGTTCTTCGTGGCGGAAAAAAAAACGTAGCATATAAAATCCAGGGTGAAATGCCTCTCGTGGTGTCCTCGCTCTAGGGTGCCTCTCGCGTGCTTTCTCTCCCTCTCTCTCTCTCTCTCTCTCTCTCTCTCTCTCTCTCTCTCTCTCTCGCCCTCTCACGTCCCTTCATCGTGACGAAATTTAGTGCGCTCTCAGTTGTGCATACATGAATAAAGCTTGAATTTGCTTTAACGCACGTATAATAATAGCGTGTCGTGGAAAGAAAAATAAAAACAGACGGTAAACTAAATTTTCTCCCCTGAATTGTCAAACCAGGAATTCAAAAAATTCTTCAAAAATTGGCTCAAAATAAAAGTATCACACGCAATATAATCAGAATATTTTCAACATCAAAATCAACGACAATTTTTTCCCTAAAATTCCTATTTTCCACCGACAAATTCAATAGAAATTGAATAATTCATTTTTTACTGATTTCATCAAGGGATGGATCGCATATTTCCGTGACGCGTGAAAAAATTAAAGAGAGAACAAGGGAGGGAGGGAGTAAAAGAGACAGAGGACACAGAGGCGGTTAACGATGATTACTGTCGCCCCGGTGCAACATTTACTCTCAATTCTGGGAGAGCATTTATCGCATGTACTGATAAACACACATCCATAAATTCTGATACACATATATATTATATATATACATATACATTAATGTAGAGAGGGAGATGGACGATTTGCAATTATCGGAGAGGTTCCATTAGTTAACTGCAGTCGATACCGTGCTAGAGAGCACCGGGCTCTCTCGCGCGCATCAAAACATCATTATTGCAGCCACACATACAGTTTGTACACTTCACAGCTAAAGGTTCTCGCCCCTATAGACACCTTTCTTGTAAACTATTATTGGTAATCAATTCCCCAGTTGTATCCTCACGAGCAATAAAAAAATATGTCCTTGTATGGGAAGATTGATAATTTTTAATGAAAATGGAAAAAAATCCGTTACAGAAAGAAAATGGGACGCTGGAGCTTCGGTTTCGGACTCTTCAGACTCTGCAGACTAAAGATTTTGAAATGTTCTATTCAGCCCAGTAAGTTTTGAGTTTGAAGTAAAAACTTTGGATATTTTTTGATGGGACGACAAAAGTGAAATGAGGCGAGTGAAAAATAAATAATAGAGTGAATTAATAAATGACTGAAATTTATTTTTGGAATAAAATAGTGGCACGATTCTCGCTCGTATTTTTCCACTCAATTCGCGCGTAACTTTGGGCGTTTTATATTTTTATTCAAAAATACGAGGAGGCTGTTCGCACGCGGGCGGGTGCGATTTATCGATGAAAAATTCAATGAGAGTTCGCACATCGTTGCGAAGTTTATCTCCAAGAGAAAAAGAGAGCAGGTTGAAAAAAAACAACAACAACAACAACGAAAAACAGAGCATAAAAAAGGTCGTGGAGACTCGTGGTCCATGGGACAGTGTGTCATGGACGTGGATATGTGATCAGAGATTGGATAATGTTCTTTCTCTCCCTCTCTCGCTCTTGCTGCGCCGGAGAGGTTTCAGGTGGTCGCGCGTTATGTGTGTCAACAAAGCGATTTAACACGCGAAGTGTCACTGATAGGCGACGCCACGTACGTCGTCGCATAGTGGGATACCCGAATGCACTTTTTTCACCCTCATATATATACATGTCTAAATATTAGTGCATATATATGAATAGGCATATATAAATGTGTACATTGACGTGGCTGAGTTTAATCTATGGCCCTGAAAACTCGCGAATTTTTCCCGAAAATTCGCTCGGAGAATTTATATAATTGTTTTGCCGACCGTGGGTGGTGGACGGTAAATTTTCCAAAGGGCCGATAGCACACCGCCTGCTGGCAATTCCGATCTCTACAAAATATAAGAGAGAAAAAAATCGAGGAGGAAAAAGAAAAAATGCATTTTGCTCGACGAGTCCGCAGTGGCCGGTGCAAATTTTGCGTGTCTGGATCCGAAATTCCGGCTCTCTGGAACACACCAGAGCTCATGTTGATGGCCGCTTCAACGATTCGCCCAATAAAAGAACCAGCAAATATATATCCACCCTCTCAGGGGGCACTTTCCACACTTTCCTCACACGCGAGTATCCGCGCCAGTCCGTCTGTGTGTTTCTCGTTTTTACGCTCAATTCTTTTCTTTCCTACCTGTCGTTTGGATACGTTACGATAATTGCATTTGCCCACCCTTTTCCCGACTATTCCGCTTGGAAATTCTACCTCCATCTCCGCCCTACATTCCGCCGATCTATTATCTGCTCTTGTTGCAGTCTCGAGCTGTCGCCCCTCGTGCATTATGAGAAACAAATGATCATCGAGATAAAAACATTTGGACACGATATTTTGTTACAGTTTTGAAAAATTCACCACTAATAGATTGAGTGAACGTTACGAATAAAATTTCATGAAAGAGAATAAATTTCGTTGGGAATTGATAAATCTTCTCGTGTGTCTGGGGATAAAGTTCGCACCCTCTCGTTTCTAGAATCTCGTCGTCGTCGTCGTCGGTGTAGGGCAAGTGCGAAATACGAGTTGAAAGCTCCGGAGGATAGAGACAGAGAATGTCAAAGTTATTGGCTACGCAGCTGTCGCCGAAAACCCGAGAGTCCGCCAACGGTGTAGAGTCGATTGTCACACAGTCGGTGTGACCTCTCTCTCTCGCTCTCTCTCTCTCTTTCTCTCTCGATCGCTGCTGCCAGTAACAGCAGCTTCCTCGTGTGGCCACCATCTCCTCTGGCTCTTCTAGCCCGTAGTACATTTGGTATCAACGCTCGCCCTTTTGACCCTCCTCCCCTTCTTGCCCCCTTCGACGGGGTCAGACTCATCGTCGCGCTCTCGCATCGTTTCGAGGGTCCTGACACACACCCGGCGATAGAATGGTACCTGCTGCACGGCACACACCCTGTCGACGATCCCTAGGTCGACTCCTGCACGACCCTTCATTCTCACTGACGCCATTACACTATAGAGAGCACCGGAGAACGAGGCGTCAGCTTGTAACAGTCTCTTAAACTCCGGAGGTCTCGACTATTCTCCCAATCCTATATCGACCATCCGTATGAATGTATCCCACGTTTCCATGACCCTTGGCTAACCAGATCTTGGGGCAAAATGATCGGCTCAAAAAAAAACGTTTTATTAATTATTATTTTATTATTTGTCTATTGCCACGAATTGTGCCGGTAAATTTGACCGAGGGAGGAGGCAAAATTTCGAAAGATCTGCTACAGAAATGAACTTTTTTGTTTTTTATTTCAACTTTTTAAACCCATTCGGCGATCCTCAAGTTTTGCGCTGCGTTAGCGAAAAGTCGAAGCATGAAGTTTCAACTCTCAATGTTCCGCCTCGTTCCTTGCTTCCAAGTGCAAACGTGAAAATAGTTAGGGATACGTGTACGTCGTGACGTAACAACTGCTGACGTCGTTATAAACTGCGGGATAACTCACTTTCGCGTCTCATATTGCTCGAACCCTCTCAGTTTGCGAGTCCATCCCCGCAACATTTATCTGTGCGCGCGCGGACTCTTTTACTCCGAGGACGCGTTTGGTTTAAGCCCCTTTTTTCGTGACAGATTGCGAGCGATGCAATCCACGTGTATTCTCTCGGAATTCGTAAATCTCCCGAGAAAATAGGCTAGCGGGGGTGAAGAGGTTTTTTTTCGATTTTTTAAAGGGTAGAATCGATCTCGGAGGAATTGGAGGGTCGATGGCAGTTACCACCCAGTTTTTTTCACCCCGAATGGTCGTTTCGTCCGAGATTTGCTCCGGGCGTAATCTCCAAATGGTTCTGCTTCCACCTCGATCTTATTTCTTGCCTTATAATATAAACGTGAATATATACATATTTATTTATTTTATACATATGTCGTATATAAGTCGAGATAATAGAGATTGTGGAAGCGGAAAAATGGAGATGCGCTTCGAATTGAGTTATTTGCATTTTAAGGCGATACACTAAGCAAATGCATATGTGTTTTTACGTATGGCTGTACATACATGTGATAAAATAAGGGATGTTAAGAGGAAGAGGATAAGGGTCGTTTAGATTGACCGCTTGGTCGGCTCCCTATGGCCCTAAAGCGTCCTCGTTTACCATCTCCATTTGAAACTCCTCTATTCGTGTGATCGTCTTCTTTTTTCTCATCCTCCTCCTACTCCTCCTTCTCTGCTGCCCCTGTTCCTGCTCTCGCTTCACGTGCCTTCTCCTTGCAGCGGTTTGCGTATACCGGAGACTCACTCGAATGTCTCTAAATTTCGGATTCCCGGCAAAAAGGAGCTACAACTAAATTTCTATATAGATAGCGAAACGTTAATGTGAAGCGGAGTGAAAGGGAGTCCCCTGGTTTTTGGCTCACGACTCCCGCTGGCACTTTAACATCTCCCGTACACTTGCTGCGCCTCCTACGACGAAAATCGTAGCTCCTCAGGTTTTTCTCATCCCTCGAATCCCTCCTCTTGCTTGCATCCCGGAGATTTAGAGGTCAGCGATAAAAAGAAAATAAAATCGGAATTTTTATTCGCGCGAAATAGAATACTCGTGTTCCTTCGGTGCGGTACACGAGTTTTTGTTTCTTTCGTATTCCTTCCATATGGTTTATGGGTTAGGAGGCTCCGTTTTTCCCTCCTTTTTTTTTTCATCCTTCCTTTACATTGGCTTTTTGCTCCCGGCAGAAGCAATCCTTTATACTCGTATGTGTGTAGGGCGAGGAGGACGAAGAGGAGGAGAAAAAAGAGGAAGCAAGAGGACAGAGTGAAGGAAACTTCGCCTCCGAGAGATTCTCGTCTCTCAAATGCACTTTTTTCATTCCTCCTTCTTTTTTTCTTCGAACCTCGCACGCTTTCTTTAGTCTCGCTCGCACCATGGGGTCTTTCTCGTCCACCTCGCGCGCTCTCTCCACCAGCCGGATACCTACACTCCACCATGGAATTTGAATCGGCTTGTAATAAAATCCGGTCTTTATGCGACATCCGTGGACGTTACACCAGAGGCAAACCAGCTTTTTACTTTTTATACATATATACACATTCTATATAAGAACCCAGGTATGCACATGTATATACGTTCATGTACATTCGCCCGGTGGTTTAACAACACCAAGCAATGACAGCCTATATCTACGTTTTTCAAGAAATACTGTTATGGGATCGCGAAATAGGGTGCGAGTAGTGTAGCACTTTTGCAATCATTATTATCGCCCAGAAATCCCAGTAATTCGAGAATACCCTCGTTCACTAAAAATCCAGACACACATTCCTTGAAAATTCACCGCATTTTTCTCTATTTACTCTTTCAACATTGCCTTCAAACTTTGACAATGAAAATTGTTGAAAAATAAAATAAAAACTTGCGCCTCAAATGAGTGGATAATTTTTTTTTTTACGTAATTTTCCTAATTTGATATTTTTTCTTACGAAACTGGGACTTTTTGGTATTGCTTATCGGGCGATGAAGATTGCGAAGGGAGGGATTTACCGATGATGATAATGTACGAGTTTGCTTAATTAAGGCATGCCTTCGTGTGAACGAACAAGAGCCAGATTTCAATTTTCATCCCCCTCGCTCTGCTCTCGAGAAGGATGCTCCGCGCTATCAAATCTGGTGCAAAGGGCTTCTCAATTCAAGGTATAAACGTAATACGTGGTAGAAGCTCAAGCAACCCCCTCCCCCGATCCTCCCTGGAGCGCATAATTGCCCGACTGTGTGAGCCGCGAATGTTGATAGCGAAGTCGAAGTAAATCGGATTATTTGGATATCATCTGCGTTAATGTATGTACGCGGCTGTGTACGCACGCCAATTCTCAACTAGCCCTTCGCTTCTCTTCTCCCTGCACCCTCCACGCGAGCTTTTGCTCCTCTTTTGACTTTGCTGCGGTTTAGAGTTACGCTCGTCAGTACATAGACGTCTGAAAGTCTTTTCGCTACAAACCCCATAGTGATTGACGATACATTCTGTACTACGAGTCACTAAATTTTGATTCCACTTGATTTTCCGTTAATAACAAACAATCGCCCCATGTCCTTTTCACTTTCTCCTCAACATTTCCATTTCCAAAATTTCTGATCGACGTTTCATCAGAAATTAGAAGAAAAAAAATCCAAATTTGCAAAAATGCAACAAAATTTTCTTTTTCGTTAACAAACAAAAAAATGCTCCTCATATTCATCGATTTTTTAAATATTTTTTTCCTTTCTGGTAAACATTGAGGATGAAATTTGAATAGTTTGATTTTGAATAAGGCTGTATACATTCTTGAGGGTGGCTGACCCGACTACGAGGAGATAAAGGGTGCGCACCGCGTGTCCATTGGATATATTTTCGTGAATATATACATACTTGTATATAATCGTGCACAAAGTGATCTTTGGAGGGTGGATAATACATGGTATGGCGTACGACATGTTTTTCTAGACAATTTGTTCGGCAACATTAATCACCGGGGGTGAAGCAAGTCGAAAAAGGGGGTTGACAGGGGATGACGACGTGGAGCTGAGGCTCATTTCCGCGTGCCACAACTCAAAATAAATATACACATACAGTACAATGAAAAATAGAAATGATTTTCTGAAAATTTCCAAACCAAAAAGAAAATCAATTGATTTTTATTTCTGAACGAAAACGAATAGATAGAAAAATCGAGAATTCTCTCCGTAAAAACCGACATTTTTATTCAATGAAAAATAAAAATCGTCCGAAAATCCAAACGACAACAAATTTCCGGAAATCGCGTATACGTTTTTTTTAACCCCTCAGACAACAAAGTAATTCTGACCCGTGTACTTATCGTCACGGAACGAAAAACGTGACTATTGTGCATAGGCCATAATTTCATTGAGAGTGATTCGATACCGAAATCGTGTGTGCCTTTCCTTATCGTGATTTGAATGCATTGTAAAACCTCGAATTAAGGGTAACGCGGTTTGGTATATGAATTTCTGCACAATAACGATTGTGGGAGTAGAGTATATTTCATGTGAGCCACGAGTGCACATTTTCTCGAAAGAACAAGGCAGATTGTGAACTTAACGAGTATTTATATTAATGGCAACAGTTGCGAAACAAAATGGCTTTTATTGCGAGACAAGTTGGGGGTTGAAAGGAAAGCAGAGATACGCCTTTTTCATTGAGAATAGTTAATGTTTGTGTGACGTCAAGAGAGCGGATTGTTCGTTAACTCGTAACACACGTGGCTATATATATTTTTCATAACATGTACATATATATCCTTGGGAGAACGTAACAACAATGGAAGCAGCGATGATTATCTGGAAAACTAATTTCGCGACTGCGGCAAGAGACTCCGAGTACATAAGCGCCCTCTCGTGTTTGTCGTTACAACATGGCGACGTGAAGCAGCAAATCGTTGCTCCTGCCATTCTCTGTACTCGTTGAAAACAAGTCGCAGCTATATTTTCGTAAGAGCGTCAATTGAGAGGGAGGGAGGCCGAAGCGTTTTTTCGAGAAATGGAGAAAAAAATGTTTTTGCGATTAAGTTCCATTGAATTTAGGTGGGGATCGAGGTTTAAAAATAAATCGTTCGGGCTTCGATTCACAAGGGCTCTGAGAATGAACGATATTATTTATTGACATTTATGAGAAAGATGGAAAAGATTTTTCTCGGATTCAAATATCTCGGTCATATAATCTCTTTGCTTATCCATCGAGCACGAAACTCCACACGATTTTATTCTTTTGTTGTATTTATATATGATATTATATTATTGTTATGTATACGAAGTTTATCCGAAGGTCTAAAGGGAGGACGCACGTATTTCTGTACATAGAGAGGTCCTCCTGCTGTGGCTATTTGTAATTTTCATTATCTCGGCATAAAGGGGCCGATTTAACCGCCGCGGCACGTAGGGAGTTAATAGGAGAACGCCGCGGGGTTGTTCTATGGGCTAGTTTTCCGAGATGCTCCGGAGAGGACTCTATCGCTTTGCTCTCTCTCTTTGTCTCTCTCCTTGTCCGCTGCGAGCGTTTCTTTTGCTGGTTTTTGAGGGAGACTCTTGACTCTAGAGTTTTTCCAAGACCGGAGATCGAGACTCTCTTGGAAAAAGCATGTAAGATCTTTGAGGGTAAAAAAAAACGGAGGAGGATGCAAGTTTGAGAATCGTCGTACAGGATCCGAGCTGCTTGTCGATTCCAGCCGCGATTCGGGACGTCGTTCCAGGGCGTAACAACAATTTCCCGAAATCTGACGAAATTGGCGCGCGGCAGCGGCATTTTGTAGCGAATATATTTATATATGTGCGTGCGTATATCTTCCTTGACTTTTCCTCGGCTGGTGGATTTCACTCGAGCCCAATCCGGCACGCGAGGGAGCCACGAAAAAAAAAAAGAAAATTCCTATCCCCTCGTTTGGTCTCGACAACGCGGCGGGGGTTGTGAAAAGGATAGCCGCGTAACGGCGTTTATTGGCTGTTTTAGGGCCGTTTCTATGCGCGACACATTGTCGCTAAATAACGCCCCGGAGAAAGCCCACGAACTGGTAGGAAAGCAACGCAAAATGACAAGATATTGGTTCGGAGAAATCGAGTCCAGGCCTTTTTTCCTCAGCTTTGAGCTTTTGCCTCCTTTTATCAAGGGCTCGTGTCCACTTTTATCACGCATAACTGCCATAACAGGGCGACCTCCTTTGCCGCGATCGTACATCATGACAAAATTGAGCCCTAAGGTGCCAGAAACGAGCTACCCTTATTACAATCACCCCCTTAGCCCGACCCTCTCTCCCCATAGCAATAATGTCCAATCGTCCATTAATATCGAATGGAAGCCTTCGAGTCCATCGAAATCGCCATATTGGAAAAATTAGTCCGGCTTTTCCACTTTTTTTTTTCGAAGGGCTCGGAAAGGTGGCGGGGCGGAACGGTCACCAGATCGCGCCATAAAATCAACACAATGCCAGAGGGCTGACGATTAAAAATGTATTAGGTCTCTCTCCTTCCGTTCAATTTCGCAGAGACGAATAAGCAGGAGACAAAAAAAAACATTGCAAGTAGCGAGTGAGCAGCTCGGCCATTTTGCAATTTCTTGATGACGAGGAAGGGACGAAACGACCGAAGCGTGAAGTAATTTTCAACCTGTCGAGTCCGACTGTCGCAATTTTCTTTGGTCATCGGCCAAGGATTATTACGAAAAGGAAAAGACAGAGACGCAGCGAATAATGAGAAAAGATGGAAAAGGTATTAGCCGGAATGCCACGCGCAGTGTATAACGGATCGACAAAAATCCGCTTCCATTTACGAGCCACTCGCAAGCAAATTGAATAAAAAAATTGACTCAATCCCATCGCCCAAATTGCCAACACATTTCTCCATTTCCCCATCATCATTTCTACCCCAAACAGATGTCATTTTTTTGGTCCATCCTGTACAAAAAGCTTGAATTGGTTGGATGAGCTGCAAATAATTTGATTCCACGTGAAACAGCCTCTGCGTATACACGAAGGGGATGCGAAAGGGTTGCCCATTTCTCAGCTAACGATTCTCCCTCGATCCCATGAGAGAAAGAGCGAAAGAGCAAGCGAGAGGTGGCCGAGAGGTGGGCTGATACTCATTCGAGTGTAATCGGGCTCACAAAACTCCATCACACTTTGCTAATAGACCCTCTGCCACGTTTCCAGTTATATAGAGCAGGGGTGAGAGAAATACCCACAAACGGATGGATTCGACTGGTGGCTTTATGAGAGGCACTATAACTCGAAATATACCGAGTGCGCCAGCAGCCTTGTCTCTCCAACGCGATCCTTGTGATTGTGACGTCAAATTTAGCTCATACGTCGCGCAAATATGGAAGAGCGACGAGATCGTCAAGACCGACGGAAACAACGTCGTAATAGCTGAAAACTGTCGATAACGATCACTCGAGTATCCCCACAACTTCCTCGCCGTTATGCACGTGTATTCCCGCTTTCGCAGCTTCCAAACAGAAAGGCCTATCTCGCGATCTCGCGTATACTTTTAACGGTGAAAAGATGCCACATTTTATTATTGAGCAGCAAACTCTTAAGAGTCACGTTCCCAATGCACTTAGTCCTGTGGACAAAACCCAATAAAACATTAACGTCAATCTCGTTGAGCCTGAAACAATTCTCCGCTAAATTTTTTGCAGCCCTCTTAACAGCTAACGCAACATTTCAGCGAGCCTCTCGACTCCTCGTGCTATTGTCTCGAGGTTTCCGCTGTAAAATGCTCTGAATTATTTATCGCTGCAAACATAAATCCGTGATGCGAAAATGTTGTATGAAACATTACGTTAAAGTTAATCAACTGCACTGGCGCCACGTCGAGTGGGCGTGGAAATAATTTGTTCCACGTGTGTCGTTAGCTGCAATTAACTAATTAATACCTCAGCGAGTGTCCGCCGTAAGAAGAAAATGTTTTTTTTTTTTGAATAATTGAACGGCGAGGATCGTTTTGAAAAAGATTTAGGAGTAAATTCGGCTCGAGCCCTCAAATACACACGTATAGTGCGGCGTATATCTCCGTTTTTCTAATTACTCGAGAGCGGAGACGCATGAAATTACCATTAGCTTCAGTAGCGCGGAATTTATATCTACGATCGTGAACGCTTTGGGCTGCGCAACGGACTCACGGGCGAGAGATGTGCGGTAGAAACTCGGGCTTCGATGTATTACAGTTTTTATCTACCCCGATCCTTTTGCCCGGTCAGCGTGCTCACGGAATACGAGCAGGCGAATGAGAAGAAGAGGAGAAGCTCCGGAAACGGACCGCGAAGAGAAAAGGAAACGGAGAAAGATAGACGCGGAGAAAATGAGAGGCAAATATAAGGCCTGCAGGTGGCGAACCGATCGAGATTATCGGTGAAGAAGCAAACCGGAAACCGGTAGCTCGGGCACGAAGGTCCTTCATCACTCCGAGCTACTTCACCGAGCAAAAAGGGTTCTGACTTCTCTCTAAATGTATATAAACGCATATACACATTTATATACATATATATATAAATATATTTATATGTTTGCTATGTGCATATCCATTTATTGCTACTCCGCAGAAGCCTAATAACACTACGTTACAAACATTCCACTTCCGCAACACTATATCGCTCATCCCATTCGGTGTCAGGGGAAAAAATAAAAATCGTTCCCTCCCCAAAAATTAATATAAATCCAATTTGGCGCAACGATCCAAAAATTATTGCGATTCGCGTAGAAAAATGAAGAATAAAAAGCATCTGAATTTATTAAAAGAGACATTCGACTCTGTATTCTGTTGGCCGTTGTAAATAATCGAAAAGTTAGGGTCGCCCATAAAATCTTCCCCTAAATAAATGATTTTTACACCCCACAATGATCGGCGAGTTAACTCGCGGCTGAATTTCAATGAATTTTTATTCAAATGAACACATCAAGGGAGGCAACACTTGTTACGCCTAAGATATCGAGTGCAGTCGCTGAGTTCATGAACTTTCATAGTCTCCTCCTCTCTATCTCTCTCGTTCTCTTGATGTTATTCTCTTGGGGAAGCGAATCGTATCTTGAATATACACCAGCGTCCTCTGTGTGTATGTGTAACGGTTAGAATATAGTTTGAGATTAGAGAGCGCGAGTGGGAGCAAGAGAGAGAGAGAGAGATAAAAAGTGAATAAGGGTGTGCAAATATATCGAACGAGTAAATAGGCTAGTTCTCCATTCTGGCGTGGACGGGCTTAGGCAGTCTTGCTATGGCACACCTGTGGAGCAAATTTACCAAATGTTTACGACTATTTCCTTCCCCTTTCCACTCCCATAGACCGCCACTCTACAGACGACTGTAGAAACTAACCCCCTTCCCCCTCTCTTCTCTCTCTCTCTCACCCCGAAACCCCTCGCTACCCAAGAATTTACCCTCCGTGAAAAAAAACACACACACAAACACCGCACGTTCTTTTATTTCTATCGACGAAAATCTTCCTCGCTACCAAAAACCCAAACGACCTTGACAAATTTCACTACCAACCAAGCTAGAACCATCCTCTTTAATTCTAGTCAAAATTTACCAATTATTTAACAAAGAATTCATCATTTTGTTGACATTCAACCCTTCACGGAAATTTTTAGAGTTTTTTTTTCAATTTTTCATTAATATTTTTTCATAACATACTACAGATACTTTATCAGAGGACTTCAGTATTGGTTGATGGTTTTAGGAAGATTCCTTCGCGATTTTTTCTACTTTATATTGACTGAGAGTCATTTAAAATAAACGAAAACAAAGTGTGGCTTCAAAATTAATCTCGTAGTCTCAATCAACACGGCTCCGTAGAAAAATCAGACCGCCATTCCTCACAACATAATCCTTACTTTCATTCAATTTGTAAAATGTTGTTTCTGAAGGAAAAATAAAAGAAAACATTGACGAGGGTGTTACGGAGGGTGAGAAAAGGTTTTTCGTCCTCATCCACCCTTTCTTTGACCCTACGAAAATTTAGCCACCCCCTTACGTGCCCTTTCGTTCTCCTAGCTCGTTGGCAACACCTCCTTTGAGTTATGAATGTGCCCAATTACATCTTAAAAGCTGTGCTCCATTAATTTTCACAGCTGCTGCCACTTAATTGGTAGAAAGGGAGAAAGATAGAGAGGCACGAGCGAAGGAAGCCTATCCTGATAATAGACCCACAATTCTCACACTCGGCGACCGAGAACAGCGCGAGTTTTCTTTTTAAATTTGCTCTTTTCTGTATACGAAGGGTCCCTGGGGGTTGGCAAGTTTTCACGTTTTTTTTTTTTACCATTCTACGCAAAAATTCATCCCGTTTTTTATCATCACCTTAATGTTCATTATTGATTTATATTTCGGTTCCCACTAATGACGAAAAAAGAAAACAGATAATCAGTGATAATAATGGCCGTAATAATGATAAATTTTCCGCGATAATAATGACATTAATATCTCGATGGGTATCGATAACCGGATCTCATACTCAAGTAAATAAATAGCCACATAAGTGGGGAATCTGAGCCACCCAAGTGGACCTTGTTACCGAGGGAATATACGAGCACGAAAGCCACCCAGAAACGGTGCAAAGAGAGCCAAGAATAAGGAGAGGAGAAGAGGAGGAGGAGGAGGAGGAGACTCTTTTTTTGCTGGAAGCTTCTCAAGGACATATACTTAACCTTGGCAATGTGTTTGATAATTTAGAAAAGGGTCAAAATAATCTCTGATCTTGTGATGAAATTTACAAAAATTGGGTAACGAACGAAACTGTTTTTGTAGCCAATCGATCGTATGGAAATTGGCTGGGATTTATTTCGTACCATTCCGGTACGGAGAGGCGGAGGAGAATCAAGTTTGGATGTTGTGAAAGGGCAATAATGACGTTCCGCCTCGAGAAAGTAAACCATCAGCCGAAATTGTGCACTCAGAAAAATTTCTCTCCTCCTTTTTTTTCTCTCTCTCTCTTTCTCGCAGCTTCTTTTGCTGTCATTTTCTTAGGGGGTAGTGTCGTGAGTCATGGGGTTGTCGCGCCCCGAGTCATGTGTCATTGGGCAGCTCTTTCTGCCGATCGAGACTGCCCCACGTTTTTCTCACGTACATGGATATAAAAATTGAGGGTTGAAGCAAAAATCGTCTATGCTCTGCTATGGAGAAGACCAAGAGCAGAGAAAGCCATGGGGCAATGGCCCGTGAACTATACCACCGCGATGTAATGACGCGGTTCTCCTTTCAAAGATTGCATCGCTCGCAAAAAATCTCGCGGCGTCGTTGACGGAATCTCCAAAAATACGAGACAGCAAAAAAAAAAAAAACCAAAAAAAAAATAAAAGGGGGAATAATAGTCCGGAACAAAGCTGGACTTCAAGCAAATTCTCGTGCGAATGTCGAGTCTCCATTTTTTTTTGTATTCCTAAATACGTTGGATTTTTCAATTACAAATTTGTTTCATTTCTTTTTCACTCCATTAGCCACGAGGG
>JAPYYS010000359.1:0-87840 GCA_030522525.1 Campopleginae sp. 14b
CTAGAAAAAAATTCTCCCGAAAAATTCAATTCTCACGATCATTTACTAGACCTCACAAAAAGCAGTTTGTTGTAAAACTCTTCACTTAAGTTCAACTCAAAATTTCTGTGAGTTGAACTGAAGTCAAGAGTTTTACAACAAACTGCTTTTTCTAGACTTTATTTTTTACAGTTCTCTTCACCAGTCTTCTGCTCATTTTCGCCATTTACTCGGGTATCATCTATAGCGCGATCATAGTAGTCACTGTGCACAAAACCGACCAAGTCCAATTCAATACCTTGGAGGATCTTGCCGATTCTAAGTTGACATTCCACGGCAATCAACGGGACGTGCTCCTCACGCTTTCGGCGACCTACGAAAGATGTCAGAAAATCGACTCATCGTAGATAAATATAGTTATGGCTGTGTACGCATTGTGAACAAGTATAAAAACGTATCTTGTTTGATATCAAAACGCGTGGCGACTTACAACGTAGCTTTTGCTTCATCTCTAGGCCCTGTCAACCTAGAGTTCGCAAAACCTTACTTAGCTACCGACAATTTTGGTTTCTCAGTGGGGCCGGCATAGCGCCGGACTGATTGACAAAATCTTCAATAACAAGGATCGCGAGATGGAAGCCTGGTGGAATCGGCATGGTGTTTACAAGAAACCTGAAACCACGGACACGCTGTATGAACTGTTAATTATAATTAGTATCATCGGTTATTCATTATCGATCCTCGTTTTCCTTGCTGAAATCGTCTACTACCGCATATTTATTTGTAAAAAATCAAAAATACGACCGCTCCTTCCTATTATCTCTTCTCGAAAACCGGCTTCAAAAATAAGCGTCAAACCACGCCGTTCAATCTCCACAACCGATGATAAACGGAGACCCCGAATGCCAGGCCAGACTCAAAATTGTATTCGAGTCTGCACACGCGAACAATTGAAAGTCGAAGGTTGCCGAATCTACGATTAACTTTTTGATCGGAATTATTCCGTTGATCACTCAATTAACGAATAGTTTTGTAGTATCAAAAGTTGAAGAACGCGGTTACACGGAAATCGAGAAAAAAATATTATACGCTCTGAGTAATTTTTCTATCTTTCTTCGACCGATTATAGCGGAAGCCTAAACAAAAACATTTTAAAGAACATCTCGGCATTATGTTGTCAACATTTTAATGAGGATTGATGTATGAGAGTTTATAATACTTGGTATATTCGTGTGACTTGAAAGAATCTTTAAGGTCGTTTGAAATAAAAATGTTGTGCAACCACTTATTTTCCCTTCCATGCCTATAATTATTTCATTCCCCTCCGTGTTGTTCTCTTTGATGTAGATGTTTAGTAGCGCACATGCTTTCGGAAGAAAACAATGGTCAAGGGCACAAGGGATTTTTATGTCAACTTCAACATGGTCAACAAATATAGCACTTTCCTTATCGAAGAGTGCCAGCATGAAGTTTCTTTTTGCATATTATTTCTAAGTCGGTACAATTCGTGGCAGATACAAATTTCACTTTAACAGTAACCCCATTTTTTTCGACATTATATCGATGATAGAAGTTTATTCGAATCGCATCGACCGTTCAAAAAGTTTAAACGCCATTGAAAAAGAAAGAAAAAAACATCATTGAATTAAATGAAGGTTTCATCACTTTTGATATCCCGAACAAACATCAAATGCCGAAAGTTTCCTGTTCGGTATCTACGTAATTATGGAATTTCACCTGTGCTCACATCGTAATCGAGCACTCGGTACGTGTTTAATCATTTCTGGAAGCATCAACAAGTGTGTCTCTCGAACCAATTTAGAAATTAGACCCTCTTTTCGATATCGAATAAAAATAAACATGGATGTGTTTTTCATCGAGAGACTCGGTAGAGTTTTGGGACAAGTACATTTGACAGCTGTGCGTCGTCTGCTTCTCTCGAGCGCTCGCCGAGTCTGATAGCAGTCGTTGAGGTCGCCTGCAGAGAGCTTATGAAATAGTTCCATTGTTTTTGCCAAATCCCTATTGCTTGACGTTTCTCTAGCTCGTTCAGACTGCTGTAAATAAGTGAATTACGTGCTAATTGTTTCAAAGCTCGAATATCAGCATGAGCAGACATTATTCCCATGAATGCCTCGTAAAAATCATAACTCAATGCTCTCGAAGCCCATAAGGTTGGATCGTCGTTGGACACGACCACTGGAAAATCGTCCACGAAGAGATTGCTCGCTGGATGGTTTCTCAAATCTTTAACAAGTGCCAGAACTTGATTCGATATCGGGCATATTTCGATCGCGATTTTTTTCTCTTTCACTATCTCCAGAACCTTGGGATGCTTCGTCAAGGCGTATCTGCAAAAAAATTTCGGAATTTTATTTTCTTCTTTATTTTATCGCGTCTCCACGTCATCTGGACCAAATTTTGAGCGATTGCTTTTTTTTCAGAAACGCAACGTAAAAATGAATTTTTAATTAAAAAAAAAAAAAGGAAAAATAATTTACCCGTGACCAATTCGTTTGGAATCGAGGAGAACAGCGTCGATCAAATTCTCATCAACGCCGAGTCCGTTCCAGTTTGTTTCACCGGCATGAAAAAAGTACTTCAGAGGAACATCGAGGTCACGAATTTTGTTGACAAAATGGAAGAGCGGAGTGGCGTTGTCTTCCTGGCCCACAAGATCAAATCCAGCGAAGAAATCTGGCAACGTTTCTTTCAATTGGACGGCGAGCTCGAGTTGTTTGTCGAATTGCGAGTAATCAGAAGACTTCATTGGAGCATAAATGAGTTTGGCGCCAACGAAGTTTGGATGATCGCGGACGAAACGATCGGTTATCTCTTTGTAGATTTTTGCTATTTCCAAGGGACTGTATTGTTTACTATCAAAGTCATAAATCGGCGACAGAGCTGACCTTAGTTCCAAATAAATAACTTTGTCGTCGTACAGTTCTTGCAGTCCTTGATAATAACAATCTTCGAAAACAGGCTTATAGGTTAGGAAAGTCCCCGCGAAGTTGAATATGTCGTTGAATTTTCTCCAGGCTGCATTTCCGTCCTCATAAGCGAGTTCAGACGATTTATCGTCGAACATTGACATTTTATTACGAATCCTTTCGTCTAATTCTTCCCCCAGACCGGGATCGCGCCTTAAGTCACTTAAAAGCTTCCAATCGCAATTCCCGTCAGGGTGCTCGAAAAAACGCAAGCTCAATTCGCCGTATTTGTCACAAACGTACAAATTTTCTCGACGCGTTACATTTTCGAAGATGTACTCCTGCGAAACTATCGCCGAACTGTGAACGTGCAAAACTCCTCCCTTCGGCGCTGTACGGATTATTTTAAATACTTCCGATTTTTCCATGTCACTTTTTGCCTCGTAGAAATTTCGCGCTGGTATAAATTCCGACGGATTCTTGAAACCTGCAATTCGCGTTTTTTCGTCTTTAACCCATTCGACCATATCTGTCTCCCTCTACTATATTTACTTCGAACATTCACGATTTCTGCCTCACTATAATCACGCACCCGTATGCAAAGTTTATTAATTGAAGAAAAAAAAAATTATCGTTGGGAATAAACGCACATTCTTATTTGAAAGTATGAAAAAAAAACTAAATGCTGCCAATTCCATTTCGTTAGATCTGGGGAACTTCCGGTTTTAAAGAATTTTTGCCGGTTGCTGAGTGCTGAAATTTTCAGGGACTCAATTAGCGATTAGTACGTGACAGAAAAACCTCTTGCAATTTCCTCCGATTTCTTCCGCATCAAGACATCGTTAGCGATGCTCTCGCCAGCTTCAAAGGGAAGGTGACCGCCGAGGATGAGGGAATTTTCAGCCGAAAGAAGCGAGCATCTGTTGTCCCAGTAAGTGGGTCCCGATTTGACATTCGTTACAATTGCGAGAAGAAGAAATATCGTCAAAAAATAATCAGCACCCATGCTCGTAGATTTCTTAACACACACTGGAAAATATTTCAGCAAATCCGAAGAATAAAACTTTTTTTTTTGCATTAAATTACTTAATGATTCGTCGTCGTGTGGCTCATGCTCACAAACGAAATGAAGTGAAACCCGATAGGCTCTGAAGCAGAACATACAAAAATTACGATGTGTGCTATATTTGCACTGGCAACACATGCTTTTCAAGGAGGAAAATGCTCCATCTGTGGTCGGTATCGAAATATGGAGCACCGGCTGTAGAGGGATCGGTGCGGTCGTACGATAATCATACACTCTGACTATCCGGACATTAGAATTCATCGAATTGCGACCATCAGACGATTCTATATATGAGTTGAATATGTTACTGAAATCACACTGCAGCTAAATAAATCTTTTGAATGTTTATTGACTAAAGAATCCACCACGAATCAACAATTATCCCGATTACGTTATGACCAGCGATTCGTATGAAAATTGAAAACATAATGGACCACAGCAAAGTTTGAAAGTTCCGCACATCATGTCGAAATAATTAGAACAAAGCATTCCCTGCTTCCTACTTTTGCCGCAGGGGGATGCATGGACCGAATGCACGTGTGTGTGGTGTGTGATGAAACCTAACCTCAAAAGACGCTGATAAACGCGAATCAGTCAGCACTCAAGCGACTCGAGAGCTACGCGAAACAAAACGATGTTTTGTTCGAAAGTACAACAATAAAAAAAAACGTGACAAGTCTCGTACACTGTTATTTCAATAACAATGCTTTCAAGAACGTTCGCGTCGCGTTGTCAGTCGCTGAAGAAACGATGGCCCCGAGAATTATCGAGTAGTCGAGGATACTCTGACAAATCTTCTCACGAAGGTACCGGCGAAGAGAAGAATGAAGGGCCAGGCGTTGCGGAACTTTTGCGAGGTACAAACAATTCCATTTATTCTATTTATTCAAAACTTTGTAAATTAAATCGAAAAACTTTCGATAATTCACCAAAAATATAGATCGAAAATGTTTATTCGAATCCCGAATGTTTCGTACGAAGTCCACACCCAAATACTTTTGCTCGACCTCCTTCCTCGCCAAATCTGATCAACTTTTCGTGAACAAACCCCGGGAAAAATCGAAACGAACCAAAAATCTAATTTGAAGGTGCCGCGAATTTTAACGAATCGACTGACAAGAGCTGGGCCACTACGCCGTACCCGGAAGGTGCGCCGTCCGCTCCCGAGGACGAAAAACCCGCAATGCCCAAATTGGATCCTCTGGACAGCTCCGTTCTGTTGTTCCCCGGGCAGGGCGTCTTGAAAGTCGGAACAATTTCGCAATACATGAAATTCCCACGGGTCAAGGAACTCTATGAAATTGCAAATGCAGCCTTAGGCTACGATTTAGCAAAATTGTGTCTGCAAGGGCCGCAATCACAGCTCAACAGGACAGAGTTCAATCAGCCGGCGACAGTAGTCGCGTCTCTGGCGGCGTTGGAGCGTCTTTGGGAAGAACGGCCCCGCGCAGTACAGGCCTGCAAAGTAGCCGCCGGCTATAGCGTCGGAGAGTTGACTGCCTTAGTTTTCAGCGGCGCCATCACTATCGAGGACGCAATAAGATTAGCGGCGGTGAGAGGAGCCGCAATGCAAATCGCTTCGGAGAAATGTCCTCAGGGCATGATTAGCGCTTTTTGTTCGGCCGATGCAAAAGTCTCGCAGATTTGCAAGGACGCGCAGAAATGGGCCTTGGACTTGGGAGTGGAGAATGCAGTTTGCAGGTAATTGAGTAATTTGCAGGTAATCAAACAGATTATCCATAAAAAAAAATATTTGTCGTTGCATTCCAACGATCGACGTCATTTTTCCCGAATAAAATCCGCCGCCAGGTCGAAATTGAAAATTTTCCCGAGTTTTCGGAAACGTTTTCGTTTTAAGTAACAAAAACTCGTTTTTTTTTTTCTCATTTTTTGACGTAGAGTTGCCGTCTATCTGTATACGCAAGGCAAAGTGATAGCCGGGAACGAAGAGGCGCTTCGATACATAGAGAAAAATGGTGAGAGCATGGGACTGAGAAGAATCAAGAGGCTTCCGGTTTCGGGGGCTTTCCACACAGAGTTCATGGAGCCCGCGCTAAAGCCATTCATGAAAGCTCTCGCGACAGTTCCGATCGAAGAACCGAGGATAGAAGTGTACTCGAACGCAAAAGCACAAGTTTACAACTCGACAAGGGGAATAAAGAAATTTTTGCCAAAACAAATGGTCACGCCAGTCAAGTGGGAACAAATTTTACACAAGATTTACGAACGCCCACCGGAAACGGCATTCCCAAGGACTTTCGACCTTGGCTCTGGCGGAACGATGAAAATTATCCTGAAAAAAGTCAACGCCAAAGCTTGGGACCATTGTTTTAATTTGTAAAATATGATTTAGTGTATAAAACAATTTTTCAATAGACTCCATCAAAGGCGGAACTTGACGTTCGATTTTTTTGAAAATTCATCATCACAGGTCAAGGTCGACGCTGGAGAACGACCTAAAGACGATTTTATGGTTCAATTTGACCCGAGAACTGTTAAAAATGCATTTTGCGTTGTTTTTTCTTGCAGATACGTTTTCTGTGCTGAATCGTCCATATTTCACGCTAAACAAGTGGCAAAATATTCGTCGCCATTAAAATGCCAAAGAATCGGTGGGGAAAAATTTCCGGGGTCAAAACGACCCAGGAAAAAATGTGTTATCGGTGCCCCGAGCTCGCGCCGGTTCGTGGTGACAGAAAAAACGCCTCAAAAGTTTCGTCATTCGCAAGCCTTTATTTGTCACGTCCGACATGGAGTTTAAAAAATAAAAATACAAAAAAGGAAATTAAAAAAGAAAGAAAAAATAAGTTGGTGGTAAAATTCGCACAAAGAGAGATTTTCTAGAGTGTACACAGTCTTTCTAACACACAGTTACAGTTTTATGATAAATGCAATATTTATGAGCCTGAAGTTCGCATCGACCCAATGCCACGAAATAAAAATAAAAAAATCGTTACTATTTTATTTTACGAATCCATACGTAAATTTTTCTTTTCCTTTTTTTTTATTTCGTGGCATTGCGTCGATGCAAACTTCAGGCTCATCCATATTTTAGTTTTGCGCCATTTACTAACAATAGAGTTTCTTTTTCTAGACTTATGATTAAGCAGTTACGTTTTCCTTTCGGTGGTATCGAGACATTTATTTTCGAGGTAAAAACACACCAGATATACGTGAAGACGAAAATTTGTTTTTTTTTTTTTTTCAACTTACTGGACCGAGAGACCAGCAGATTGATCGAAAGTGCGACACGAATCCTTTTTTTTCCTTAAAACGGTAAGTTACTTTTTCTTCTATTTTGTGCAGTCAATTTTGAGAACGTCGACTTTTTAGGAATTCGCTTACGCTGCCACAGCCAAAATTCTATGACGCTGGAGTTTGCATTTTTGGAATCCAACGAAATCCCTTTTTTTTTTTTTTTGACAAAGTTCGATCGATTTTTTGCGACCCAAAGAATATATCGGCTCGAGAAGTTCAGACACTTTTGTAAATTAAGCGAATCGTCAATGAACCGAAGCATTTGTCTTGCTCCATAAAAGGATTGGGGCAGAAAAATTTTAAATATCAGAAAAAAAAACGGTTGAATTTCTGTTTTTTATTTCCGCCGGTTCCAAAATGTAAAATTGTTCGGAAAAGATCGATGAAATCGCTTCCAAATACGCCAAACTCGTCGGCTCAAATATTTTTGTCATTATCGTGGAAAAATTCGTTTTTTTTTTTTTTTTGCATCAGATAAAAAACGATCGCTCGCGTTTCGAAATCTCTATTTTTGGCTGTGAATCCGTCGACGAAAAAGCTCCTTAATTGTTTTTTTAGTTGAACAAGTTCTAGAGCTATTTATTCGTAACGTTAGGAGGCAAGAGGAGCTGCCAAAATAATTGTGTAAATAATAGCAATGGGATCGCACGTTGCTGTCGTTTTTAGTCAGAACGAAAAATGCCTTAAAATGTCAACTTTCTTATTCTCTCATATATTACTCTTATATAGTTTCTCGCAATATATTAATATCAAATATATTATTGTTCTTAAATTGTTAATAATCTCGTAACGAGAACAACGGAGTAGTCGAATGAAGGAACGAAAAAAAAAATCGAAAACGGCGAAACTTTCGGAGATTTTTTCTTCGCAGATTCGACCACTTCGCCGTTCTCGACTAATGGAATCTTTCGAGGGCAAGATTTCGTCTTTTATGTATTTGTTTATCAAGGAATGAAAAATTTCTGAACTGGGTTCGCAGCTGGCCAAAGGAAGTGACCATAAGCTTAAAAAATTCATCAACCCCTTAAACGGTTCTGAACTTTATACTCCGTTTTTACCAGAGTTTTAATTTAGTTTTTTTTTTCTTCCATTTGAACGCTTTTTTCGTGTTTTTTATTTTATAACTTAAATACTTCGAATGTGCTTTGGTCTTCGTACCAACAAGCAACACGACGACAGCCCCGAGCTGACCCTAGCCAACTGCGTGAATGGTAACGATCTCGTAGGAAACTCGATCTTTTCGGCGAAAACTTTGCTCGAATTTGGTATTTCGTCCTCCGAACGATGGATCAGCGTTCCATTAACGTAAACCACGTTCGCTCCTCCATCCTCTGGCACTGTCAGCGTTTGGTAACTGTACGTAGCCTCTCGCTCAATGCGCTGTATTTTATAGACGATAATTCCATTATTTACTTGTTTTTTATTCGAATTTCAATGTTTATGAATCAATTTATTTTATTTATCGATATTTGGGGATTTAATTACCGAATGGATATTATTTCGGTCATTAGCGAATTTTTGAATGATAAAAATTGCAATTAAAATTGTTATTCACATTTAATATAAATTAAGAATCAATTAAAAGTTCATTTGGATGTTCTCTCTTTTTTGTTTTTATTTTCGTATTGTTTTTTGTGACCGACTCATTGTCGTTGGGCTTTTTTTCTCTCAATCAAATTCTTGTCATGCGATTTTGTTTTTTTTTTAATATGAGTTGAGGAAATTTGCTTGTGGCAATTACCTTAAGGGCTTCTTGCGATTCCTTGCCAGCGCCGACGCACATGACGTCCGGCCCAGCCATGGTGACTAAGGATTTCAGGCGTTTAGACTCTGCGACCTTTTATAAACAAGAAAGTCAATTAGTCGATGGTTTGATTAATTGATCGTTGATTTTCATGGTGATACGATCGATCCGTTAGTGACGGTGGATCGCACACAACATAATTATCGTGGCACGAAAATTTTTCAGCCTGCCTTAACATTTTTGTGCCTGAATTTTGGAAAAATTCATTCTCGTTAAAATAAATCATTCAAGCGTCAATTTGCGATTGCGGAACGGTGCAATAATCTTGAGAGTTCTAGGAACAAAAAAAATTCGCTGGATTTGATTTAACTCTGGGTCAAATTGAGCCGGGGTGGGTCAAATTGACCCAGAGTGTCTATCCACTGGATGCATTGAAATCGACTTTCAAATGACTTCCAGAACATTCGATTTGCAGTAATTATTGTTTCTGGAACTCGATCGGTGTGAGAAAGTGTATTTTTTAATTTTTTTTCATTGCTTTTGTGCGATAGAGCCAATCTCTAGTGAGATCCAACCTTTAACGGTGATGAAGAAAGATTGAGAACAATCGCACCTTCGCCATAATCCCCCACCTTGAAGCAAAGACATTCGAATTGCCCCGAATATATTACGATTTAATTTTAAATTGATAACAAGAGTTGAGATAAAAGAACTTCATTGTCATGAATAAAAACGTCAAAGTTCATGAATACTTCTTCTGGGAAAATGGAAAATATTTTTCAATAAATATTTCTCTGGGAATGCACAAATTTTTGGACACAGGCATATGGAAAATGCGTAATTCTTTTACCTTTATGGGAACGCAGGGATACTCCGGAAACGCGGCAGCTACCGCCCGAGCTCCGGCTTCGTTGGTGAATTGAGACAAGCCGACAAAAAATTCTCTGCCTTGGAATTCAAAATATTGGTTTTCTTAGTTGGTGCTGTTTTTTTTTTAATCATTAAATTCAATTAACAATTTACCAGTGAACAAAACGTCTCCGCCATCCAGCCGTGCATTCTTATCTGCTATTTCGACCAGCGGTATGTCTAATTCTTTTTTTAGAACAGCCCGTATGGTCTCGATCTAAAAAACGATTCATTTGGTCTTAATCAACAATTCATGACGAGAGTGATTCAGTGTCAACAATGAATAATAATAACTTTAATCGTAAACAAACATAATTTGAGGTTAGAAACTTCGATGTCATTGATTAATAAGAAAAATCGATTTTTGATGAGAGTTTCCGAAAAAAAACGTACGAAATTGTATAAGCTGTCAAATAAAATGAACATTGCGTTGTTCGAAAAGTTTGATTCGAGGAGACACGAACAGAAGGCCAGAACAACAGCAACAATAAGAGTTTGTTTTTTTTTTCTTTTTGGCACATTACCTCTTTGAGCCTCGAGGGTTCCGCGGGACGGGCGATGAGGGCAGTCCCGTTGCAGACAATCGCGACGTCGTCGACGAAAGGACAAAGAGGTGAATCTTCATCGGGTGGCATCTCGACAACATCGATTCCAATCTCGCGCAAAAGTTCGGCAAGTGCCAAATGTTGTTTTCTAGCTTCGTCGAGTTCGACCTCGCCCCTGGTTCGTAACGAGAGAGGAATTCGACATAGAACAGCGTGAGTATAACGATGAAGCGCCATTTTCACTGATTTATCACCGAAAACTGTGATTTACACGCTTGGGAATTGTGTGCGATTTTATTTGTTTTAATAAAATCGAGAGAACATTCAAAAACTGGCGATTTTGACGTTTAACGCGAAGACGCCATCATCGAGGATACAGACGACGGATTTTTGACGTGACTCGTGCAGGCCGAAGCGCGGTGAACCAGTAACAACCTTTGCCAGTAACAGGCTGAGACCACTGAATAAAGAGTGGTACGCGAGAGCGAGCGCTACTACGACGGCGCATCCCCTCCCACAAAAATTCTGTCGCCGGCGCCTCGGTCTCCCCTCCCCACTATACCTCACTTTGTAGCTAGCAATGGTAATAATGCTAGCAGCAGCGAGTGTCAATTCTTCCGTTATAGTGTTCATGCCTGAACGGTTTGTTCGCGTCAGTTCGCGAGTGCTACGGTCGCGAACCTTTACCATCCCCGTATTATTTAATACTGTGCATCGAAGAATTAAAAGAAACAAGAAGCCATAGTCGAAGTACGTTAGAAATTGGATATTTATGACAGAATGTCGGGCCTGACAAGAAATCGAAGACTGAAAAGACCAACGACTTTGGCAAAACGTTCGACACTCGCCAAAAAATCGTTCTACAACAAGAGATCCTACAAACCTCGTAAGTTTCGACTTTTCGGAGCAAATATTTATTACCCAGAAGTCTGCGATGTTAAAATGCAACGGAAAATCCATATTTCATTTATTAATTCGATAATGACTGCAATCTTTTCGAATTTTCTAGAAAATTCAGTTTTCCACTGGCAAATAAAAACTGTCACAATACCGTTGGTAATTACAGTTTTCGTTGCATTTCAACGACGCGAATTCCAACACCGTAAATATTTTCGCATTGACACAATCTCGATGACTCAAACCTGACATTTTATTCCTTCTCATTCTCATTGCTACAGTATATGAAAATGTAAAAGGCAACAACAATGCTCTGGCAAAAGCCTTGTCCAGTATGAAGCAAGAGAACCAATACTTGTTCTCTGAGAATTTGGCCCTGATCAGCCAAGTTCAAGAATTGCAAGTCGCTTGCAACACACGCGATGTAAGTTTAATAAAATTCATATAAATCTCATGCAATCTTGAGACCTGGTGTTGATAGCCTCGGATCTGTAATATTCTTCATATCCTTATTTAAGGGGCTATCCCGAACAGATGGCACTGAAGTTTGCAACGCCAAAAAAGAAAACTTTCTTTATCGATTTTTTGTTGAATTTAAAAAATTCTGACAATTTTCGTATCGATTTTGTTTTTGGATCTCGAAAAAAGATTTTTTCCCTGTCGTGACTAAATATACAATAAGAATCGTGAGATCTGGTCAAGAAAAAACAGAATTTTGTTGCATTTCAACGATGCAAACTTCAGCATTGTCCCAAAAGGCTGGCCGCACGGCTTAACGAGCCGCTGGATGAATTAATTTCAATTATAATTTCACGATTAAATAATCGTGGCCACGTTCTTTTTTCTATTCAAGGACATAATTTCGACTGCATTAAAAAATGCAAAAGATGCATTGGGGCTGTTTGTGAATGCGACGAATTACATCACGAATACAATAGTTTCGTGTCAACAGTTTGTCAACACGCCAAAATTCACGCCAAGAAAATCGACGAGCGCGACAGATCGTAAGAAATTCTTTGTATTTATTCATTTCACGAATATTTTTTGACCTTCAGCATGAACTGGAAAATGCTCATGCAGGAATTCAGAAAAATAACAGGAAAAAGATGACGTCGCAGTCTGCATTGTGGGAATGCAACAAAATTCCATTTTTTTCCTCAGGCAGAGATTCGAATCGACGGCTGTCCGGAAAATCGCCAGCTCGTGGTGTCGTCCAGCCCATGGTCAGCGGCCACACCATAACCAAACCAACAATTAATTTGAGCAGGCTCAATCTACAAGGAGAATTCAGAGATCGTAATCGTTTGAATTTGACCGACATTCAAGAGGCGACTACGCCGACGGAGCAAAGTCCAGGAAACCGACGTTCTGCCTCACCCGCTCAGGGGCCAGTTCCCAGAACTCTCAACTGCGTGAGTATAATTTTATCTTTTCCGAGGGGAAGAAAAATAAATTCTAGGGATTGAGTGAATTTTCGACAAAAATGGCAAAAAATGTTGACTCGATGCGATCGAATTCTTAATTTTTATGCAAAGTCGCGAAATAAATTGTTTAAAAATTGAAAAAAAATGATTAATAATTATTTGGAAACGTCGTATTGAGCCAAATTTTTGGATTTTGCAATTCAGGTCTCCAGACGGGTCGATCGTATGCCGGAACGTCTCCGCCGCACCCTAAGGACAAGCGGTAAATTGAATATTTTCGCATTAATTCTAGTTCATCAAATATGAAATGAAAAATTTGTGATTCGTTGATTTTAGATGAAAGTCCACGTCGCTCGAGCGGTCTAGGCGCGAGAAACTCGCGTCGTCGTTCGCTTCGGCGATCTCCCGAGAGGCCCAGCGTTTCTCTAGGCTGGATAAACAACGGCGAGAGTCTCAGGAGTCCGAGAGTTTCGCTTCACGATGTGTCGCGACTCTTGCACAATTCCCAGACCGTGAACGTCCGGACGGTGAGGAAAAAAAAACTAAAAACCCAAAAAACTCGATAATTACGAATTTTTATCGAAAAAATCGATTTTTATCGAAAAAAAATTGAATTCCCAGTTACTGGACTCGTCCAGCGACATGGAGCCTTCGAGAGCATCGCCACAAAGTGTTGCAGCGCCGCAGGAGAATTCTTCGCTGGACATGAGTCCGCGAGAGTCGCCAGAAAAATCGGTTGCGAGTTCGGTTTCGAAAGCAAAGAGAGAATGTTCTGTGCGTCAAGATTCAGAGGATCCGTTGGAGGGGCCGAGTTGGTTGTTGAATGTTCCGGAAGCCGGATCGGCGTCGTCGTCGCCAAGGAGGGGCGGAGGGGATTCCGAGGGCCATAGAAATTGGGAGGACGAAGACGACGACGATATGCGTACGAACTTTAATCTGCCGATGTTCGTCACGCAGAAACGTGGGAGTCGCTGCGACGATACGGAGGACTTTACTCTTTTGTGGCGTAAGGCCCCGGCAAAAAATTATAATTTCGGGGAGAGCGATCTCGTATTTCCGGTCATCGAATCGCCCATTGCCAAGGCGCCAGAAGTCCAAGTTCCGGAACCAGAAATAACGGCGAATATCCAAACCGTTCAAACTCAAAATTTTAATAATTTGACCTTTTGTCGACCGATGCTTGACCCTGACGAAGAGACGACGTATTTACATCCGACAGCGCCGCCCCCTTTGATGGATAATTCCGAAGTTTTCGCCCCTAGCCCGCTCGCTCGACGAGAAAGATCCGAGCACGGTGACCGAAGTTCCTTTTCCCATGCGCGACGCAAATTCAGTTCCATAGTTCCGCTCTCCTTCGCGGATAATACGGAACTTTCCGACCGGAGCCTGGACCAAGATCCCGACAACTTTTCTCCCACGCGACGCAAAATCCACCCCAAAAATCCTCGCCTCTTCGTTCTCGAGTCTCCGAACGATTCCGATTACGCGCCGACTCAGCGATCCAAGAAATCCAAGAGCAAACGATCACTCAAGACCAAAGATCCGAGCTCTGCCAAAGTCGTACTCCGCAAACTCAAAGACCATAGCATCGCTAAATCTTCAACTTCACCTGAGAGGCGACAATCCGAGGAAGATCATCGGTACGGAAAAAAAATAATCATTTTACTATTTGTATCGTTCATTCTATTTATCTCACTCGGGGGCGGCGTAATCGATAATGCGACGAACTAAAAAAACTCGCATCATTCCTGGTGGAAACGAATTTTAGTAGAAAAAAAAACGTAAAGTTTATATTTGTATTTTTTAAAAATTGTTAATTTTTATTTATTTAGATTTGATTTTTTTTACAGTTTTGGAAGTATTTTTAATTTATTTTAATTCATTTTTTATTTGAATTTTTTTTAAATTACTTTTTATTCATTTTTGATTTTTTTTTAAATTAATTTTTATTCATTTTTGAATTTTTCTTTTATTCATATTGAAAAACTTTTAGAGAAAATTGCGGAGAACGTAACATTTTGAAACGAACTTTATTTTTTTCTCGTCATATTTTGAGTTTGTTGTGAAAATAGTTAATCAGGAAATTTCAGGCACGCGCCAATAATTGTCTCAATGATCGCCGATTTTTAAAAAGTATTTCTCGATTTAGTAGTTATTCTTTTTTTTTTTTTCATTAAAAAAGCAGAACCGGACAATCGTCAAGGAATCCCGATGCGTCGAATGACTCGGAAGTAAACAACGGAGCGAGCTCAATCGAGCAGGCTGCGGCGAGCATCACCGTTCGAGGACGTCCGAGACGTCAGAAAGCGCCGCGGAACTTGCAGGAGCCAAGTTTAGGAAAGTAAGACCGAAGATCAAACAATAGAAAAAAAACCCGAGAGAAAATGAAAAGTTTATGAATTTCTTTTTTTTTTTCGCAGGAAATTACGAAGGGGATGAGTTCTTCGCCACTACGAGACCTCACGGATCATTGGAAAAAGAATCTTTGTCAAAAAGCTCGGAAGAATAATTATTGTTGCGCATTTTTTATAGAAAAAGAAACTGATCACTGAAAAAATCATTTCGCGCTTCCACCCAATTGCTTCGTTCCCATTTTTGCATTTTTCGTCTCTATTTCAACTCTTAGAGTGAAAAACAAAAAACAGGAAAAATTCCTGTTATTTTACACTTAGATACGCAGTTTCCGGACTGCTGAGCCCTTTAAGAAAAAAAAGACAAAAGTTTCGTGGAAATATCGTAAGTTTCCACGCAAATGCGTCACTTTGTCGCTTTCATTTTATTTTTTTCAATTATTTTATATTTCTTTTCTTCCTTCACGCTCTTTTCGAAAAAAGAGCTCGGCCATTTTTTTTTCTTCAATTATTTCATATTTTTTTTGCTCCTCCACGTTGACACGTAGAATGGGAAAAATAGAAACAGGAGAAATACGGGAAAAAGTAATTCTAAGCATTTTTCAGCTCCCCGGGAGCTTTCCTCGAATAATGAATAAATATGACGTTACAATACTCTATGTTTTTTTTTGTACCCTTAACCTTCAAAGTAGCTCCGTCGCCGAACCGGGTCATATTGACCCAGACTCTTTTTTCTGTCGTCAATTATCGTGGGTTCCATTTAAACAACGTTTGAATTTTCCGCCCATGATGCGCGAGTTTGTTTGGACAGTTGATCAGCTGATCGAGCTAAGATTTGCTGGATATGGCGTCTGTTATAAAAGGTGTGACTATTCACTCGTGCCATCGAGATAATAATTATTTAAAATCCACAAAGATAAACGACAATCAAACAGTGAATTTCACGTCGTGCTAGACTCATGATTATTGACGATTCATACTCTTTATTCTGGTTAATTTTCGTACCTTAATTCGTGTGTGTGTGTGTGTCTTCGTAGATATTGGCGAGATTTGGGGCAGACTCTTTGATCACCGACCATTCGTGCATGGAGAAATCACGTACTTTTTACGAGAATTCGAGGTAAAAATTGAAAGATCTTACACGTTCGAGCAATGTTGATTCCTTCGTTACCAAAATCATTTCCGAAAAATGTCACTTGACATTTTTCATTAGAATAAACGAACGTTCCCATCGACTATCAAAAAATGATGACGAAGGAGCTCGCGACGTCGGGCTCCAACGAGAAATAAGTTTTTTTATTTATTTTTTGTTGACCTCAAAAAATCACGACAATTCTGTATCGATTAAACTTCAGCATCGTCAAAAATTGCCATAAGAGGATAATTTCCATTTTTTCGCCGACTGAAATGTTTTTTCTTCCAACGTCTTATCGAATCTTAAACGTTTCGTGGAAATCATGGCAGTCACATTTTTGACCAGAAACGTTTTTAGGACACACAATTTTTGCCGCGTCCAGCGATCCTTCCTAAGGATTGCGTAAGTCCTTAATGACCGAGATCCCAATTTTTATAATATTTCCAGGAACGCAGAGGGGACCGTGAGGTAGAACGTCTGTTTAAAATTCTGGAGTACTCGACGGAGTTGAGCCGGAGCCAATTGGACAGAGCGGAGCAATTGGGCGACTGCCATTTGCCGAGTCTCAAAGCAAACGCAGATGTTGCGCTGAGCATGTGCGAAAGGATACTCGACAGAGAGGAGCAGTTTTATAACGTGCGTGGGCTCTGCCCAGATTTTATAAACAAAGAGAAAGAAATTAAATGACAAAAAAATTGTTTTTTTTTGCGCAGGACACAAAAATCGAAGAAAATCGTGAGAGAAGGAAAGTGGAGTGGCAATGTTTCATCAATGACATGAGCGAAAAGTGTGAGAAGGTCGATAGAACGTTCCAGGAAAAGGAGGAAGAGCTCAAAGAGTTTTATATCGATTTGGAGAAAAAGCTTCACATTGGGGCTTGAAAAAGAATCACTTTCCGAACTTTTTTTCCTCGAGATGAAAAAATCAGGTCGTTTTTGCTGGAACGACAAAAATCTTGGATCTGTTTAGTCTTTTTTTTCCTAAAATTCATCGAATCTCTTGAGGATCGTGGAAAATAATCGTCGAGCTTTATTCAATTTTATTCTTCTCTCTCCCTTACCGATAAATAATCCAATATTTTTTTTCGAGTCCAAAAAAATGAGAATCGATAAAAATGCCTGTTGAACCGATCGAAAGTCCTTCGCTGAGCATCAAGCCGAGTGCCAAGCTTGCAGAGTTCATCGTGAAAAACGTGAAGCTCGAAAACGCTCCTCCTAACATAATTCTCTTGAAAAAATCGTCAAAGAACGCGAGATCCGAAATTCTCTTGAGCCTCGACGACGTCAAATGGCTCGACCAATATCTCAAACAATACCGCAAAACGAACGATGAGAAAGTCTACATCCACGAGTTTCTGGAAAATGTCGACATCAATCTACCCGAACCAAAAATCACTCCCAGAGATCCGGTTCTCGAGGAAAGGATCAAAAAGTTGACGTCCCAACAACATGCGAGAGAATACAGTGCCATGACCAAAGGCGTCGATTCCGCGAGGAAGAGACTTCCCGAAGACACGATCGCTTATCAGAGTAACGTTTTCTCCTTGACAATGCAAATTTTTTCCTATTTTTCCAAAAAACTTGTCGATTTATCAAAGTCTCGAACAAAAATTGAAAAATAAAAAAATAAAATTCAAAAAAAATACAAAAAGTCAAATGTTTGAAGAAAAATTCAAAAACAATGAAAATAAAATTTAATAAAATACAAAAATAAGCAAATTTTCGAACAAAAATTCAAGAACGTTTTTTTTTCAAAATTGATTTTGAAAAATCGGAAAATATTTCAAAAAAATTTAATTAACATTTTTTTTGTTTTTTTTTTACAGTGAAACAAATAAATCGTCAGCTGATCGCCGTCGCCCAGTTCGTAATTTCGGTTTTGGCTGGTTTCGCGTTTGGATTCATCGGAATTGAATTGCTGGTGGGAAATTTGGATTTCGGATTCAGGCTCCTCCTTGGAATCATATGCGCTCTGGTTATTGCCTTGGCTGAAATTTATTTCCTCGCTAAGAAACTGAACGAGGACCACGTCGAGGAAATAGCCAGTTACACGAAATTGCATCAAGAGTAATATTTTTATTTATTCAAAAGTTTGACCTTTCGGCAAGAAGATTTACAGGATTGGTAATGAAATTATTATAATTACGACTGGATCGATTGTGGGCTGAATAAATAATGGAAAAAAAAGGAAAAAATGTTATCGATCATGCTTCTTCGGGAAGAAAGTGAATTATGCAAAGTATAGAATTTTGACGTCGACGAGCAGCTCGAAAATTCGTCGAGACTGTGCGACCTTCATGCATTTTCGAAAAAATAAACTGAAAAACTTCTAAAAGTGGAAAAAAAAAAAAAAAAATACGAATTTCGTAAAATTTGTTTTTTTTTTTTTTTTTTTTTTTTTTTTTTTTTTTTTTATTTTTTTTTTTTTTTTTTGTTTATTTCTTTCTTTTTCTTCTTTTCTTTTTTACGATTATTAAGTGAATAATTTATTTGTAATAAATAATAAAAATAATTCTAGGTTTTGTTGTCAGCGTCGCTGTCGCTTTTGGTGCTCGAGTCGCTTTTTCCAGAATTTGATTTCCCATTCGGCTTCGAGTTTGTCTCGCTTCCGGACGAATTGTTATTCTTGTTTTCCGACTGGTCGCTGTCCGAACACGAATCGCTGTCCGACTCGCTGTCACTGTCCGAATCCGACGACGAGGTCTCCGACGAACTGCTGTTGTTCGATTCCTTCGCTGCCATCAACTCCTTGAACTGACGAACTGTTATCTTTCGGGGCATTATTTCTTTGAGAAATTCCAGAGTCTCGTTCGTCTGCACCACTTCTGCAAGATGCTTGTAGTCGATCTGATTCGCTTTGTTCGATTGAGAATGCGCCTCCTCTGCCAAATACTGGATAAACATTTCCTGCCAATTGAAACCCGAATTTACGATTTTTTTAAAATCCACCATATAACAAATTTTTCTTTTGTTGGTAGAGTTTCTAGGATCAACGAACAATTGGGAAATGCTGGGAAAAAGGAACCATCACAATGGTAGGTCAACATTTTTAATCAATTTTCGAAAAAAAATCGATTTTCGAAAAGTGAACGAAAACTTTTTTTAAATCGCTCAAAAATTAAATCCCTTGCTCGTCGACACTAGCGCCGCCACGGAATTCCACTTGACGAGAAATATCGATTTGAATTTCCCGCCAAAAAGGAAAGAAAGATGGCGGCATGAGCGTCGATCAAATAGGCCGGTTTTGTCTTATTTTTAAGATGGAAAAGCAGTCGTAAAACATACCGTTGCTTTTGCCACGAGGAACAAACCATCCAAACCGACCGTTTCGACATGCGGTGAACTTTTCATAATCGTTTTCACTCGAGCCATCGGTAAATTCAACTCTTTCATTTTTACTGGTGATCCTTGGGCCGCCATGTTCAAACTTGATCTTTGAAGTCGATGCCGCGTGAGTTTCAGGCACGTATGTTCATTCCGACGAGGCCCTGGACTTGTCCAGGGCCGTACGATTCTCGGGAAAAAATCGTCATTTTTGTACCATTTTACGGAGGTTCCCACTGCCTTGCGAGAATGACAACAAAAAATTTGTCTCTTGGAATATTTTTCATAATATTTTATTCATACATCCAAGTTTTTTTTGTTTACACTCGAGCACGATGAGCTCGAGTGTGGTTGCTGGCGTTGCCATGTAATTTTTCAAACTGCTGACGAATCTTTTCGTTAAGCGAAAAAATAGAGCCAGTTTTTTTGGCGAGGAGGCCGCAGGGTCACGAAAGTTTAATGGATATTAAAAATCCTTTAACATTAATTAAACGGAATATTCAAAAACAGCATAAAAATATATGATATCCTGCAGCATATCCTGAATTTCCTGAAAATCAATTTCGGGACGTTGCCATTTTTTTTTACCCGAAAAATTTCGAGGCATCGAATTTTTTTATTTTATTTTTCTAATTTTTAGTTTGAAAATTTTGTTTCCATTTGAATTGAATTCCCTGATCCTAACCTCGGACAATTGCGTGGAAAAAAACAAGCAAAAATATCAAAAAATGCGAAAAATTCGACAACCCGATCGCCCGACCCGGAACAGCCGCATGACTCGAGGACCTTCGGTATACCCAATTTTTCCTCAACTATTCATTGTTTTCTCTCACGTTTATGTCGATGCCTGCGTTGAGCAGACAGTAGGAACCGAATGAGCACGACAAAGCCCGAGGTGCCCCGAGCGCGGAGCGAGTCGAGCGGTTAGTGCGCGTTGCCGCTACTAGACGCCGCATCGCTTACGGTTTCTCGCGACTGCAGCATGCTTCTGGCTTTTATATAAACCGCAAAGAATCAATCCACAGCATCGCTTCTCGGCCTATGGCTAAGATCAAAGTGTAGTATCTGTTCTTATCAGCTTAATATCTGATACGCTCTCCATTGGAGAGCCAGAATATTAATCTGGGCTTGCTCAGGGTGGACACGAGTCGCGCCGGCATTGCAGTACCGCTGGCTGTGGCTCTCTTTACGAACTCAATCATAATTCCCATTAATTAATTAAATAAAAAAAATAATTTTCATAAAACCCAATTGTGAAAATTTTGCACCTCCCCGAGTCGAAAAATTGCCGACTCGGCCCAGCCCGGCGCTAGAGGCGAGTTACACCGGATAAATTGCTACAGCGTGCAATTGCCCGGTGTCGAACTGACACCTCGCCATACATACGCGTCTAGTGTCTTGTAATCCATGGAATAAAAATTTCGCAAGAGCCACCACGAGAGAAGGTTTGTACGCAATTTTAATTCTGACGCGGATTCGCTCCGGCTCTGGACCTTCACGCTGTGTAACAGTCAATTTTTCGTGTACAACCGGAGGCTTCAAGGTTTGCAAAACTGGGGAGAATCCGCCTTGACCTGAATCAAACGCGGTGCCTGAATCGATTTCAATTGTGACGAATTTTCTATTTTATCATTATCATTGTCGATGATACAATAGATAAAAAAATAAACGACGAAGGGATGATCGATTGTTGGTAAAAAATCGTCGGAATTATGAAAAATTTTGCATGGTTGGGAATTCAACGAAAAATTGTCATATTTTTCAAAATTGACCAAAAATCGATGGAAAACGTTCTTTCCGTTGGCCCGCGACGTTTGCGAGCTTCAGGGTCATCGTGTCGATGTGTCGGTGCGCCGGCAATTATGTTTTCGTAATATTTGACAAAGTTGTCCGGTCCGTTGTTCCCATCTCCCGTCGATCTTGGGGCGATGCGCGATGAAAAATTCGCGTCGGGCTTTTCGGGATGCGCACAACGTTTGTCCGTTTGTTCTTTGAGCTTTACAGGGAACGGAATTCGAGTGAAAAGGAAAAAGATTGAATGACAGGGAACGTACAGGGTCCGAGGATCGTTGAAAAAAAATGATCGGCACGTGTCCGTGCATCATCGGCTTGTGGATTATTGTACACGTGCGTTGCCTCCTCCCACCGCCAGGTGGTGCTCCAGTCGCCTGTTATGGAACGCTCGGGATAAAAGAGACCGAGGTACATCACCTGCTGGCGGTTGGGCCTGCCAAGCGCCTCAGCTTCCTCCGATTTCCTCGTGCTTTCTCCCTCCCCGCAACAGAACCAACAGCTGCCCATCAGAATACAAGGCGATTCACTCTTCCGGGTATTTCCATTCCTCCTTTTGCATTATTCATTATCGAAATTGCACATTGCAATATTTTCGTCAACATTGCGCAACAAATACTCAACAAAAAACATTTTTAAAAACAAACAAAAACGACGTAATAACGGAAAACCGAATGACTCAATTAACGGGTCAAGTGCCCACCGTCCGATATTGGGTTAATCTGACCCGAGACGTTTTTTAAATGGTCGTATTCCGGAATAAATGCATTTTTCGATTTTTTTTTCGTTTACGAAACGTTTTTGCAATCCAAATTTTAAGGGCCGTAGTTTATTTTTTTGTCGGAAACAAAAATAAAATGCTGGAACCTTCGTTGCCATCAAAGGCCAGCCAATTGATGACGAAAAATTGTTAGGGTCAAATTGACCCAGTGTGTACTCGAAGGCGTAGAATGACGCAAACTTCGTGACACGATTCAAAAGAAATTTTCGTCACGTTCGCATTTGCTTATGAGGAGATATACTATAGAGACCAAAAAATGGTCGGGGTCTATATGACCCAGTGTGTACTCGGAGGGTCAAAAAGTTTTAAACATTCACCGAACTGGAAGAGCCGATAACTTTCTAGAAAGTAATCGCGCGAGGAATTTCCAGATATCACGGCAGAGGACAAGTCGAGTTTTTCTCTCTCTCTCCCCTCCCGATATTTTGTTCTCAATATTAATCACTCACAACAGATAGCACGGGCGAGATCTGTCCCGCGATACAGCAGTAAACACCATCAACCTGCACGAATGTCTATCATCACGTATGCAGCGAGTCCGACTCGCTGCCAATTGTCAATACAAATGACAATGCAAAGTTGGCTTTTCGAGATAAGAACAAAGGAAATGATAATGAGTGCAAAACAATTTCAGTGTAAAACAAACTTTGGCTTGTTCCGGGGGCGCGAGGAAAAAGCCGTTTTGCGACGCGTACTCATAATAATTTACGACGCTTTTTCGAGATCCTCGTAAGATCCGAACTCGTACCGGAAGTCGAGCCTCAATCGATTGTTATTCCGTCGCACCCACACACACACACACACACGGATATGCCAACATCCGGCTCTTTGAGACGGTTGCTTAAGCCTCGGGAAATCCCTATTTTCCGGGCTCTTTAAATAATACTAAGCTGCTTCCCCAATCTCCTCGACTCACTCACACACGCACACCGATTCCGAAGCTTAACTCAGGCCCCAATACACCGACCGCACGACGCAGTTGCACGAATTATTTCCTAACCTTTTTCTCACCGTTTTTGGAAAAAAGACCAGACGAGTCGACGCAGAAAGGCTTCGATGTTTATTACGAACCATTGGCGACGCCACTGAAATGAATTTTTTCTAGCCGACTGATTTTCCAACCTCTTTCTCGTCGTTTTGGGGGAAAGGGGCGAATAATGAACAACGGAGAGGTTAGGATCGATGTTTATGGGACAACAGAATCGTCGATATTAATTACGAACGATTGACATCGGAGAAAGTCGACAAAAAATACCAAACAGTTGATTTTTTTAGTTGCGAAGAGTTTCTCTTTACTCCGAATTGCACGAGTTTGATAAATCGATTAATCCTCGTCGCGCATCAACAGCCATGCAGCGGTTCAGTTCCCGGAAGCACAGATTCGAGAACAGCACGATTTTCCGTCTATTTTGATGTTTGTGACCGGAAGTAGGGTCGTCGTTGTGTATCCGCGATAAAAAGTCGTCAGCTGTTGTACGAGCGAGTGGGAGAGTCGACGAGAGAGAGAGAGAGAGAGAGAGAGAGAGAGAGAGAGAGAGAGAGAGAGAGAGAGAGAGAGAGAGAGAGAGAGAGAGAGAGAGAGAGAGAGAGAGTTGTTATTCGATAACAAGGCAACGATCGTCAACTTCCAGGGACGATGCCGAAAACTCACGCCAGGATTGCGTCATGAAAAAAAGAAGGAAAAAAAATCTGTCTCAATGTGACATTTAATTATCGCATAAAAATGAGGCGACCGACGTGACGAAACAATGAAGGAAAAAAAGGTTACACCGTCGGATTTAAAACGATTGTCGTATCTCGCAGTCACGTGACGCCTCGTCTCACTATAAACTCATTTCTCTCTGTTTCTCTGTATCGGCCCGTCGTTATTATCGTTGCGGGCGGAAAGCTCTGGAAGTCACGTTATCTCGAAATTGCGATAAGATTCATTATTTAAAGCGTATGGCAATAATCACACGTTGTTGCTCACGTACGCAGTCTCTTTTCACGTAGTTTCATCATGTTTCGTTTTTCGCGTTTTATTATCGTTGCGCGCATGCGATGAGCAGCACGAACCTAACCTTCAAATGTTTATTCGTCGTATTTTATCCCGAGACTGCACGAGAGTGTCTGTTTCTCGAATTGATGGGAATTCGTTGGGAGGTTTTCAGTAAGGCCCAGCACGATTGATCGAAACTTTGAAAAAAGCGATCGAAATGTATGGAAAACGTAAAAATCTGATCGCACGCGAACCAAATCGACGATCGAGCCTTGATATGAAAAAAATGCGTCTCCGGACGAAATGAAGGTCGTGCCGATTGAATAATGCAATGAAATAATAAAAACGAGGGACTAAAGAAAGATTCATCATTTACGAAAGCAGCGTTCGTTTTTCGCGGATGATCGAATCGTTCGTAGGCCTTGACTCGACCGCTTGGCGTCTCGTATCTCTTTTTTTTTTCTTTGACTTTTTTTCCTTCGTCGATATTGCATGACGCAACACTCGACTCGATCGCATGGCAAACTGGCGCACGATTTTTACGCCCAATCGTAAACGCGCTCCGATTTGTAGTCGCCTTCGTAAACCATCCTCGCACATATGTGTACGTGCGTGAGGATAAAAACTCGTTTACGTGAGCACCTTCGCGTATATCCAATGTCACTAAAATTTATTTGATCGATTCGCGTCCTATAGAGATAAGAATTTTATTGGCGAACGTCTTTCGTTAATGGAGTCTCCATTTTTATTCGTACGACGAGACAAATATTTACCATAAATTCTCTTCATCTTGGATGATCAACCGGTCGCGTGGAAGGGGGGTCGGTAATTAAAATATAAAAAACAAAATTATTAAATATAAAAATAAAACATACAATAATTAAATCTAAAATTAGAAAATAAAAATTTCGAAAACATTTTTTCCAAAAAATCGTGCGATCCGTGGAGAACTAAATTTTCACGATCTCGAAATTGAAAATTTCTACAAATCAACCGACGAAAGGACATGCCATTATTCAGATAATTCATAAATTATTCTCGAAGAGAAAATTTGCTCATGAGATGCGCGCAAGACGCCCGCGAGCGAGGAGAAATTTACATTGAGACGGTCTGCTGCGGCGAGAATCCTGAAAAATGCATTTTTCGAAGAGAGGCTGCTCGTTGGGATACTCGCGTATTCCATCAGCAGCATCCGTTCGGTGGAGAGAGCATATGGACGGGAGATTTACTGGTAGGAATCGAGCGCTCCGACGAAGCAGGACGAAGAAAATGTTGGAACGTGTAGGCGTATTCACCGTGCGTGCTGCTACGTCCAACATGGAGCGCGAGGATGAGGGAGAGGACGAGGGAAAGGATGAAGGAGAAGTTCGAAACTTTTAACGCGTAAATCCCTATGCGGATCGCGACGGAACGTCTGCCGGTCAACCGGTCTTTACCTCCCCCCCCTTACCCTTTACGTTGGCCGCTTCCCGCACTCTTTTCATTTATTATCATTATTCTCTTATAATTTGAGCCTTCGAGCGTGCGGCGGCGAGCAAACTCGATGATGACACGTATCCTGCGACGCAGCGGGCGCGCGAGCCCGCCGAGCAACTGCCGCGGTCTCCATCGAGCGCGGCTCCCGAGCGACGCGCATGCGCGCGCGCCGACAACGCGAGCCGCGCGGTCTCTGGCGGCGCAAATTTCAGGCGCGACTTTTCCGACACCCGGTATGTAGGACGAAGCAACACGAGCGGCGTGTACCTGAAAGCGGTCGGGGCTCGTGGCAAACTCACGTAATTACGAGCGCCTGTTGCATGCGGCACGGGCGGGCCTTCGATTCTCGCGGCCTCGAACGTGTTCATTTTCTTCGGGAAAAAAGTCTCCTCCTCCCCGACTCTCGTGCTTTAATATTCTTGTTGATAAAAAATAGAGAACACCAGGCTCCGGGAAGACGCCGCGCATCAGAAGCGACGGCCATTTTCGAAATTCTTCGCTAATTGAGACGAACAATTAGTCACTTTGGTACAAAATTGTATCGGACGTTCGATATAATTACAGAAAATATCACGTGATGACGACATTTTCAATATATTTTCGTAGTAATTCATTTATCGACGATTGCGATATTTTTTTATTGTTTTTATTATTATTATTATTATTATTATTATTTTATTGTTGCCTTAAATATTTTTCGGGAAAGAAACTGAAATCGCATTGCGCGAGAAGATGCTGCGTGAACGCGAAGAGACGCGTACAAAGGCCGATATTTTGCAATTCCTTTGGGTTCGGAACCGGCTCGAACGTTTTCATCATCGTACTTGTTTTTTTTTTCTCGTTGTCTCAACACTCGGCGGCTCGGTGCGCGCGGCAACTGTTTTTTTTTTCTCTCTCCCTGGCGTCTCGTATGCTGCGCTGTATTCAGGGAGCGAGATCGCGCTTAAAACCGCCGATACGGAGCAGAGTGATATTTTCGAGTCTCGAGGGAATCGCGGAGGAACAATTGGCTGGGAGGAAATTTTTTATTGCGGAAGAACGCGCGACCGAGTCATCGCGAGCCGCCCGCCTCCGTGCACGCGCCTAACCTCTCTAACGATCATTTTTGCTTCGCTACTTCCGGTTCGCTCGGGCGGATAATCGGTGTATCACCGGCGAACCGCTCCCTCCTTTGTTTTTCACGTTCCCATTCAGTATTCCGTTGTCGCCCGGAAAAACTGAAATTTATGGAGATCGCGGAGGGCGAATGAGGAACGCGCGCGCGCATGCGTGTCGTACCGGCTCGATCGGGCTCGGGAGAGCGCGCGTTCGCCCATGAAAAAAAGTGTAATAAAAAGTGGACGTGACGGCGGATGTCACGGTGAATGGAACGAGGCTCGCCGCGTGGTTGCCGCAACCCCGCTCGAGGTCACGCTAACCATCGAACTAAATTCCAAATAATTTTTCTAAAGCGCGCGACGCGATCGAAAAATGAAAAATTGCTCAATTGTTCGCCACCGCGACGCGCCATAGCGACTCGGAGAATCTCGAGCATCGCGCCCCGAAATGTAAACATCGCCGCGATCGCTCGCGCGGAAAATTCTTCGATCTCGAAATTATCGAGATCCCCATCGCTATTATTTATTTTATTTTATTATTATGACGCTTCACCTTTTTACCCGAACCCACACGACCCCTCCCTCTTGGAATTTTCGTTGCCACCACAACCTCAAGAGTCAGAATACTTTTGGCCACACGACGCGGCTCGAAACGGTGCTACACTACTATTTCGAGTCTCATCGCCGATTAGCGAGCCACGTCATCGGCAAGATACGCCGCACGCTGACGCGAATATCATCACGTCCGGTCCCTCTGCAATCTCCTCTTCCCGATCTTTGTTCGTTGTTTTTCGAATAAAAATTCATTTTTCGTTGCATTTTGACGTCGCGAACTTGAACATGGTAAATTTTTCTAACCTCAAAAAAAAAAAAAGTTTCATCGATTCCGATGCGGAATCGATGTAATTTCTGATTTTCCAAACGCATTCGGAAGGTCGAGGAACTTTGTTGGAAGCTGCGAAGGTAAACGTGACGAAAAAATCGAAACATTTGATATAAGTTCGAAGGTTCGATCGCAATTGAATGGCGTAGACGTTCGGAGCTTGAGAATAATTAAACTCTCGCAATATTCAGGCTTATCGCACAAATATAGCGATGAATCGACGCGCGGCCAACTAAAGTTTCGTCAACGTGGTGCCGGCCGCTTCGGTACACGTATTCATTACGCTATTTAAATTCTCGTTCGCTGCACAGCACGACTCGCGGTGTCTCGGGTATCTCGGCGGCTCGCGCCCCACTCGCTTCTCCTCAGTATGGCTCGAGCCGTCACTGGATACGCGTATGAGATCGCAACACGCAAAACCCTCGACACATATTTACGCCCATGGAGAAGGATATCAAGAAAAAGCCGAACAAAAACTAACTATCGTTCGGGTTGGGCGAGGAGGGGGTAGGAGGACGAAGGACAAAGGGAGAGAAAAGATTATAATGGCTCAATGTAATGACCCCGAATAAAAATTTCGCCAGACACGACGCTCATTCGTTTTAGGCTTCGCGATTCTTCGAAAATTTCGTTACGACCGTTTTTTTCCAATTTCATGACGCGGATAAATGCAAGGTCATCCAAAGGTCATTAGGCATGATTAGAAAAGAGAAAGAATAAACGTAAAGCTCGATTAAAGCAGAGAGTTTGATCGGAATTGTGTTGACAAACGGAGAACGTTTGGTACGTTCGGAAAATTGTGTCCGACCGACACGAGCGGCGCATGCGCACCTGCCCGTCCTAACCGGGCCGCAGCTGGCGCAGCTGTGTCGTGTTGTGTCGTTGAGCCGTGCTACGTGTACGCCTGACGCACGAGTCGGTCGAATTAGCCAATGGGATCGACCGTCCGGCGGTTGCCTTGATGCGATTAAAAAAAAAATGGTTGCGCTTACCACCGGCGGAGAGCGCCTCGAGCGACCGAGACCGAGGCTGCGATTCGGCGCTAGTGTCGCGGCGAGCGCAGGGCCGGGGGGGGGGGGGCGGACGATGGACCCGAGCGAGCAACGTTTGTGAACGAACCAACGAACAGTCATTGCGGTACGCTTGTAGAGTCACGTCGCTAGTTGGACACTATGGCGCGAACGCTAGACGCTCGTCGTTGTTTAATCGCTCACCAGTGTCGTCGTTACTGAGCGGAGAAGGCCGGCTTGCACCTTAGCCGCCCTTTTAAATTCATTAATCGACAAGCAGCACCCCGTCTCGTTGCGACGCGTGTACGCCTTCCTTTTCATTTCGACAGTGAAATAATCGAGCGCGTACGTTCAGTACAAAAGTAAACAAACGAATAAATAAATAGAAAAGATCGTTTCTCCGTACACTTTCGAGGAAATTTGGGCTGTGCCGTGGCGTGCGTACGCATTGTGCACTTTATACATTCGTTTCTAAGTCACACGCTCCTCCGTGACGATAAAAGTAAATAAATAATGTTGCTGTGAATCCTTCATACCGTCAAAATTAATCGTGCGCGCTTATGTGGGTGTATGTGTGTGTGTCAAGTGTTTGCGGATGATGAATGTGCGCGCGCTCGTAGAAAATAACGTTCGTTATTAAGAAGAGGTCAAAATAATATATTCCAGGTGAGATTCAACATTTCATAAGCCACCGAACTTATCTCTCCCACATTTCGCAATGCATGCTCCAAATCTCGCCAACATTTCATTCGCAATATTCTACCACCGCCATCTTGCTCGCATGTCTTTCGCCATTTGCGCGCATGATTCTCCGCATTTTTTTCCGTTTCTCCTCGCGAACCTTTTCCATTTTCTTTCCTTTATTTATTATTCATTCCTCTTTTTTTTTCTCCTCCAGACATCGAGACCTTGTTCTCTCGCGGTACGATTGACCGTTCGACCTTGGCGAGCGCAAAAATTCCACGCAATATTTCTCCATCTCGCTGAAACTTTTTCTTTTCTTCAAATTTTTTTTCCTCCCACTTTTTTCGCGTTTTTTCATTTTCAACCACCACAAAGACTCGCCCATCATTATTTCGATTAATTCCGCCCCTCAACCTCTTTCACGTCGTTCTCTTTTTCTCCGAAAGTGCAAAGTGCACCGATCCTCGTTGACCTTATCTTTACGAGCCAAGAAAATATCACCCGTCACGAATAAATTGCATATTCCTGTATACATTTTATAAATGCCTTTGTACATCGTCGCTGCTGCTGCTGCTGTACAGGCTCGTGTGTGTGTTTACATCGGTGCCGGATGTACACCGCGCAGCAGCACGACCGTCTGACGCACCGGTGGCGTCATCAAATTTTTCGAACGATCCCTGCGTCACGAATTTCTCATTCTAACTGTTTTCCCGATTACTTTTCTCGGTTATTTTTCCCCCGAATATTCGACGCTCGAAAATCTCGATCGTCCAAGATTTTTTATGAGGTTGAAGTTTCCATGGTCGTCGTGCAAAGGAATTCGTATTTTTCTTTGCCAAGGCTTGTTCTTTACGTTCGGATTTAATTGTGTCGATAAATTCATCAATTTTTGCCCCCGAAAAAATTAATTGGCTCGAAAAATTTCAAATTCTTTTAAAAATTCAACAAATCGTCAATAAAAATCAATTTTTTTCGGTGCATTCCAACGTTGGGAACTTCGGCACTGTCAATTTTTCTAACCTCAAAAAAAAAAAGTATCATCGATTCCGAAGCGGTATCGATCTATTTTTTTATTTTTCGAACGTGTCCGGAAGGTCGAGGAACATTGTTCGGGAGCTCCCAGGGTTGACGTGGCCAAAATAATGAAAAATTGGTATTTTTTAATGAAAAATCAATACTTTTCTGTGCATTCCAAATTTTCTTAAGCAAGACCTCGTTATTATTTTCCAATATTCAGGCCGAACAATTAAACGATTCTCTCTTACGATCCAGAAACTAAATAGATACGAAAAATTGCCATAATTTCTGAAATTTCGAAAATTCAATAAATAATTAATGGAAAAAACATTTTTCGTTGAATCTCAACGTCGAAAACTTTAGAGTCATAAATACTGAAGTTTGCATCGTTGGAATGCAACAAAATTCTGTTTTTTCTTTCCCACATCTCACGATTTTCATTAAAAAACAAACAAATCTGGACGAAAATTATCACAATTTTTAAAATTGACGAAAAAATGAATAAAAAAAGAATTTTTCGTTGGAGCCCAACGTTGCGAACGTCAGCATCATGCATCCTAACCGCCCAGTCAAAAACAACATGGCGCCTTCTCGAACTTTCATGCGATCGTGAAAAATTTTCATCGATACGTAGAAATTTCGAGATTTTTTTCGTTTCTTCGATTTTTTTACTGAAAAAAAGAGTCAAGGAGACAGAATTTTGAGCGCCTAATAAAATCTATCGGACTCGAAAGAATAGGAGGTTAACGTTCGATGCGCAGACACGCAGGGCCTGGAGAAGCGAAAACAAAAAAAAAACATTGCGAATTCTCGTTGTAGCTCGAAAGTTTCGGGCTCGCGAGAAGAGCAGAGCGAGAAAGAGAGCGAGTTGCAAGTTCCAGAGTGTGGGTACCCCTGACCTTAAAGGATGCCCCACCGATCGACATCCGCTTCTCTCGTCGTTCACTTGCACAATCCTCCGGACTAAGTTTCGAAATATTTCACGATAAATACAAATGTTAATTGAATGCATTTTTTTTTCCAAGCTCAACGCTAAAAATTCCTGTCTCGTTTTTTTCGATGCAAACGTTGGACTCCAACGAAAAATTCTTTTTCTATGAATTTTTTGTTCAATTTTAAAAATCGTCACAATTTTTCTCCAGATTTTCTCTTTGGATCGTAAAAAAATATTATTTTATTGTCTTGAATAAATATTTGATAAGAATCGTGAGATCTGGTGAAGAAAAAAGAGAATTTCAACGATGGAAACTTCAGTATCATCTTTTTCTTGCGGATCATCGTTGCTGTGCATGATTGACCAGATTTTTTGACGTCTCGTTGTCTCGTCAGCACCTTTATTTTCCTCGATCGATCAGCCGATGATTCATCCTCTCGTGTGCCCATTCATCGAGCTCCAATATTCTTATCATTATCCCCCCGTCCTCAGCCTCGCACGCCCATCATTTTGACACGCACGTACGGTATTTGGCAAGCGAGCTTGTCGTCGCCCTTGTATTTTCCTCATAAGCATGCACGATATTCATATTCGACTTTGAATCGTCCAAATGTACCGAAAATTCTTTTTTTTTTACGGCACTGACGTTCGCAACGTTGAGCTCCAACGAAAAATAACTTTTTCTATTTATTTTTTGTTCAATTTTAAAAATCATGAAAATTTTTGTATAAATTTTGTTTTTGGATCGCAAAAAACAGGTTTTATTGTCTCGACTAAATATTGAGTGAGGATCGTGAGATCTGGTCAAGGAAAAACAGAATTTCGTTGCGTTCCAACGATGCAACCTTCGGCATGGTCAATAAATTTGGAAATGGCATAATCGTCTAAAGAATCCATCGTTTTTATGACGTTGAAGTTTGCATCGTTGGAATGCAACGAAATTCTTTTGTGTCTTTGCCAGAGCTCGTTGTTTATATTTTTGATTTAATTGTGACAAAAACCCCATGGGTTTTTGGCCCATAAAAACGAATGGGTTGAAAAAATTTCGGATTATTTTGAAAACTGCAAAAATCATCAATGAAAATCCATGTTTTTCGTTGCATTCCAACGTTGCGAACTTCAGCATCATTCGCTTTTTATATCTTTTCATATAACCGTAAGCCAGCGACGAAAATGGATATTTTATTTTTGTTATTTTGTGGTTTTTTCAGTTATATCGATAATCGTGAATCGACGACGCTTAAATAATCATTAAGACGAGCTGTAAGTACGAGAGAGAGAGAGAGAGAGAAAAGCAGGAAAAAGACGAAAAGCGAGTAGATTTGGAGATTCAAGTCCGTCCAAGGATTAATTACACGGTTGAACGTCCTCCATGACCGTGCAATTAGGCAAAAAGTGATAAACCACTAATCATAATAACTCGATAATAAAAAACGATGTTTAATGAAGAGTAAACGATTTTTCGTCGTTCCAAGAGCAAAAGAGAGAGAGACGAACAAATTTCTACTATACTCGAGTTACCTGCCGTCGCCGTAGGCGAGCCACGAGAATAAAGTTTCCATATAACCACCGAATTTTCGTAGAAATCCTCAACCTCGAATATTTAAAGAAAAAATAATAAAAATAAACTTATTTTCGATCGTCGTAAATCTCGTAATTGCAATATGAGATTAGCAAATGGTCAACATCCTCTCCATTTGCAAGTTACGCGAACGAACAATGGAAAGTTCCTGGTCAGCCCGAACGGGCAACACGAAAACATCAACAATGGGGAGCCAAGGACACAACATCGACAAACCCCCCATTGCGACGAAGCTAGCGCTGTCGTAGCGCCCAATGTTGTTTTTCCCAACTTCGAAACAGCCTCCTCGCCTCCCCAAGGTCCGACCATACTCGGCGACAGATTCCTACTCGTCGGACCTGCCGAGGGCAGCGCTCTTTATCGGTGTGTCGATGTCACCACGGGACAACAATTGGTCGCTAAGGTTTGTACTCTTTTCCTTATTTTTTCACATTTTTCATCACGAAACCCGAGACGATGCGTGAATATTTATAATTCGTCAGGCACCTGGCCATGAGACTGTGTCACGGAATATTTCGAAAAAAAATCGAATGAAAAATGAGAGTTTGAAATTTAAAAAAAAATCGGAAAAAAAAACGTGAGACGATTTCTCGTTTCCCGAGCCTCGGGAAAATCTGCCCCAAGCTCTGACCATCTATTTTTCCCTCCGACTTAAAAAACGTTGTGCCGGTAAAATGAAAATAATGAGAATAATGAATTAGGCGTTAACAGCGAGTGATCGAGGCGGTGAAGCGCTCTTAAGGGCTCATTTGCGGCTCGAGGGTAGCGGAGCAGCGAGTTCCGTCGCAGGAATAGTGGATGCTCCCGGTGGTCGTCGTTATCTTCTGCTCGAGGGTCACCACGGTGATCTGCACGCCTACGTGCGGGCACGGAGAAGATTGCGCGAGCCCGAGGCCAGACGGTTGTTTCGTCAGGCGGCTAAGGCGGTTGCGATATGTCACGAGAATGGCGTAGTCCTGAGGGACCTGAAACTACGAAAATTCGTCTTTGCTGACGAGGCGAGGTGAGTCCAAATTTTTACGCCATTTTATTTGCCTTTTTCATTGTGTGGAGTTCGGCAAGGAAAAAAAAATGAAAAGAAACGAAAAAGAAAATCGAATAAATTTGAAGAAAAACTAGAAAAATAGAAAAAAAGATTAGAAAAATGAAAAAAATGAAATGAAAAAGAAAAAAAAATCAAAATAATGAAAAAAATTAAATGAAAAATGGGAAAAACTTTTTAAAGAATGAAAAAAATGAAGAGAAAAGAGAACAAAATGGAAAAATGAATTAAAACCTTAAGGAGGAAGCGCGTGGCGTTGTCGAATCGTGTAAATAAAGAGCTCGCGCGTGTGTCGAAAATTTCAAAGGCGCGCCTCGTTCTCGAGGTGACCAAATCGTTTCCTGGTTTCATTCTTGCCTCATCCCCTCCCTCTCCCTCGTCTCTGTCCCTCTCCTGAGCCGAACGTTCGCTTTCGTGTTTCTCCCTCTCTTCGAAAAGTTTCCTTCGGCAATTCTCCTCTATTCCGGCACGAAAACTATCGGCACCACTTGTGTGCCAATCCAATAACCAGGCGACGAATCATTGACACACGCGGGACCAGCTAATGCTTTCCAGATTCTTAATAACCAGCCAGAAATATTTGTTCAGCGCATAAGAGTTTCCCATTATGGCCTCGGTGCTTCGCCGAGCTCATAGAATTTCCTCAAACATCCGTAAACGATCTTCGTTTTCATTCATAATGAAATTCCTATCGTCAATTATAATGGAACGATCTTTTTTGACGTTTACCAAAATTTACTAAAAAAATTCGAATATAATTTTTAATGATTAAAATCAGAATTGAATTTAATTCGATTAATTAAAAATTCAATAATTCAAATTAAAAAAAAGAATAATTCGAACTCAATTCCAATCATTAAAATTAAAACTGAATTTAGATAATTAATTTTGAAGAAAGAAAAATTCGAACTTAATTGTAATTATTGAAATTAAAATTGAATTTATTTTCTAATGAAATTAAAATTCAGTTATTCAATTAATTAATTCAATTAATCAAATTTAAAAAAGAAAAGAAAAATTCGAGCTTGATTGTAATTATTAAAAGTAAAATTCAATTTAATTGATTGAATTAAATTTGAATTTGATTGTTCAATTTTTATTTATTCATTATTTGTTATTTTATTTATTATTTACTATTTTATTAATTCGCATTATTTAATTTAATTTAATTAATTAAAAGAACGATGCAAACTCCAATATCATTTCGTTTTCCTCAAACGTGCTCAAGCATCGATTTATCAAGGTCACACCGAGCACGGTGACGACAAATAATTCAATAAAGCGTTCCAAGAGCCTCCGCCGATGTCCGCCACGAATATAAATCGAATATTTTCTTCCGTTTCATTTGTGGCGACCTCCAGGACCCGCCTACGCCTCGAGAGCCTCGAGGACGCCGTAGTCGTTGACGAGGACGACGATAAACTTACCGATCGCCGTGGCTGTCCGGCCTACGTCGCACCGGAAGTTCTCCGATCCGGACGCGCCTACTCCGGCAAAGCTGCCGACGTCTGGTCCCTCGGCGTTCTACTCTACACCATGCTCGTCGGCCGCTATCCATTCAACGACGCCGAACACGCTTCCCTCTTCGCTAAAATATCGAGAGGACAATTCGCCGTTCCGGAAGTCCTTGGCAATCGAGCCAAATGTCTTATTAGAGCTTTACTCAGGCGAGAACCCAACGAGAGACCACTCTCCGAAGATGTTCCTCGACATCCCTGGCTCTCGAAACCTCTACGCGGATCCTACGCCTTTAATAACTCAAGGTCATCATCCAATTTCAACGATCACGTCGTTCCCGATCCTGAACCATCGACTAACACCGCCAACACCACTCAAGACTGATTTACGGAAACAAATATCATTAAGCAGATCAAATCATACGACCCAAACGACCGATTTATTATTAAATACATAGAAAACTAAATATCGTTATTTTTCATGCCTAAAAAGTTTTTTTTGTCGAACCTTCGTCGTGGGCTCGTTGCCTGGATATTGTTGCGAGGACGAAAGCGATTATTCTTGTTAATTAGTCATTTTTTCATGGAAATAGGACGCAAATTTGGTCTCGGGATATTTTTCGAAGGACGGCGATAACTTTTGGGATTAAGTTCCTGGAGAAGGGGGAGGAAGCATCCCGGAGAGGGGAGGGCGAAGCAAAACATTGAGAAAAGGAAATTTTCACGTTTCTGGAATGTCAAATTTGTTTGGTTTTACACGCCGGGAGCGAGAGGAAGGACATGACCTTGAACCTTTGCCTGTTCCTATTCTATGGCGAATATGAATGTTTTTCTTTTTTAGCCGTGATCTAGGATTCTCGAAAGATTGCACCGAAAAAGTGAGGTTAGAGTAAAATTTTGATTATCGATGAGAAAGTTCAAGAAATTCGCATCCCCCCGGAAATGCCGCGTTTTTCGATCTCGAGGAGTCGTACACGCGATTGAACGTGAAAATCGAACAGAAAATAGACACGAAACGAATTCTTTGCACTCCAGGGAACGAAGAGGCTGTGGAATTTGCCAAAAGTAGGAAAAAACGCCGCGGCAGCCATTTTTTTTCTCGTGAACGAGTTGACACGATTAAATGTACGAGTTATCGGTTCTTTTCAATTTTCTCGTATGGTCACGATTTTTCGACGTCACCGGAAGTCGATAAAACAGTGAGAAACGCGATGCCAATACTTGTAAATAAATGGAGATTGATTAAATGTTTAAAATCGTCTCCTCCCCCCTCTCCGACGGATACGCGCCCTCAAAATTTGTTTTTTCGAACCTCTCGATTTTTTTTTTGCTTCTTTTTATTTCCCACTCCCCGGCAATGACTCGAACGCTTCGTAAAGTACGAAAAACACGCGGAAGCGTCGCACAGGTGTCCGCGAGGAACCGAGAGGTGGCGCTACTCGGCAGTTTCGTTGGGAAGACGAGAAGGATCGGTCGCGCGCGAAGGAGAAATAGTAAACAACACGTTCGTTAAGAGAATAAACTTTATTTTGTGGGAATAAAAAACAGAATTTGTACGGCTGGTTCACATGTAACTGTTGACTCCTTCGAGTCGTTGAATTTTGGGGATATAACTCTCGGTGACGTCGCGTAACATTTTCTTGACGAGTCTTTCGAGGTTGTATTTGTGTTCCCATCCCCAATCGTGCCGGGCCTCTTGGTCGTCGAAAACTTGAGGCCACGACTCGGCTAAACGCGCGAAAGAAAACAAAAACGGGGCGGAAATGAGAAAAGTTTTGTTGGAGATAAAAAATTGGATTTTCGGTGAAAAAAATCGGGAAAAAAAGTGTACCGATCAATTGACGAGCGTCGGGGTTGTAAGAAATTTTGATGTCGGGATAATGTTTATGGATTTCAGTGAAAAGCTCCTCGGGCGTAAAACTCATGGCGGTTACGTTGTAGACTCTGCGTTTGAGTTTTTCGCTCGGAGTGTTGAGGAACTGGAAAAGGGCGTTGAGGCAATCCTCGATGTACATCATGGGCAGCCTTGTTTGGGGCTCGAGGTAACATTCGTAACGTTTGTTGGCAAGGCCTTCGTGAAAAACCGCGACAGCGTAATCTGCAATCGGGGCAATTGGGTGTTCGGAAAACAAACAAAGAAACAACATTGGAAACGCGCGAGTGCGGCGCTGCAATCGCGTTGTCCTTGGCTCCGGGGATCAATTTACAGTGACATTATGAAATTTGTTGGTTGAGCAGCGAGAAGGAACCGCAGCAACCATTCTGCAAACCATTTCGTTATTTTTTCATCATGCTCCAGTTGTCGAAATATATTATTTCTCCGCATTAGTCGAGGAACGAGAAAACGTTTTCGTGTCGCGGTGTTCCATTTTCATAAAAACGAACATTTCGTATTACTTTCTTTTTCGGCATCGAAAAAGTTAATTCCAATATAAGTGAATTGAAATTTCTTCGTAAAAAAGTTGGTAATTAGATTTTTATGAAATTTCGATCGTGCGCGATAAAAATTGCTCGACCTTCGAGCTCATGACTCGTTTTTATTTCCCAATGAAAAGATCGCCGAGTCTCGACGATCGCGCGACGCGGTTCAATTTTTTAGTTTCTTTGCGACGGGAAGTCAAAGCTTACCTGTTGTTCCACCGCCGGGGGGGTCGCTGCTGATGATGCCGGGGAATCGTAAGCATCGGAAGTCGAGACCAAAGCGGTGATGATAATATTCGCCCATGAGTTCGGCGTGTACTTTGCTGACGCCGTAGATAGTCCGAGGTCGTTGAATGGTGACATTCGGGGTGGGATTCCTCGGGGAATCGGGCCCGAAAGCTCCGATCGTCGAGGGTACGAAGATTCGGAGATTATATTGTTTTGCGAGCTCCATAACATTGTGCATACCTCGAACGATAAAAAAGAACGATTAACCTCAAAAGTCGGCTTATGGCTTAGAATTTCGTTCCTTTTTATTAAAAATTCAGCGATTTTTCGTTTCAATTTCCTCATCGCCCCGGCCCTTGTTTTCCCGCGCGTGAAAAAAACAAAAGAAAGAGTAATTGTCACACGATTTCACGTCGAGCCAAGCGGCCCGTGGTCCGAACAATTTCTAGCTCGCAAAATACTTTCTCCATGCGAGAGAAAAGCCGCGCGCATGCGCAGAAGCTTTCGCGCTCGAAGTTAATAATTGTAAAGACTTTTCTTCCTGCAATTATCCTCGTTCGTCGCATTCTCTCTCCGTGTATAGATAACCCATTCCAATAATTGAATAATTCATTTTTTACCTTCGATATTGACGCGAACGGCAAGCGGAACGTTTTGCTCGCCAACGGCGCTCAAAAGTGCGCTGAAATGTATGAGCCAATCGATTTGATAATTGACTACGATTTTCTGCAGTCCCTTGAAGTCGAGAATGTCGGCAAATATGAATGGACCGTTCGCCAGACCCTCCTCGCTCGGTTTTATTATGTCCGATAATATTACGTTTTCCTGGCCGTAATTCTTGCGCAGCAGTTTGGCGCACTCCCCACCCAGTTGACCCAGACCACCTGTTGCTCGACCAAACGCATCGTTAATATATTTCTCAACGATCAAATCAAATCGACCGCGCTCTTGGAGCGTCGATTGAGACGCTAAGCATTATTATTATTATTATTATTTTTATTATTAATTTTATTCATACGACAGGATTATATTTTCAAATGTCCAATAATTCCGTATATTTCTCTATCAAAAGGGTAACCTATTCTTGCTCGATCTTTTCGCTTCATACATGGAGAGGAAATAATATCAAAAATTACTATGCCAACATAGTTTCCTGATGACGTGTCCCCCATCTGAGGAATTTTAACAAATTTTGCATAATTGAAGAAAAAACGTGATTCGAAAGCAAAAATTTAGGATTTTTAACGAAAATTTATAATTCCAAGAAAAATTTAGGAATTTTAGCAAAAATTCAGTAAATTGAGTAAAAAATTTATAATCGGAAAGAAAATTTTAGTAGTTTTAGTAAAAATTGAGTAACTCAAGAAATTTTGGCAGAAAATTCGTAATCTATGGGAACATTTTTTAGTTTCGTCCAAAATTTAGTGTTCTCAGCAGAAATTTGATAATTTTATCAAAAATCTTGTAGTTTTACCAGAAACTCATTATTTTTAGCAAAAATTTAGTAACTTGAAGAAAAATTTAATAATTGAACTGAAAATTGATTCATTTTTGCAAAAAATGGTTGATTTCATCGAAAAATTTGTATTTTCGTTCCAACCTTAAATCTTCTCCAGTCAAAATTTAATAAAAAAACTACAAAATTTCGTGATTTTCCCCAAAATTCAGCAATATCAGCAAAAATTCATATTACCTCGAAATTAATGAGATTCAACGTTGAGATTCAAGGAAAAATGATTTTCCATGAACAATTTATTGAATTTTCGAAATTACGTCAATTTTTCGAGTCTCTTTAGTTTTTGGGGTGCAAAAGAGAATCCTTTTATGGTCCAGACAAAATATTATAAAAAAATGACGAGCTCTGCCCAAGAAAAAACAGAATTTCGTTGCATTCCAACGATGCAAACTCCAACATCGTCCAAAATCCCCCAAATACCGAAAAGTCTAGAGACAGTCAAAAATATTGGAGTCAAAATAAAAATATTTAAAGTTACCGGTTATGAGGATTCTCGGAGGTTTGTCCGGTCGGCTCGGCGATGTTTCGGTGCTGAATTCCCGTCCCCGAGAATGCAGCGACCTCGGTACTGCTCCCCTCAGTTGTAACAATACTTTTCGACAGAGCATTGTGTCGGCAAAAGATCGAGACGAAAAAAACGCTTTTTCGACGTCGAAAAAACTTTTTCCTAATTTTTTCCTCTCCAATTTATTTTCCGTACAATTTTTATCCTCAAAAACTCCAACGTCGATCTTTTCCTTCGATTCTCGATCTATGCCGGCTCGTGGTCCATCCAATACTATGCAGCCCGGTCGTTCGCTAACCACTACCAATGATTATTATTCTCTCGTCTGGTATTACGGTAGGGCGCAATTTTATTTTACAAAACCAGTTAGGCTCTTCTCCTTCCAGGTTACCGAGTGTTTTCAATTTCTGTGTGGCACGCAGGACCCTCGTCTCCGCATTCAACCTTTGGGACCTTCCAAAAGGCTGGACCCAAATTTTTTTGAAAATCAAGATTTCACAAAAAAAAAAACTCAAAAAACTTCGCCAACAAATTTTCGCCAGCGACACAATAATCGATAATAAATAAATAAATAATAGATAAATAATCAATAAATAATTATAAATATTTAAAAAAAAAACAAAATAAATAAATAATAAAAATCAATAATGAATAATAATAAATAAATAAATATGTGAAAAACGAGTCCACGATTGTTTATGAGACCCGCAGAGAGCTCGGCCTTGCCGAGAGACGAAGAAAAAAAAATGTTTGTTTCCACGCACAGCTGTATCTATTATAAAGCCACGCGCATAATTTACCTCATCAACGCGACCGCGCCACACTCCGCCTCGGATTTTTCAACCAGGATAGGACATACCGGTTTTCTTGTCAGCAGAATCCATTACTCACGCACCTCCCGATGCCTCTGAGACGGAAAAAAGGGGCTCGAACCTCTCCGGGCTTCGTCATTTGCCCATTTTTTTCCTTCTCGCCCGGTCCAACGGCCAATCCGTCGTTCGCTCCGCTCGTCCTGCCTAAAATTCCGGTTTTCTTTGCACCGGCATCTCTCAGCCTAGCCATGGACCGCATTGCTTCGAAAAACTACGAACCCGAGCCCATCGGCTTGGCGAAATGTTTTTCTTCATTGCCGCTAGCGTCTGGGACGGGAAATCCGGAAGAAACGGAATTGGAAATGAAAAATTGTCCAATATGGAATTTTTTATCGTTGCCACCGACCAGGACACCGTTTTTTTTTTATTTCCGTTGCTCCGAGACGAATAATCCGGAAGAAACAAAAACTGGAAATAGGAAATTGTTTGATATTGAATTTTTATCATCAAGACCGATGAGGATACGGTCACTAACTGGGACACGCGGCCCGTATACATATATATACACTTAATTTTTTATTTAGACTCGCATATACTTGGCGAAGCCGCTGGGAGGAGTGAAAGATTTCCTGGAAGCGTGTCTCTTCACGGTGTCTGGATAAGCACTTCGCAATTCTTTCATGAACGATATAGAACATACATATATGTCCAGGCGCGTGTCTATCTCTATATCTACGAGAATCCCCACTCGCGCCTATCCACGGAGCATTTCGTGTTTACAGGATTTTTCTTTCCCTGGCGCCTCTTCCCTCTCTCGCATCGTTTTTTGGTAAACCCGGTGCTGCTTTTTTTCTCCATGCACTCGGTAAAATCGTTTGTAACGAGAGAGGCTCGTGAGTGCGAGAGTAACTTGAAGATTCGCAGGCAACAGTGTACTTTCGTCCTCTGACCAAAACACAATAGACGTTCGCGTGGACGACCGACCACTCGCGTTGTGTTTACTTTTTTTTTATTATTGTTTCGACATGAGAGAAGCTCTTTGAGACTGTTTGCTCGCAGTTTCGGCAATTTTTATTGTGCTTCTTCATGAGGAGCGCCTTCGGAGAGGTAAATAAAATTTTTATTCATTTTTTTTCGGGGGTTATTTTTTCAATTTTATTTTATTTGATTCTTGCACGATTTTTGGACACGAGACAATAGTAGGGGCCAGGTTCGTCCATGGTTCGGTACTTTGAGCCTGATCGCCGGACAAGTTTATCGAAAAATGTCAAAATTTCGAGGGACGGGGAAATTTTTCGAAATTTTGAAAAAATTCGATAGAAATAACGAAAAAACGGGACGGACGTCGAGAATGAGCTAGGCTCGGGTTCGTTCATTGTTTCGGGACTCAGAGCATGATCGTCGGGCAATTTTATCGAAAAATATGAAAATAAATGCTAAAGAATATCGAGGGAGTGAGAATTTTTTTGAAATTTCGAAAAAATTTGATCGAAATTAGGAAAAAATGGGACGGACCTCGAGGACGAAACGCGAATCGAGATTTTCTCAAATTTTTCACCGCGTTGCGTAATTTCGTCGATTGTTTCTCGGTGAATCGGCAATTAAGAGAGTCTCGATGTCGAAAACGTGGGGCGCGGGTTGCCGGGGGAAAAATGTTGGTTTCTTTTGGTCCGTGAAGCTCTCGAGTAACTTATTTGCATAGAGAAAAGTGAGTGATGTGTAGAGACGCGTATACGGGCATGAGAATGGGTTTGAGAGATCGCGCGGAGATTTGCATGGACCGCGGCGATGGTCCGAGTCTTTGTGGCGAATGGAAATACGCGCGGTGAGGGTGGGTCGACCTTAATGCATCGTTGCATAACGACGAGAGAGGCAGCCGGTGTTTGGAATCGTGAAATTTTGTTGGGAAGCCACGGAAAGAGGGGTGGAGGGGGGAGAACAAATATGCAGGAAGTACGAATCACTTTCACTCTCGTTCGAACTCGCGGTGTGTTCCGGTCAAAGATTCTTCGAACGTAGAGCAAGACAAAAGACACCGAACGCCTCGAGATACTTCCTCGTCGTACGTGCAAACGCTTTCGGTCTCTCCCGTGACCATCTGGACTCGCTACTTTCACAATTACTCTTCCTTCGACGCCTCCGAGAGTCTGCCACGATTTTTCAACTTTTAGGGTTCATCTTACGCCCTGGGTTTCGTGACCTCGCGTAATTAATGCCCCAGATTTGTAATTAATTGACTCAGTTCATTGAATTCATTGAAAATGGTTAATTCTTGAGAGATTTTGATGAAAATTGGAAAGGTCGTGTTACGAGCACGATCCGAGAGAATGTTCCTATTTTATTTCAATTCTATGAATTTTATTTATTCGCTAAATTTATTTAATTCCTTGGGGATAATTATATGATTAATTTTTATGAGATTTTGAGGATAATCGGAAACGTCGTGTTTTAAAAATGCGCTAAATTCATCGAATTCATTGAAATTTTTTATAGATAATTGATGAAAATGATAAATTTTGATGAGATTTTGAGGAAAAATGGAAACGTCGTGTGTGGATGCGCGCCGGAGTATGATTGGGCGTAGGGAGGGTTTGCTGTTATAATTGTTATGTTGGTCGTTGATTGTCCTAGCGGTGTTTGGGTGCGCTTATTACGGTACGCGGTTGGTGGACAATTTGAGTAGTTGGTGAGCGTGACGTGAGTGGAGCGTCGCGTGTACGCGTTAAGAATGTTCTACGCGACGAGTTGAGTTCATATATTTCTTGGTTTTTTGGTCGGCACGGTTGTTGTGCATCGGGGAGTTAGAGTCGCTGTGAGTTTTTCCAGCACTCGAAGGGCCTTCCAGCGTGAAAAGGATCGAATTGCGAAAGCTGTGGGCCCGAGGAAACGGGCCTTATTATTTATTTCGAAATATTTGATGGGCCGAAAGTTGTTCGAGCCTGAAATGCTCGAGGCGAGAAAAATAAAAGCAGAAGCGCGACGGAAAATCTTGAAATTGTTAGACGCCACGCACTTTTCTTTCTTGACCTTCAGGACATGTCACCGGCGTCGGAAATCCTTCGGAAATTCTCATAAAACAAAGAAACGACGCGTCGTGCGAAGGAAGGAAAAAACAAAAACGAAGAATTGCGAGGTCGGTCTTACGGGCTTGTTACAAATGCGCGATGGGTAAACCACCGGAAGGTGGATCTTGGTCGTTAGTGACGTTAGCGTCATGTATGTTGACGCTGTGTTTCGTTGGCCGCGTTGGCCAAGCTCAAACTATGATGCAGGAGCATGGATGCCCGGCCCAAGAAAAAATATTGCCTTGTCGATGTTCCACGCGAGGCATGGAATTTCAAATATGGTGAGCCATTGTTTATAGGACTTTTCAAGGGCACGATATGGAGAAGGGTTGGGCAAAGGAGAACAGTCTGCAAAAAGACCCGGGAATATTAACCCTCCGCGGATCGTACGGATCTTTTTGACCCGATGGACAACTTTTTTGCAAAATTTTCATTTCGAAACGTTTTTTTCAAAAATATACAAATGTAAGTACTATAAAAAGTATGGAACTTAAAAATTGAATCAATGGAGAGTATTCCTGAATTTTTTCGTCCTCCCAGCAGGTGGGAGGGTCAATTTCCACAATCCAAGAATGTAAAATTTCTTCATTCAAGATAGAATTGAAAATTCCAAAAATTTTTACATGACAAAGAAAATAAAATTCACTTTCTTTTTCCGCTTTGCCCGGCTCTCCCTTAGAGTTGTGTTTTTTTTTGTTATGATACGCATGGAAGTTCGTACCCAGAAAAATACATAAATAAATAAATAATCAAAAAAATAATTAAATGAATAAATAAGTAAAATATTTCTTGGGATTCAATAAAAAAGTATTTGATTCGATGAATTTCTTTTTAAATATATTCTTTTGTTAGTTTTTAATAAATGTTTTTACTGGGTGAACTTCAGCGTCGTTTTGTTGTTGTGAATTAGTGAGTTTAACGAGTTGAGGGTTGCAGGTGCAGTCACAGCGAGTTGCCGAGCGTATTGGAGGGTTTGAAGGCGGTGAGTCATTACGTGACGCGTCCGGTGGACGAGTTGATATTGGAGAACAACAATTTGCCAAGTTTGCCCGGTAACGTGTTTACGAGCCTGAGGGTATTGCGTTTGATGTTGCGTAACAATCGTTTGGAGCGAGTGTCGTCGAGTTGGTTGGAGGGTTTGCACGATTCGTTGTTGGAGTTGTTTATCGTCGAGCCAGATTTGCGATCGTTGCCAATCGACAGTCTCGAGAATTTGGGAGGATTGGAGGCGGTGACTTTGCAGAGTAAATCGATGAAGAGATTGCCACGTTTTACGGGGCTCGCCAAGCTGCGATATCTTCAGGTCAACTCTCCATCTTTGGTGGAATTATCGCCGATGAATTTTCGGAATTTACCGAATTTAGAGCAGCTCCACATATTTGGGAGTCCTCGTTTGTCTCGGCTGGAGGCTGGCTTGTTGAGAAATTTGCCACGATTGTCTCTGCTCAATATCAGCGAGACTGGAGTCTCTTGGATCCATCCCCGAGCGATGATTGATTTGCCGGAGCTCCGGGAGATTCATTTGAGAAACAACGCGATTGAGGAGGCCTCGGTGGTCGGTCGAGTTATCGTCGATCTGCCGAGTCTCTCGAGTCTCTTTTTAAATGGGAATCGAATTTCTCGGCTCGGCGAGTCCAGTTTCGTCGACAATCCGTCAATAAACCGTTTGACCATTGCCCACAATTTTATAACAGAAATATCAGCGGGAGCTTTCCAGAGACTCGTAAATCTTCGAGTCCTCGATCTGAGTCACAATCGCCTGCGCCATATTAGTCCAGAATTTTTCGTGCAACGTTCCTCCGCCGCTGGCGTTTCGATCGGCGCCTCTGGAGCTGCTGTACCGCCGACTTCGCTCCTCCAAGAGATCTGGCTTATCGGCAACGAGATACGACACTTCACTGAATTGCGAGCAATTCTCGAAGCTCTCCCGGGCCTCAAGTTTCTCGACCTCAGTCACAACCTCCTCGAGGAAATTCCTTATGGAGCTCTACCCGGCCATGCCACCCTCGAACGCCTTCATCTCGATCATAACCGACTCAGCTTCTTGCAACGAAACTCTTTCGTCGGGATGCCTGCGCTTCGGGAACTCCGATTACGCAACAACTCGCTTAACAATCTCCTGGAAACACCGTTCTGGAATCTGCCCGGACTAAAGGTCGGTTGACCTTTTTTTTTATATAAAAATTTTATAATTTCATATAAAAATATATAAAATATATAAAAATCACTATTTTTATCGACTCAAAATTAAAATTGTTTCAATTTATATTAAAATATATAAAAATAACTATTTTTATATATTTAAACTTAAACTTTTTGTTATTCATTTTGAAATGTATAAAAATAACTATGGCACGTTTTAAATGAAATGGTATGGGGGCGTTGGTTGTTGGTCGGTAGGGTTTGGATTTGTCGGAGAATTATTTCCGTCGTTTGGAAGTTGGATTGTTGGTGAATTTGCCGAATCTCCGACGTCTGGATTTGAGTGGGAACGGGATCGGGACGATCGAGATTGAGTCTCTGATGAGAACACCGGCGCTGGAGCACATAAATATGTCAGGGAATGCATTATCGACGATCCATCCGATGACGTTTCGTCATTTGTTGTCGCTCTACGAGCTCGATCTCGGTTGGAATCGATTGATCGAGATGGTGCCCGGGTTGCCAAGAAACGTCGAGCATCTGCATTTGGCTATGAATCGCATCGTCGTCCTGCCGGCTCGGGAGACCCGGTACCTCGCTCTACCGACGCTGAGCTCGTTCGATCTCAGCGCCAATGGCATCGAACGCATTCAGCCCGGAACCCTCAGCGATCTGACCAACTTGAAGAAACTAAACTTGGCCTACAACTCCCTCGCCGTTATCGACGATCGCGCCTTCGATCGGCTAGCCCGACTCGAACTTCTCGACCTCGGATACAACAGAATCGTCTCTCTCCATGGCCGCAGCCTCCAGCCTCTCGGCAATCTCGTCGATCTCGATCTTCGAGGAAATCGCATCGAAATTATTCGACCCGATCTTTTCAAAGATAATTCACGGCTTGGCAAACTTGATCTCAGCAGAAATCGATTGGCTCAGATCCCACACGCGACATTTTCCGCCACCAGGTTCGCTGCTCGATTTATAAATGTAACATTATGATTAATTGCTTAATTAATTAATTAATTAATTAAAGAAAAATGAAATCGATTAAAAAAATTTCATGATTTTCAAAATTGAAGAAAAAAATAGAAAAATTTATTTTTCGTTGGAGCCCAACGTTGCGTGCTTCAGTTTGATGGAAAATCTTAATTTAATTAATCAATTAATTATAATTATTACAATTATCATTAATAATAATTATAATAAAAATAAAAAAATAACATTTTCTATTCTTTTTTCTCTCCAATTATGCAAAATGTTTCAAAAATTGTCAAAATCTTCGAAATTGAAAAAAAAAATAGAAAATTTTTGAGAATCATGAAAATCTTTGAATCGTTATTTTTAATTAATTAATTAATTACAAAACCATAGATTTTTTTAAAGAAAAACAAAATTTTGAATCGATTTTGTTTCTCTTTAAGAAAAATCGGTGGTTTTTTTGTCTTGACTAAATATTGTATAAGGATCGTGAGATCTGGTGAAGAAAAAATCAGAATTTCGTTCCGCTTCGACGATGCAAACTTCAGCATCGTAATTGACATGTAAACAATGACTGCAGAAACCTGAAAGAACTTTACGCCTCCCACAACGGCTTGATCGAACTTCCGGCCTCGCTGCACGGCCTGAAGGCCCTCCGGGTCCTCGATCTCAGTTTCAACAAACTTAACATTCTCTCGCCCGAAACATTGAGCAGCTTGTCTTCGCTGCTGGAGCTCCGACTCGTGAGAAATCGCATAAAGGAGCTCCGCGAAGGAGCTTTCGACAGGCTACCCCGTTTGACTTTCATCGATCTCGAGAGCAACGAGTTACGATTCATTGAAAAAAACGCTATAAGATCTCTTCCGGAACTCCAGTCCTTGCGGCTGGGCAGAAATCGATTGACGGTGAGAAATACGTCGCACGTTCTTACGCGGAGAGAAAATAACGTCACAAATTACTATGCTTCGTCATTTTTCATTCAGAGATGGGCAAAAAAACCGAATTTTTACTTCAATTATTAAATTTCGATAGAAATAATCAATTTTTGATAAAAATATTGAATTTTTGATAAAAATATTGAATTTGTGATAAAAATATTAAATTTTCCCATAAAATGACCAGATTTTTATTTGAATTACTGAATTTTGGTTGAAATTTTTGAATTTTTGCTGAAACTTACAAATTTTGGCTGAAAATAACAAAATTTTTGGTGAAATCAGTAAATTGTTGCAAAAATGACTAAGTTTATGTTAGAAATCCAAAATTACTGATTGAATTACAAAATGACAAGATTTTGACTATCAAAAATCGATTTTTCAAAAAATTCCGAAAAATTTGTTAAAATCTATTGGAAGGGTGATATGTGGGCGAATGACTAACGAAAGGACGAACATTATTGAGGCAGAGTATACCCGGGGGAGCTTTCAGCGACTTGCCGTTGCTCCAGAGCGCCGAGCTGCAGGAGAATCGAATCCATCGAATAGCGAAAAATGCATTTATAAATGTTCCTCACCTCTTGTTTCTCAATCTGAGCCACAACCAATTGCCCGACATGGCTTACGTCGGTCTCGAGGGTCTTACCTCCCTCGAAGTATTGGATCTCAGTGACAATCGAATCTCCACCGTTACCGACGATAGCCTCGCCTCCATGGAATGGCTCGTCGAATTGAAGGTCTTTGTTACTTAATTTTCATTAATACATCAAAATTAGTAAAACATTTAGTTAAAATAAAATAATTGATTAAAAGTTTGATCAATCAATTTAAAAATTAATTAATTAATTCGAAATTCATCCATTAATTAAAATAATTGATTCGAAAATTCATTAATTCGTTGAAAAATTGATTAATCAATTAAAAAATCGATTAATTAATTAAAAACATGATTAATTAATTTAAAAATGATAAATTCATTTAAAAATTAAATGATTAATTGACAAATTGATTAATTAATTGAAAAATTGATTAATTGATTGAAAAATTGTCATTAGAATGTAGCATATAAGTACGATGGGTCTCTGGGACCCAAAAGAGCTCAACGTTATATTTAGTGAACGTTTCACATTTTGATTGAACGTTGGAAAATTGTCGAGCGGTACGAACGAGCAAGGGGACGGGCCACTTTCTCGTCAAGAGAGTGAAATTTAATATTCCATTAAGTGCCACAATTTTCTCTCTCGTTACGCTAGCCTCGACAATTACCGCTGCCGAGGCGCGTTCTTAATTATTATAATGGCGTTCCCCACCGACCCAACTTTCCATTATCTCGGGGAAACGATTTGTCGAGCTTGCAGCGAATTCTTTATGAAATTTTCGACGTTTCACAGATGGACAAGAACAAAATCTGCGCGATCCAAGGCTCGCCGTTCGACGACATGCCGAGACTTCGGGTTTTGAGTCTCCGAAGCAATCGCTTGACCTCCGTGCAGGAAAAAGCCTTCAAGAGACTTCGATCTAACATCGCCGTTTTGGACATTGATGGAAATCCCTTGTCGTGCTCCTGCGGCATGCTGTGGTTAAGGGGATGGCTACAACAAGCCTCGAGCGAGGGACCTCGATGCGCCGATGGTTCTTTGTTCAAAGAAATTCGATTGTCTCGCCAGGATTGCCAACGAACCGGGCAAACCGAGCCACCGGTCTATCCCGGTTGCGAAACCGAAATGGCCGCTTCGTCGTCGCTCCCGGCGAAACGTAAGTTCGTGCCTGTCCAGGCCAAAATTTTCATGACTTTTTTTTGAAAAATTCAAAAAAAATTTGAGACATTCAGAAAAAAATTGGAAAAATTCAAAAAATATCCAAAAACATTTGTAAAAATTCATAAAAATCTGTAAAAATCCAAAAAAAATTGGAAAAATTCCAAAAATTTTGAAATCATTGAAAAAATTGTTTTTTCTGTGGCTTGGCCAACAGTCTGGGAGGCCGGAACGAGCGGGGATTCCTCCGCGACCTGGATAAACTTCCGCGACCCTTCAGATGATCGTCCATCGTCCCAGAGTCTCGATTACCTCATGTACAACGATTTCAATCACGACGAGCGATTAATAAACGCGAGTGACTCGGAGCCGCTGGGCCAAGAGTCGCCGATGATAGCTTCGGAGCCTCTGTCGACGAATCACGTGACTCCAGCCCCGGCAGGGACGCCCGAGCCTCTCAGTCAGGCGATGACGACGACGGCGTCGAAGATGGCACCGCCGCGTAAAAATTCGTCGATTATTCCACCCTCGCCGAGCAGCTCGGGCTTTACTTTCTTCGGAGTTCCATTGCCGAGCATAAACTTCAATTTATGGGGAAATTCGGGCTCCAGGAAGGCCCACAGGAAGGAGGATCGTCCGGCGGGGTCAAAGCCGAGTCCGGAGCTTCCGGGACGCGGCCGTTATCGAGTTTTTCCGCCAACAGAGCCGGAGATTCATCGTGGAGGATTTTTTCCCTTGCCCCAAGGTCAAGGGGGCTTTGTGCCCATTCCTGACCCGAGATTGTCCCACGAGGCTCAAGCGTCCTCGAGGATAAACGACACGAGACTCCTGACGACGATGGCCAACCGAACGGCCGCCGCGACGGTCACGAGAGTTTACCAAGTCACGGAGAGACCGCGGAAAACTCAGCAGAAGGAAAAGTCCCGAATCTCATTCGGTATCCCGTCGTCGTTGCCCAAGGAGCGCGAAGAATTAACGACGCCGAGAGACTTCGCGATCGGGAACCGTGACGTGCGATCGAATTTCACGAAAAATCATGAAAAAATTCGATACGAAGTCTCCGAGAGTAAGGAGCCAGTAGAAAAGACAAATCCATCGACGAGGCGGCCGACGAAACCGTCTCCATCGCCGGTACTTTCGTCTCCAACGTCCGAGGCATCTCCAGCGTCGACGACGAATCGCTCGAGCGATTTGCGCGAGCCCGAGACGATCTCCGATGCTCCATCCACCGAAGCAAACCTCCGGACGAGCGTCGCCTCCCTGGCAAGCATTCCCGAAGCCAATTTCACCGAAAAACCAAAGAAAATCAATATTTGGGACATCGAGTCGCGTTTGCCAGTAAATAAACAAATTTCTGCGATCGTAGACTCAGACCCGAGTCTGGAGCATCAAGAGGACGTGGAAAATCGTTTCCGGGGCCGGGTCAAAGCGGCAGACTCGAATAACGCGACCGAATCCATGGCCACGACCGCGAGAGACGGCTCTCGCGATCGTCGCCCCGAAATATTGGAAGCTTCAGCCCTCTCGGCGCTTTTAATCCCCGGAGGTCAAATCTCGACGTCAATTTCATTGAAACCTCCGTCCGGACGTTCGACCATCATAAAAGTAGCGTCTCCGCACCTGAGCCTAACGGCAGATCGAGATTTTAGCGGCAATAATGAATCTACCGATTCTACCCCACGGGACGATAAAATCGATGGCCCCGTCAACGATTCCACGTCCTCGTTCGACGCGAGCAGCGTCACGATAATCGAAGACAATCCTTTCAATTGGTATTTCCAGAATTACAACGAAACCAACATCGAACCTTACGTGGGCGTTGTTTACAACGGCAAAGAAAAAATCGGAGTTTCGAGCTTGGTTGTTACGATTTTTCCATTATCTCTACTAGCTGTACAAATTGCCGGATGAAAAAATGTCTCTGAATCTTTTATTTGTTTAGTAACTTACGCAAAAAATTAATTATTCTTTATTATTGTTTTTCATCTTATAAAATACAAGCCTGAGCAGCGTTGTTGAAATTTTCTTTTATCTTCTTCTCGTTTATTCGACTAATTTTTATGCTGCGATTGCGAAATTCTTTCCAGAACGAAAAACACGTTCCGGAGCTGATGAAGGAGGAAGAAAAAAAATGAAAATCTCTGTACAATTGTCGATGACGATCCGCGTCTCGAACCAATCAAAACGGGCAGTTCTTACTTTTTATTCTCTCCGCCGCACCCTCCGCCAGCCCCGTCGCTTCATTTTACTTTTGGCTTGTCCTTTTCCTCCTTTTTATTCTCCTCCTCTTTCTTCTCCTCCTTTTTCGTGTCCGCTCCTTTCTTGTCCGTCTCCTTCTTCTCCGCGTCCCGATTCGTCAGCTTGTTGTTTATCAAGTTGTGCAAAGCTATTATCGACCTCACCAACGCCGCGAGATACACCACCAACATCTGGTCGTTCGTCTTCACGTACAATGAATCTACGAACGTGTTCTGACCCATGTCCGGAAGAAGATTGAATATGTCTTGCAACTGGTACACGATCTGATGGTTTATCGGCAATTCACCACTTCCAACCTACACAAAAGTCTCATCAACATCCACTCGACTTGCCACCTTGCAATTAAACGATAAATATTTATTTTTAATGATTTTTTTCCGGTTTTTCAGTTCAATTCAAATTTGGAATAAAAAAATACGGGAATCAGCGAAATTTTCGGAACAGGTATCCTTCCCGGGTCGCAGAAACCCATCGTAATTGGTTTTTATTGATATTTTGATTAATTTTCGAAATCGTCCAAATTTTTCGAGTCCTTAGACTCTCTGATACACAAAGACCCAGTTCATCATCGTAATTATATTCTCCAATTGGTAAATGAGCTTTGCTAACGATAAAAAGAGAATTTCGTAGCATTTTCTGTTTTTTTTCTGTCATTCTTTTGTCCGAATAGCAATTCTTACCTGCAAAAGGTAATTCTTGATCTCCCGGATCTGGGAGTGAAGACCTTTGAGACCGAGCAATTGATTCGTCACTCGTTGACTCAACGTTCCAACCGTCGTGTCTTTGATGTCTCTCAGCAAATGCTCCACGCCTACTTCCTCCGCCTCCTCCGCTCCGATTTCACTCGGAATGTGTTCAAACGTTTTGGACGTTGGCGAGCCGTCCTGGAAGCCGAGAGCAAAAAAGTCGATTGTGTTTCGAGGAAAAACCAAAAAAAAACCGATTTTCTGGGCATTGGAAATAATTGGAAGCAAGAAAACGGACTCACGTCATGAACTTCTTCGATGGCTTGATAGGCTTTCGTCGGGAGACCCAAATCTTTGGGTACCGCATCGATTATAACGAGAACGGAGTTTGGACAATATCTCCGGATTAATTCGTTGATCGCTACGTCGTTCTGTTGTAATTTTGGGCCGGTGTGATACCAGCCGACGACTTTTTCACGGGCTAAAATGGTGAGCGGAACGTTTTAGTGTGCCACAGGATATTTTTTTTTGATGGGATAGAGAAAAAAACGTCACTTTTGTATTTTATTTATCGAAAAAATCGTCGTGGATCATGCTGAATGATTTTAAGGACGAAATTTTCGTCTCGTTCGAGAAAATTGGGGATTAAGTATCGTGGAGGTTGGAGATTTCTTGGGATTTTACTTACCATTAACTTTTTTGAACATTCCATACATGTTTTCGAGGTAATCGTGGTCGAGGAACCACACGGATTTGTCGTTGTCATCCTCGTCGAAGGGCACTGTGGGAGGGGGTGAAAAAACATTTGGAATCAAGTTATTCGATCGCGTTAACGTTTGGGTATCAAATTTAGGGACCAAATGGTTTTTCCATCGATTTTGTGATTTTTAATCGACTTTATGGGAATTTCAAAGGAGCTGGAAAGATTTTTTAGCCTTCGAAATCGAACTCTAACCTGCAAAACTGTTTGACACATCGAGAACTCCTTTACCGCGCCAGCAACCCAACAAAACACCGACAACACGTTTTTGAGAGCCTATTTTTCCCATGCGATTAAAATGATCGACGACACTCAGTAGCACCAGAGGATGCACCACAACTTTCGTCGTGATTACTTCTTGACTCGGCATTTTTGAACGGTTTACTCTTTCTTGGTGCAACGCTACTGCTCGACGACGGCGTTCTCTCAACCTCACGGATTTTTTCTGTGAAACCTGCGCCCGCGCTCTCGTGGAATGGGCGGCAATTTCGAAAACGTGAGCTCGTCCCGATCGACGTTGCGGTTGGCGTACCGGAATAATGAACGAGGTAAGACGAAGAAATAGGTTATGAATGTTATTTATTAAGAATACAGACAAATTTTTACACATCGGTTCGATGACGAGAGAACGAGAAAGAATAAAATTCACGTTTTGCGTCTCTTGTTTTTGGGAGAGGAAGGCGCGGGGGTGGAGGCCGGAGTTGGCGAGGTTCCGGTTGGATTTCGAAGGTCGGAAGCGGAAGCGGAGGGATTGTTTTCGCCGTTAGCAGCGGCGCTGCCTTCGCCGCCCTGGAAAATGGTTTTCGGCTGCGTTTTACTGTAAGCGGGTGATATCCAGTAAGGATTTTCTTCTGCGTCTTTGGCGAACTTGAGAATGGCCTCACGAGGATCCTGATCATCCTCGATACGTTTGCTCAGACCTAAATTCCTGATAACGTAAGAGCTGAGAGTTCCACCGGAGGAGGCAACGCGACCGCCTTGACCGGAAGTGATGGGCAGATCAGGACGATGTGACTTGACAGGATCGAGTCGATCCTTCTCGAGCTGTTTCCTCACGGACTTGGGTCTGTCCTGACGGAAAAGCGGCAACGCGTGCGGAGTTATAATCTGCTGAGTCGACATTATTTCAATGTGATTGTTCCTGCGGCGGGTTTTGGCCACGCACAATTTCGCGCCCCGCAGACTCGTTTTGGGGTCGTAATAAGCCTTGACAATGCCATTCCCGCATCCTACGAATATCTGATTCAATTTCGGATGCCAAATGGCCTTGATAACGTGCGAATCTGTAACGTCGATCCGATTAACGAGCTCGAACGTTTTGACGTCGAAAAACAAGAGTCCCCCGCCACGATCTTGCGCAGGAGTCCCCGAGGACGTAGAATCTTTCTCAGAATTGGGACGACGCAACGACTGGCCGGTGATGAGCATAGAATCGTCAGGACTAAACGCGCAGTCGGTCGTGTCGTATCGGGAAAACAAATTTGTCGCCTGCGCAATCGGTTTCTTGAACGCTCGACAGTCCCAAAGTTTGAGAGTATCGTCGCAGCCTCGAGTCGCCAATTCGTGGCCCATGTAGGAGAAGCACAGGCTTGAGATGTCCGACCCGTTGGTATGAGCGCCGCGCAGAACCATCGACGGATTGACAAAGTTTTTCCTGTGGTCCCACATCTGCAGCGACCCGTCTATACACGCGCAAGCGACGACCGTCCCGTCTCGATTGTACGTGCAAGCCGTCGGCACGGTTTTGGTCCCGTTTTGCGCTCGGCACTTTATAATGCTCGCGTGGCCTCTCGGCCGATAAAGAATCCACAACCTGCACGTTCCGTCTTCCGAGCAAGTCATGTATTCCTCTTTGTCGAACGGATGCCAGCAGCCGGCCTTGAGCGCGGCGGTGTGACCTTTTGTCCTCGCCATGTCCGTTATGTACTGATCGCCCTTGACAGTCTCGCACTTTTCAAAACCATCTCGATCAAGAACTTTGGCTTGAGCCGCTCCGGAGACGACCAGAATAGCGTCTCCGGTCTTTGAATATTGGACGCACTTGATGGGATGGTTCTCGCACGGCTGCATAGTCCTGAAGCTCCTCAGCGACGAATCCATTCCTGCAAAGTCCCAAAAGGACACGTCGTAGTCGACGGAGCCTGAGGCAAGTCGAGCGCCCGAGGGATCGGCCGCGACGGCTGTGATGGCTTTCCTGCCATGGACCATGGTGACTTCGGAGCTGCAGGGGATTTTCATCCTTCCTCCTTCTGTTTTTTCGTCCTCGTCCTCCTCCTCGTCATCCGAGTCGTCGCTCTCCTCGTCTCTGGCCCGCGAGTCACCCTCGTCGTCGCTGCAGCTCTCCCTAGATTCTCTACTTTTGTTTGGCTTCCCCGCGTCACTCGGCATGATTTGACCTTCGGCTTCGACCTCTGGATCGCCTGTCTGGACTCGGTTTTCTCGCGAATTCTTCGACCTCGCGTTGCTCATGCTCTTTGTTATACTCTCCACCATTTTTCCCACGTCAAAAGTTTGTGCTCGCTTACCAAAGCCCGTCATTCCCATCACTCTTTCCAGGTTCCGAGTCTCTCTGTCGGCCTCCTCTTCCCTCTCGTCCATCTCTTCGATAGCGACATTAGGTTGAGCAACATTTTTACCGAATGTTCCAAAACCCGATGGGGCAGTCGTCGTTTCTTCGGTATCCTTCACTTGGTCACTTTTTTCCTCCTGCCGTTTCGTCGCCTCGGACAGTTTTATTTTTCCAAACGTTATCACTTTCTTTTTGTTCATTGCTGGAATCTTTGTAATGTCAACGATAGGAGAAAGCTTCGTGATACTCCGGAGCACGTATAACCTCTAGGAACGCGCGACGTCGATGTATTTACCGGTTTTTATTTTTCTATGGCTCAATCACCCAATCGACACTTGCTACCGGTAAGACTCCACTGATGCACTCGTCACGTAAGAATCGTGGATTGTTTATTATTGAATGACATTTCCCAATCGCAATATCTCGGTGTTTGGCATTTTTCAAAGCAGAAACTCCATTACACACTAACACACGTCGTTGATCCGCGCCGGAGCAGCTGAGCGAGAGATTCATATCGTGTTCGTGAGGAAAGTGAACGCCGCCGGTTGTTTATCATCGATGGAGCGAAGCGAGAAATTCGAACAATTAATCTCAAGACATTCCAGTCGACAAAAACAACATCAGCCTTACTGACCGTCGATAAACAGGACAAAATTTCTCTTGTTGTTTTCGAAGGTCGCTGTCAATGTTGTTCCGAGCGCTGCAGTAAACGTTGCCCGGACAAATCCTCCCCCTATATTCAAGTTGAATTCGACATTGACCGTCCAAGTGTTCGGTCGCGGGTTGGTGCATCGCGCACCAGCGAAGAGAAAAAAAACACCACCATCCCCTTTCAACAACAACCGTCATTAAAATGACGTTATCACGAAAGAATTTCGCGCGATTTTCGCGTCACGGCAACGATAGCGTTAATGTCATGATGTAAAAAATAATAGAAATTCGAGTCTCGTCGCGTTGTCGAGTGTGTGAAAAATAAAAGAATGAGTGTGTCACAAGACAGCGGAGCTGTCATTGTCTGCAGGGAGGTCTTTGACGAGGCCTCCCATCCATCGAACGAAGGTAAAATACTCGAAAATTTCGTTTTTCTCCCCTGAACGATAAGAACAAACAAAATAAAATGGATAATCGTTGAGTCGGACAAAATAAACCCAATAAAAATTCAGCGTCCACGACCCACGAATCGTACCCAAAAGAGAACGTCACAATTTTTCTTTTTCCTGCAGGAATTCGTAAGAATAATCGTGATGATTTATAAATCCTTTTTTTCCCTCTTTCCTGTCGAAAAATGTTTCAGGGATGTGCATGACTAACAAAAAGTACCAACGCGTGAATATCTTTCCATTGCGCAATTGGTAGCAACTCGAAAAACATTCCTCGCGTCTGGACACACACAAATCGAACTTTTCATTCAATGGAATGTGAAGAATTTCAAGTCACGCGTCCATACACCCTCGACCCTTTATCCAGAACGAAGTGAATGTCGAAAAAATAAATCGAACAAAAACCTCGAATTGGATTTGACAAAATTCCATTTGAAGGACAAGACGAACATACGAGAGAGAAAATAAAAAGCGATCGGCAGGTTTGACGTGACTTTAGCCACGATCTTTGGCCTTTGTTACGGAACGAAAAGCAAATAAAAACATGAAGCGACATTGAAGCTCTCGCGTCGCTGTTGTTTATTTACAACGGTGAAAGGGCGACGGTACAGTTATACGGGGCAGGAGGCTCGCGCGTTTGAGGTTCGAGGTTTGTGTAGCGTGCTCCGGTGCTCGCAGTGGCAGGGAAAATCAATAGGCTCCGCAGTGCGGCGAAAATTTAGTCGCGCCTACGTTTTTTCTTGCATTTAATATTTTCAATGACAATGTCGACGCGTTTAATTTTCCCGAATTGTCCGAACGAACGAAAAACTCACGATTTTCTTGGCTTAGTCATAAAAATTCTGCTGGTCTCGTGTTGTCTAAATTTCTCGTTATTCGAGCGTGACAGGTAGGCGAACGGGAAATGCTAGTTTGCGGGGGTCTTGCTCGGTCGGTGGAAACTTTATCGACGAGAGACAGCTGCTCGGTATATATATCCATATGTACGTATGTACATATGGGAGCGGGCTATCCTTTTATACGTGTACCCAGTAGATTGAGAGTTTGCTGCACCCCCGGCGTAACGCATACGTTCTCAACACCTGTCAAAACAGGCTTGATGGAATTTTTAATCGTCAGCCCCAGAGCCAAGCCTGTCCGCTATCCTATCTATTTCTTTTCTCCCTTTTGTTACGTCTATCCGTGCTTTTTACTTAATCATTCCATTGTTAAGGCAACTTGAAATATTCAGCGAGTAATTACGGAGGATCGTGCTTATCTAATGATAAACAAAATCTCAAAAACTTTGAGCGCTCAAATTTCGGAATCAGAATAGAAAAATATTTCATGCCCAGCAATTCCTGGAATTATTTTTCAATCCATCCATCGCACATCCATTCACACATGCATAGACACACTCTCTGGGGGTCAAATTGACCCAGTGTGTACTTGAAAAGGTAGAGTTAAGTTGCTCATTATTTAAATAATTAAAAAAATTAATTTAAATGATGAAAAAAAGGAAAAAGGTTAAGTTGCTTTTTTGAAAGGGACGTTTCGGCGTAAACAACGACCGTGCAGCATCCCCGATTAAAGAAAAGCCGAGAACCGGTCGAGTCATTTGATTCCCTGCCATTTTAGCCCTGAAAATTTTTCTACAGATTTTCCTCCGTGCTCGCCAGAGTTCGTATATAAATAAATACTCGTCGACCTTCTAGCCAGTCAGCTGTGTGTCTTCTATCATGAAAAATAGAGGAAAAATATGCAGAAAAGGTCGCTAATGGGTTCACCATAGCATTCTTAACGAGATGGGGGTAGAAAAAAAATCAGGTCATTGCGCGAGTCTCGGTGGATCGTGACGGAATGGAACGGTCCCGCATCAATTAATCCTCAAACGCTCTGATGGGCCATTCGTGTAGGAACCAAGTCGTTGAAAATGTCTGCACGTCTCCATATTATGCATGAAATTTTTATTAACCCTTCGAGTCCACACTGGGTCAATTTGACCCGAAAAAATTCCCGTCGCCCATTTGGTCGAATCTTTTGACATATTTTGACATAAAAAAAAGAAACAAAAAATGCATATTCACTGGAACGATTTGATAACGCCTTGGGTCAAATTGACCCAGTGTATACTTTAAGGGTCATTTTTTCCAAATCGGACAATTTATTCATTCAGTTGAGCATAAAAATTGTTGAATAAGCGAAATGTACTGGAACGATTTGATAACGCCTTGGGTCAAATTGACCCAGTGTGTACTTTGGGGCCAAAATTTTTTTTTTCCACTTCGGAAATCATTCAGTCGAGCGTAAAATTTTTTAAATAGGCGAAACCCACCGGAACGATGTGATAACGCCTTGGCCCAGTGTGTACTTTAAGGGTCAATTTTTTTTTCTTTCTCGAATCGGACTCATTATCTATTCGGTTGAGCGTAAAAATTTTTAAATAAACGAAACGTCGAATTTTTCGCCCAAAACCTTTTTTGACTTCTTTCTCGTTTCTTTTTGTTTATTCGACGGATTTGTTGTTCGCAGAGATCGTTGATTACGCGAGACGAGTGGGTATCGATCCCGAAACGGAACCTCATCTCCTGGATCTTGCTCGGGAAGGCTTGATGGCTCCGTTGCCAAAAGGTTGGACGCCTTGTCTGGATGAAAATAGCGGATCTTGGTATTATTATCAAGCGAGCACCAAAACCACGACCTGGGAACATCCGCTGGACGCGAAAAATCGGGCCCTCGTGGAACGAGCCAGAGCCAACGGAACTCGTCAACACAGTCTCGGTACAAATTATTCAAAAATATCAATAAACCTGCCAAAAACCGTTTGAATCCTCTCGATGACACGAAAAAAAAATTTTCCTGAATTTTTAACATTTTTTTTTACGATTTGCGATTTTTTTGGTTTAATTTATTCGTAAGGAAAAAATTGGAATGAAAAATTCGTAGCGTACAGTAATTTTTGGTTCTTTGAAGAAATGGAATTAAAAATATGGGGCCAAGGGAAAAAAAACAAAATGTAATTAAATGTGCATGCATCAGAGGATGACTCGAAAACAACAGCTAAAGAATTGGACTCTCACGAGGAGGCGAGCTTGCCAAAAGAGACTAAATTGGGAGGAGGAGCGACGACAAAGATACCGACAAAATTAGCTCCTCTGCGAAAATCCTCGTTCGATTCGATCGTCCGTGCGAAAAAGGAGACGAGCTCGTCGTCGCATCGTCGAGTTTCTATCGAGCCACCCAAGCCGGACAGTCCCCATAGCTCTTTGATGACTGATCGCGCTTCTCGCGACTACACCAAAGTTCTTTTTCAAGATCCCAAGTTTTACGAAACTCCACGACTCCTTGGCAGCCCCGAAACCGAATTGAGACTCAAAGAAATCGTCAAAAGATCCGAATCCATGAGCCCACGCTATGAAAAAGATTGGGAACAATTGTCCAGCCGATTTAACAGCGACGAAAACTTTATCGACATTGACAAACTCAGCGCCAGCTCCTTCACTAGATCCGACAACAAATCCAGCCTCGAAAAATTCGACAAAGAAAAACACCCCAAAAATTTTAGTCAGCCTAGAGAATTGACTCTCACCGGAGATGGCTTCATGTTTTTAAAAAGTAATCGCACCAATCGCGACGCTACGCCTTGCCAAGGCTCCGAAAAAATCGACGATTTCCAGCAGAAAGCCTTCCCTCTCGATGAAAATGTTTCCACCACTCCGGGAGACAGACCCAAATCTATACTCCGAGAAAAACCACTGGAAATAGGTAAGTCGAGACACTCGAGTCCCCAACTCCATTGAAAAATACTTTTCCTCTTCACAATCCCTCCAATTAGAAAACAAAAAAAAATTACAATTTCTGCATCGATTTTGCATTTGGATTCTTCAAAAATATCGTTTCGTTGTCCTGAATAAATATCGAACAAGAATCATTGACTTTGGTGAAGAAAAAAAAACAGAAAAATGAAATGCAAATTTCAAAATCGTTGATTTTTATACCAGGGCACAAAATTTTAATTCCAGATTTTACAACGATAATGAAACGGTCTCGTTTGCCATTTGCGAACGAAAATTTGCTAAAAAAAGACGATAGAGTCCATCAATTTTCAAGATAATTCATAAAAAATATATTTTTCTATTAATTTTTTGTTGAATTTGGAAAATCATGACAATTTTCCTGTAGATTTTGTTTTTGGATCGTAAATTTTATTGTCTTGACTAAATATTGAAAAAGAATCGCGAGATCTGGTAAAGAAAAGCGCGGAATTTTGTTACAAACCAACGAAGGAAACTTCAGTATCGTGGGGAAGTTAAAAAATGTTTAATTGTTGCAGAAGAGCGACCGTCGACGGAGGAGGAGCGTAAGAGCGTGCGTTTCGACCTTGAGAAAGGTCCGGACGACATAAAGTTCACATTTACGAGTTTCGACGACGAGAACGAGGAGGAGGAGGAGGAGGAGGAGGAGGACGCGGAAGAGAATAAAGAAGAGAACAACGAGGAGAACTCAGACTCGGAATCGGTGGATTTCAGGCCGCGCCTGAAATCGACCGTGGGCGATGATCACGCGATCGGAAAGTCCGAGACTTCGCCTCGGATTGGGCCGATCGCAGGAAAACGTGCGGCCAACGCTTGGCTCATGGACCTGGACTCGATGGTCCGAGAATTCGACGACTCCGGGACTCGCGTCGAAAAAAACTGCAGCGCCGAGGCCCAAGGAGAAACGAGCGGCGATCCAAAGGAAGAAGAAATTTTCGGGGCTCCGGAGAGCGAAGAAAAAAGTGTAGAGACTGCGAATTCGCAGGAAGACGACGAGAAAAATGGCCAAGAAAAATCGCCAAAATCCACGAAGATCATAGGCCGAAGATTTCTTGTAGAAAACGTGTCGGAGAAAGAGCACATGAGCCAAATTTCTCGTCAAGATTCCACCGACCTTGAGAGAGATTTTTTGCCAAAAAATAAATTCAGCAACATTCGTAACATCGATATATTTTCCAAGAGCGAGAGTGAGAGCAAGAGCAGTTTGCGGGACGAAACAAAGTCGAGTGTCTTGGAGGACATCCGGCGGAACAAAGAGATCATGCTAGAGAACATGAAACGTACAGACAAGCGAGTTAAAAAGGACAAGCAAAGGGAGCGCGAGCAAGTTTATCAAATGATGAAATTGCGCCAGGATCTCGAGCCACTTTGCTCGCAGGAAGGCCAAAGAGGTCGCACGAGTTCAAGGTCGAATCTTGACGAGGTTAAAGTCGCCCTGAGCAAGCAGCACGACCGGCAATTGCTGCTGTACAAAAGAGAGTTGGAGAACAGTTTGGACCGTGCGAAATGCCAAATGGAGGAAAATTTGGCGATGGAAAAGGCTCGGCTGTCCGCTGACGTGGAAAAACGTATGGAAACCTTGAGGCAGGAGCTGAGCCGAAAAGAAAAGCAAGAAATCGAGAGCCTGATCGCCGAGATGGACCAACTGCGGACTGAGAATCTAAAGAAAGTTCGTAACGAGCTTGAGATTTGTTACGAGAAGGAGCGACAAGATATTTTGGAAAATCTTAAAATCGAGCTGGACGAGAGGAAGCGAGAGTTGCTGGAGCTGCGGAACCAGCAAATGGAGAAGCTTCTCAGTGAGCACGAGAGCAACATGGCCGAGGAAAAGACTTTGAAACTTGCGGAGATTGAAATCAGCAAACAACAGAACGAAAAAATCGAGGAAATGAAAAAACAGTTGGAAAAAGAATTCGACGATTTGAGAAACGATCTGCGCACGAGACAGAGAGAAAAAATCATCAAGATCACGGAGGACCACGAAAAATGCCTCGCCGAAATCCTCCGAGACTTCCGCATGGACGTGAGTCCCTCGTTCTCCATTGTCAATCTCGTTCCCCCCAAAATTAACCAACCAAAATTATTTTTCCTCGATTTTTTTGCAGGAAAGCTTAGCCAGGAAGGTTTACAAGCAAAGGCTCGAGGAAATCCGTTCGGATTTCGCTCGGGACACCGAGAAGGAAGCGAAGAAACAGGTGGAGCGTGCAAACCGTCAGGAGACTGTCGATTTCGAGAAAATTCGATGCGAAAAGCGTTTGCTTGAGGATAAATACAAAACGCTCAAGGACAAATACTCGAAATTGAAAAACGACGTGAGATTAGCGGTCGAGCGGAGAAGCAAGAGGAAGGAAGGGAATGCCACCACTTCGGAAACGACGAAATCAACGTCGGCGAGGACGAGAACCGATCGAACGGATTCGTCCGATCAAAAGTGAGTCTCTCTCCTTTTCCAATCGATTATTCGCTTTGGGCTTTCTCATTTTTTTCCATTAAACAATTTCGCCGTAAAAACCAAATCAATGGAGGGCATGTAGGGTGGCCAGAGTTTTTTCAACGTTCACAAACATATCGCCAACCCATGAGAATGAGAATTTCATGATCTGCCGAATGTTGCAACAAAAATTCGTAATTTTAACGAAATTCTGTGTGTTTTTTTTTAAAACAGAGCCAATATTCACTCCGGACCATGAAAAGATTCTCTTTTGCATCCAAAAAACTAAATAGACACGAAAAATTGTCATAATTTTGAAAATTCAATAAATTATTAATGGAAAAACATTTTTCGTTGAATTTTAACGTTGCAAACTTCAAAATCATCTTTTCGCTGGTAATAAATCATGTTCAGATGGAGGCAGAGAGAAGGGGATATTATTTTTGGAAAGTTAGTTATAAATGCATCACCATTCGAGAGGCACAAAGGCGTTAGTATCTTCACGGTCACTTAGATTCATTTATTTCTGCTAATCAGTAACGCGATTCATTGTCATTAAACACAGAGAGAGAATAGCCTATATTTAAAATGATCATGACATCGGGGTGACCTGTTACCATATCGTCTTCTGAGAGATTTTACCGAAAATCCCTTAAAGGGTCGACAAGGTATCAGGAAACTAAGATCCCATGTTAATTTTTGATATTATTTTGTCTCCGTGTGACGATCGCTCCGCATGACATGAGAAAGAGGAGCTTGAGAGGTTGAAAGAGTGTAAGGAGGATTAATTCACGAAGTAGTAAAAAAAATAAAATGGAAAAGAATTGAAAAAATAAAAAAAAACAAGAAATGACCGTAAAGATGCCGAGTTCATGCCCATACGATTCGCCCTAATGTCTGGCTATAGGCCTTAACTCGTATCAACAGGGCATCGCCCACGAATACACGCTCGAGCTCGATGGCGAATAAGGCAGGATATCCGAGAACGCAGAATTTGGCGGGGCCTTTGGCGACGTCGGTTGTGCAGGCTGAGGCGTGCAATCCGAGTAAATCGCAGGCGGAGGATTCAGAGTGCGGTGGGGAGCGATCGTCGATGGGGACGGGAGGATTTCCGCGAGCGACTAACACCGCAACCGCTGGGGATTGTTCGTCAAGGTCATCGGCAAAATTCGAATCTGACGACGCGACGACAGCGAGCGAGACGGTCAATTCTAACATCTTGAAAAATAAAAGAAAATCGTTCGCGCGTAGAACTTCCAGTTTGGTCAGACAGTCCCACGCCAGCATCGGCAGTAACAACAATAACAACAATAACAACAACAGTAGCAGCAGCGCGAATGGGACGGAAAATCCGGTGGAAAACATCCGCAAACAATTGGAAAAGCTCGAGGACCTTGGCGACCAGTTACCGAGCAACGAGACCGCGTACACTCTGCGTTATCCGTTCCAAGACAAAAGTTGGTTAAAAATTTATTATTTTTTTCCATCCTCAATGCCATTTTTAATATTTTTTATTTTATTCAATAATTGCCGAATGATTTAGCTCCGCCAAACGCATCCTCCGAACTCGAATTCTTCAGACATCGTATCCACGTCGAACGAGACTCGGTCAAGAGAGCCAGAGAAGCTCTCCGGGTTCAGCGAAGTGCTTTCCAGAGTCGACAGAGGGCGTGGAAACAAAAGAGCGCCAGGGCGACCCTCGAGCAACTCGTTCAGGTAACAAAAAATCGATTTACCATTTTTTCCTCTTTTTCTTTCATATTATTAATTTATTAATTTAATATTTGATATAATTTTTATACCATAATAATGATATAATATTATCATGGGCTAATATATGAGGATTATTATTATTTATTCTTATTTTTCTTATTTCATTATTCATTTACTCATTTATTGAATTTTTATTTTTTTATTTTGTTATTTATTATTTATTTTTTATTTATGGAATAATATAAAATATGACGATGCGATCGGGCTGTATCGCAGGAGGAACGCGAACTCTCGGACATGGAGGTGAGTCTCCATCGCACGAGAAGTCTCCTCGGCGAGAAAGTCATTTATCTACGACACTTGGAACAGTCCCTCGAAAGGGTCGCGAATGCCAAACGCAACGAAACCGAAGCGACGCCTCTGAAGAGCGACGAAACCACGTTGAGCGATATGTCCAGTGCTAGCAGCGGTTTCAGCTCCACTGACCTTGGCACCGACACTTTTATTGGTAACGATCGACGACGTGGAAGTTGGTGGCGTTGGGATCCAACGAAATTCTGTTTTTTCTTGAGCAGAGCTCGAGATTTTTTTTGTTTTGTTTTAGGATCCGGAGACAAAATCGTCGCGAAAAATGTCACGATTTTTTAAATTTATTAAAAAATCAATTTAATAATGATTTTTTCGTTGGGCCACGACGCTGCGAACTCTCGGAACATCGAAAGACTAATTTTTGAGGTCTAAACAAATTCTTGATTTTCCCTTGACCAGGCGGCAAACCCGATCATTATCAAGAGTCAACCGAGATAATAGCCAGCTTGGAAAACCTCAATTCCGAAATCCGCGAGATCTGGGGCGTCCTGAACAAACGTCAGGACAACAATATTCCCCCACCACCGACGCTCATGTACTCCGATCTTGGCTGGCTTCCTTTCCAGCATTTGACCAGCCCATCCAACAACGTGCAGGGTCAGTACTTCCTATAAAAACAAACAAAAATTCTCTTTCACTTATGGAAAACGCGGAGACAAAATAATATCAAAGAATTACTGTGGCATCATATTTGCTCGGTGCCGTGTTTGCTTTTTAACGAATTTAAAAAAAATAATTCTAAATCCTTTTTTCAAATTGATCTAAAAGTTAAAATTTACTTATTTTACCAGAAATTTTGTAGTTTTAGCAAAAATTTACCAACTTTAGCAAAGATTTACCAATTTGAGCAAAAATTTACTAGATTTACGAGAATTGTAATAATTTTAAGATAAATTGACGAATTTCAGCAAAAATTAGATAATGTTATGAAAAAATTTACTAATTCTAGATCAAAATTGACTATTCTTAGCAAAAATTAATTACTTTGGGTAAAAATTGATTAATTTTGGCAAAAATTAACTAATTGTAGCAAAGAATTATTAATACTAGCAAAATTAACAAATTTCAGCGAAAATTCATGAATACTAGCAAATATTGACTAATGTTAGCAAAAATTATTCAATTTTCGCAAAAACTTACTAACTTTAGCAAAAAATTACTAATTTTAGGGAAGATTTACTAATTTAAACTGTGACTACGATGTCACGGTAATTTTTCATGTTGAATTCTCTCCGTGCATAGATTTTTTCAATTTTTAATGTTTTTTTTGATAATCCTAAAGGTTTTGGGACTCCGAACATTCAGTCGAATATTTTGTCGCAATTGACTGCGTCTCATCCGCCGACAACGACGACTCAAAACATAATTGCTCAGTACGCTCCGAACAACGGGTTCACAACGAGCGTCGGGACGGTGGAGCGCGGAGTAGCATCGAGTTTGATCGAGAGAACGAGGCACATGAGGGATTGGCTGCGACAGGCGAGGATCGAGACGACCGACCTCATGAATCCTGGACAAGCCACTCTCTGAATCTTTCAAGCATCGAATTCCCAAGCTGCATGGGATCAACACGAGAATCTCGCTCTCGGGCATTCAGCACTGACCGGAGGAAAACACAGCAACGATGATTAACAATAAAACTTGAAGTTCGCGTCGTCGAAATGGAAAAAAAAATCCATTTTTTTCCCTGGCAAAGCATTTCCCGATCGGGGAAGCATTTCCACTCGGGAAATCGATTCCACGACACTAACTCGACGACTTGTTAATCGTCTGGCAATTGTCAAAGGTTCGAAAAATTTATCGTTTACTCGGTTTTATTTTTTCTACTATTTCTCCGAAATTGCGAAGAGATCGAGCGTGTATTTTTCCCTCTTAACACAGACACATCAACGATATTACTAGTCAGGCGATATTAACGCCGTTTAGTATGGAAAAGAACGGACAAATCTTTTTCAAGGAATTTTTTAGTGTCAGGAAACTGGAAAAACGAAAAAAAAACACGAGAAAAGTCCGATATTCTGTTGGAAATTCAAGACCATTCGTTGCTGACCATCTCGAATCTTCCTTTTCCAATCTCCTTAACTCTCATTTATCGTTATCAACTTCTTATAACAAATATATATCTATACCTGCTGTACATAATGGAGGACTCGAAAAAATCTCTCCGAGATATTCTTTCGAGACCGATGATTAATATTTCAAACTACAAATCATTATACAATCCTCTGGTTAACTTTTGAGATTGATTTTTCTTACAGATCGAATGTAATATATACATATATATATATTTATCATATTATTTATTGTACCAATCCCTATACGGATCGGGGAGAGCGAGCAAAGCGGAACAAACCGTTAAAAACAAAAAAAAAAGACGAACTTTGCGTTTTTTTTTCTTCAAAATATCGAAAATGTGATAATTTTCGAGAGATTTCAATTGAAGAGATTCCGAGTCTTTTACGAAAAAATAATCGAATATTTCTAAAATCTCAAAAATTCGACATTTTGACGATATTTCGAGTTTTGAGATTGAAAAAAACGAATTTTCCATGTTTTTTGGTGAAAAAAATGAAATATTTACGTATTCTTTTCAAAATCTTAAAAATTTGATAATTTTCTAGAGATTTTGATGAAAAAGATTTCGATTTTTCACAAAAAAGAATCGAATATTTCTGAAATCTCGAAAATCTGACATTTGGGAATTATTTCGAATATCGAGGTTAAAAAAAATAAGTATTCCATTATTCTGTAGCATTTTCCGCTCAGTCCGCCCCTCTCTGATCCATATAATCGGTATATATGTGTGTGTAAATAAAAAGAGACTGGGATGGAGCGAGTCGGTTGAAAAATTGAGGGACATTGGGAGAAATGATGATTGGATTGACTGGAGAGAACGAAAAAAGGATTTTTCGAAGCTCCTCTGCATGTGCGAACGTCCAGACAATTCCACTCATTTTCCTGTCTTCTTCTATATACATAAATATGTATAATATATATGTGTACATAGAGCTACACATGTACGTCTTGATTGCCAAAAGTTAACGATTACAATAACACGAAACAGGTGAAACATACACTAATCGTATTATTAGAACTCTGGGAAAGTGAGAGAGAGAGAGAGAGAGAGAGAGAGAGAGAGAAGAATTTGCCAATACTCATCGAACTAATGACCTGATTGTGAAATTTCGAGAAAAAATCTCTTCGAGTAATTAAGAGAGTAAACGACGAGTCAGCCAATTAGAATAATCCAAGATTTCATGATATTTATTAGAAGACCAGTAGTGAACCGTCCCTTCGATAAAGAAATATAAAAATTCTAGTCATAACCTCTCGCCCTCGATCTTAACGAGTGTGTACACTTGTTATTAACACTTTGCAAGTTATTTTCGAGTCGAATTTCGATCTGTAGTATCGAACAGACGGGGAAGAATAATCAAAATTACTTGAACGATCTTTTTGGTCGAACAGTTTGTCTGCACAATAAACATCGATATGCAGCAGCTTTTTTTTATTACGATCTTTCATATAAGTCTGCCCAGTCGAACGTATGAATTGACTGGTTCAATCGCTCTTTCATATATTTATTTTTATTACATCTTTTCCATTACGTTTTCGTTGGAAAATAAATAAAGTTATTATTCTTTTCCTATTTCAAGAGTTTTTTTCCCTGCGCCGAGTTACGTGGTCGTTGCTTTCATTTTTTTCACTTTTTTACGAAGAAAACCTTCGTCCCAAGGTGGAGAGTCCGTTGCAGAGTTTGCTGCCACGTCCGCCGTGGCAGCAACGTCTTTGCAAAAATTGAGCCGTCCGCGCGCCACTGGACCAACGGTCAGTTCGCGTCAGTCGCCCCCCCGGCGCTGACATTGTTGACAAAATGCGCGCGCGACCTCAACGAACTTTTTACAAAGACTTGCGAATGTTTATTATCGGGAGTCACGTTATTCCGGAAACAATGCACAGTCGTTGTGTTTATCGTCACATTCGTCCGCGTTGTTCTCGAAATCTTCGACTTTCGGCAACCACGAGGTCAGATCGAATCTTCGGTCGATTGTTTTGTTTCTCAAGGACTTTTGCGCCGCCAGGATTATCGGTGAACTTTTGCAGATCAACAGCCTCACACACCCGGTATTGAATCCATCCATTTTTTTTATCAGTTGATCCGGAAGCTGCGGGTCTCGCGCTTGTCGTAATAAATCTTGGACCTGGAATAGAAAATTATTCAAAAATGTCCAGGTCCATTGTTCCGAACGACGCGAGCGAAATTCTGTTTTTTTCTTGACTCGGGAGCTCGCGATTCTCTTTCAATATATTTTTGTTGACACTCAAACACAAAATCGATACGGAATGAATATTTTTCGTCGAGCCTCATCGGAAAATCAATTTTTACCTTTTCGTTTGGATTTTCGACGATGAACTCCATGGGATCGAAAGGTGTTCGGTAATTCCGAGCTCTGGATTCCTCGAGTTTCGGTTTCACGTCAAAGAGCGAGCTGATCTGTAGCGAGTGACACAAAATTTCGAGTTATTTCCGGAATCGACAGAGCCGGCTTCATGTTTTTTTTTCTGGCATTTCGTGAAAGAAATTTCGGTTACCATTTGGGCGAGAAAGATGACACTATTGACAGCGATCGCGGCCATTCTCGGAGAGTCGAGTCCGAGGAGTCTAAAAAATCCAGAAACCAAGTTTGGCGTCCCGGAATGTTTTTTCGCGTTTTCCTCATTTTTTCCACCGTCATCGCCACGTTTGTTATCGTTTTTTCGATTTTTATTGTTGTTGCTGTTGCCGGTGCGATAGTTTCCGTGTCCGAGGCTCTGGGACACGAGATCGGCGATTTCTTTCGCGGTCTCCAAATAATTCGTGGCGTATTGTAACCCTGATTTTATTTTATCGAAAACGCCTGCGAGTGCGATCGGAAAAAGACCCAAAAAAACGACAGACTCAGTTTTGTTCATCGATTATTTATTTTCGTGATTCTGTCTGTCGCGAGAGTCATGAATTTCATTCTTATTTAAAAATAATGTTAAAATATTTCGCGTACCTTCATTCTCCGTGGCACGAGCGTTCCCGCTGTGCAGAGACACGACCAAAATGACGAGCAACCACCGAACGGACATGTTTGTTTCTCGAGGTTTCGTTCGGCACTGAAAACCAAAGTAATCCGGACGTAGCGATCGTCATAACGGAACGAAACGACAAGTTCGTGACAATTAGTCGGGTGCAATTATTTCGAGTAGGATATTTGAGGAGCACAACGGGATGGGGGACAAGAATAAGAGAAGAGAAGAGAAGAATTCTTGCTTTTCGCTCTGTCGACCAAGCGAGGGCTTTCCGAAAGATGTTGAAAAATCGTTTCAACTCGCGTGTCACTTTAGTCGCGAGCCGCGACGAGGTGACGATTATTTCACGTGCTCCATCATGTCGCATCGAAAATTGTGTTTCTTTTTATTTATTTCGGCGTTTTATCAGTTTTCTGGCGTCACGAACGATCGCGTGAATTTCTTGACCGAGGAAGTGCGCGGTCTCAGTGAATTGCCTCTCGATCGACTGATCCAAATAAAAACGAATCTGATCGACGATGTTGGTAAGACCTTTAGAGTGCCCCCTGAGTACACAATGGGTCAATTTGACCCGAGGCCTATATTTATCGTTTTTTCATGACCTGAAACTTATTTTTTGGCGAAATCGAAAATTCGTTGCCGAAACATCGATAACGACGGGCGATTAAAAATGGTTCGGGTCAAATTGACCCAGTGTGTACTCGAATCGACTCCCAAGCATATTTTTTCGTGTCTAAACGTTAAAAAATGGGAAATTTTTGGTGAAATTCAATCGTGCAGAAGAATCGGAGACGATCGAAAATCCGGCTAGAGTGACGGCGCTCTCGCTGCCGGTAGCGCAGCCGCTGAAGCGAATGAGTACGAGGAAGTCGATCAGGAGGCACGAAGACTATTGGGACGAAAAGGGAAAAGATTCGAAAATTTCAAAGATTTTTCAACTGACCGTGACAGCTCTGTCATTCCTCGCGTTCGGTGGTTATTTAATTTCGTTAATAATAATGGCAGTTCGAAGGAATCAAGTGGCCCCAACGACCGGAAGCGTCATTGTGTTCTCGGTAAGATTTTTGATACCCGCGACGATGTCAAAGACGCGAAAAATTGTTTGGATTGATTTTTCAGAATCTACAAAAATTCAAACGGCCGAAACGCGACATCTGGCTGATCGATCCAATGGAAAATCATTTCGATCAAGACAGAATGTATCGGGGCATGATAATGTTGTCGGAATGTTACGCGGACGTGAGACGATGAGAACAAAATCTTCGGGGCAACGACAAAGCTCGATAACTCCGTGACAATAGTCAATGAATCTCCGAATACGAAAAATCGAAATCAAAACTTCGTAGCGATGATAACCAAATAAAAAATTGTTGCACACTGAAATGCTCGCGTCTTACTGTGTCTTTTTCCTCTTCCTGAAATCTTAAAACCTAATAAAATCGAATATTTCGCTTTCTCGCGTATTAATCTCTATACATATATATATATATATGGGCGTTATGCTCAAAAGAATATCCTCTTCGTGCGGCTTTGAGAATCGCCCGGGGGCGTACGTTCCTTCGACAAATAAACAGCCAAGCTCGGCTGTATACAAGTCGCACAAGCTGGATACGATGATAACCATATGGCTGGTGAAGCCAAGAATCTTCATTCTTTTTTCCTCGATCACTAACTTGTTAATAATAAAGTGGGATCGTTTTATAACGAGTTGGGCAAATCGTGGACGTTGATATGGACGGAAAAATGAATAATTGTGAAGCGAAAGGTGAGAATAATGTAATGTTTTACTTTTAATTACGTTTTTCATATAAAAAGGCGAAATAAATGAAAAAAAATAATATAAATGGCCCGAAAATTATAAAAAGGACTAGATCGAATAAAAATCGATAAAAAATTGTATTTTCTTCGCTTTCGTGTTGCATGTACGTAAGAAAAATCCACGTGTATGTGCCAAGGCTCGTGGCAAGTTTATTTGGGCGTTGATATCGATGGAAAAATGAATAATTGTTAAGAGAACCATAATAATATTGCAATTATTTACAATTAACTAATTTTTCGATACAGGAAAGCGAAATTAATTGAAAAAAATGAAAAAAATATGTGAAAAATGATAAAAAATAGTGAATTAAATAAAAATCGATAAAAATTGTTTTTTCTTCGCTTTCGTGGTGCCTGTACGTAAGAAAAATCCACGCGTATGTGCACGAAGGCTCGTGGAAGTTTATTAGGGAATAAATTTGCGTTAAACATCGATAAGATTTTCAATTCGTTTCCAAGGATCGATCGAGCGTGTTAAAATATACGAAAGACGAAATTAGCAACACTTTGAAACTCGATTGGCCACCATCGACTATGACCGAGTGTAAACGTCCGAGAGAGATGGAGATTCTCTCACAATTTCCCCGAAACAATGATCTACCGATATTTATTTTTGCAGCTTCCCGGATCGTCGTGATTAAACTCGGATTCTCCCAGATGAGTCTTGCGAGTTTGGCCACGCCCCAAAGTCTCCGAGAAGCGACGAATCACGAGAGAGATTTGCCACTTGCGAGCTTTCTCACAATATTTTTTCTTTTTCTAGTTTCCCTCGAAATGTTAGAATTTCTTAAGCCCCCTGAGCTGCCAGTTAGTTAATCTTCTCGATCTTTTAACCCTCTCGTCGAGTCGTTTCGTTTTCGGGATCGAAAAAAATCGGAAAAAAATTAAATAATTATAAAAAACGTTTGTGTTACAAATTTCGCGATCTCCGATGGTTTTTGTTGATTAAAAAATGTGTAAAATTATGGCGACCCCGTCGGAGTGAAAAAAAATTTAAAAACTTGAATTTTTTTTTCAATTCTTTCCAAAAAATGGAAAATTACGATTATCGATCGAATCCACCGTCCAGCCTCAAATTCGGAATCGACAGGATATTGTCCAACGAATTGTTCCCCAAAAAATGCTCCAAAGTCATTTTTTCGCATTATCCTTATCCCGGCAACTTCGTCGCTTGTGACAGCTTTCGGGACGTTGCGTTAGCCATTCCCCAGCCTTCCGGCTCATCGACGAATCGGTGCTCTAATTTTTCCGGCTTGCTCATCGACAACTATGGACAGTTTTGTCGCACTCCACCTGTACGCCCTGTGCCTAGAGGTGAGATCCAAAACTTTTTTCTTTTTACATCCAACATCCACCGTTCGTTTTCATTTATAATAATAATAATTCCGATTACAAATGTTTTTGCTAAAAATACGGAATATTTCGAAAAATAACTAAATTCTTGTTCAAATAATTACATTTTTACTTTAACTTTTGCAAATATTAATAAGCTCTTGATGGATTTTCTAAAAATACGAAATTTTTCTAAGAAACACTACATTTTTACTTCTATTAATAAATTTTTAATGAAATTACTAAATTTTTACTCTGTTTTCAAAATATTTGCTAAAAGTACTAAATTTTTCTAAAAAACACTAAATTTCCATTTCTATTAATAAATTCTTGATGAAATGACTGAATTGTTACTCTGTTTTCAAAATATTTGCCAAAAATACGAAATTTTTCGGAAAATTACCAAATTTTTGCTCGAATTTCTGAATTTTTACTTCAATTTATACATTTTTGTTGAAATTAATCAATTCTTAATAAAATCACTGTATTTTTACTCCTATTACAAAATTTTAAGTAAAAATACGAAATTTTTGCTCTAATTACTAAACTTTTACTTTAATTAATACGTTTTTGTTGAAATTAATGAATTTTTGTCAAAATTACTCCATTCATGATCGATCACGTTGATTATTCTTGCATTAATTATCATTGCATCCCTTAATCAATTATTATTGTTGTTTTGTGTCAACGCAATTAGTGCAGAACCATAACGCGTGTACACCGTAAGTTTGACTCAAGAGAGACTCTTAATCCGTCCTCTCGATGGTCGATCTGCATTACGTCATTAGCAGACAAGACCATATGGAATATCAAGGCGCATGGGATGGGAGAAGGAGAGAGAGAGAGGGAGGGGATAGGGACGATACAGTGTCTTTTTGGTAGCTCGATATATATTCGTAAATGTGAGAGAGGCAAGTAGGGCATAATATTTACGTACCAGTGTGTATTCTCGTGTTTCCTGCCTCTGTTTAAACGACATCTTAAGTGCTAAACGTATGGAGGTTTACGATAGTGGTAAACAACGCGGTTTGCTTCGTGAGTTTTCCCGGTTCGTTAAAGATCGGGGTGGCCTGTCCCTTTGCCCCTGAGGCGTCGAGCGATCATCGCATCGCTCTTCTGGCTCGCGGTTCCCCCACTTAGATACTCACTAGCGAGAAAAGAAAATATAATTATTTGAAAAATAAATAAAAACCAATTGTCCCCATTAAGTTCCCATTATATTTTTTTTTTTCTACGACTGGGAACTAATGTCGAAGGAAAACACGGCGTTGACATTTTAAAGGGAGATGAAAAGTTGTTGAAATAAATAAAAAATCGATCGAAATGTCATGCGAGCTCGAGAAAAATTTTTTTTCGATAAAATTACAAAAATTTTCATTGAAAATCATAATATTTTCTTGAAAATACGAAATTTTTGCTAATATTGATGAATTTTTGTTAGAATTAAGAAATTTTGGGTAAAATGACGAAACTTTTGTTAAGATTTATAAATTTTGCCTGAAATGACTCAATTTTTCCTAAAAATACCAAATTTTTATAAAAATTAATAAATACATGTTCAAATTAATGATTTTTGCCTAAGATTACTAAATTTTTGTAACAATTATCAAATCTTGGGGAAAATTACAAATTTTAGTTATTCGTTAAAATTTTTTAATTTTTCCCTGCGATTTTTCTTAATGACGATCGTTGATTCTGCGTCCAGGGGCCAGGAGACAAAGCCTCATGAAAAATTAAAAAAAACGGATCGAAATCTGGTCCAGGTTCCGGAAAAATGTATCGAAAGAGAAATCGTTTTTCTCTTGACGATCATCGTTAATTCCATCTCTGCTAGAGTTGTGGAGAACCGCACGAGTGTTTAACTTTTGTACACGTGTTGTATACATTGATACGACAGTAAATCATCCAGAAGTGCATCGCAGACCATTTCATCGGAGTATCTTGAGCGCCAAAGAAACTTTACCAAAGGATCAGATTTCGAGAGCAATTTTTTCCATAAAATTAATTTGATCAATAATTGATTAATTAATTAATGATTAATTCAATTTCCACAAATGATTTTCCGTGGCGTGCGCTTTATAAATTGGTGGTCCATGGGTCCAAAATTTGTCCTCGGCTCTCCCTAAATTTTTAAAAATTTTCATTAACCATTTTCAACTCCTCAATGGTCCAGAATGTATTTTCTCTTTCATGTCTCTTTTATTATCCCTCGAGCTCTGCGACGAGCATCCACCAGATTATTAATTGTCCCGAATTATTATTTTTACCAGTTCCGATCCTCCAAACTCCAAGCACAACGAGCATGACCAGTGAAACTGCGACGAGGAGGAAGAGATCATGGTCCAGAGCAGTTTTCAGTTCTCTCCAGAGAAAAGGCCTCGAGAGGAGGTTTTCCATTCAAAAATACATTACGAAACCTGACAGGCGACAACTCGCTGCCACTCTTGGACTGACCGATGCCCAGGTAATGCAAAAAAAAAACTAATAATAATAAATATATAATATTTATTATATTAATTTTATACAATAATTTTAACAATAAAAAAAAACGAATTTTAATAATTTCTTTAGGGACAAAAAAAGCAGAAAAGTTGAGTTCAGAATTTTCGTTTCGATCGATGGAAATCGATCGAGGAAAAATATTGTAATGTTTGGTCTCGACAGTGAATGACAAGATGAAATGAATCGAATGTTCCCAGGTGAAGGTTTGGTTCCAAAATCGACGAATGAAGTGGCGACACACGAAAGAGGGCGAGAGTGCAGCGTCCGGTGGTCCAGACTCGACGCAGCAGGATTCTCCTCGCAAGAGATCGAAAGAAAATGGAAAAGCTACTGGGCCCCAAGACGAAGACGACGACGAGGAGATCCAAGTTGACGTTTGATTCAAAATTACATACAAAAATCTCAATTCGTTTCATAGACATTAGATTTTTATAATTTATATCGCATCGAACATTGTAAATAAACATTAATTATCGTATTTTTTGTCGACGTCAAAAAAGTACAAACGATTTGGATTAAAAAATCGTCGAACGAGGATCGGGGACGAGGAAAATGGATATTAATTTTTTTTTCTTCGCTTCACTTTTTTTTTCGATCGTGGGAATTAGAAAAAAAAAGCGAAACGTTTTTGATCGATAGTTTTTTCATCACAGAGCTCTAAGTCGACAAGTTCAGGGTTTTCCTTTGCCCGAGTCGTTAGTCATTTGTTAATTATTCGTCGCGTGTCATGGAGACGATTCTGACTCGGAAATCAAACCGAAAATCGACGTAGTGCATTGTCGCATGATTTTTTGACTAAAAAATTAAAATTTAATAAAAATGTACAGTTCGTCGTTAACGCGTTATGCGCATCTATGTCGTCGCGCCATTAACGAGAGAATTAAATTACGCTTCATGGCACAATGCACGGCGCCCTTTCGAGCCGCAGAAGTCAAACAGAAACCTTTGGATTTTTCCACCGACGAATTAATCAGTGAGTCGATTTTTATCTCAATCAATATTAATGAGAACTATGGAGAAGGAATTTGTTGATAATTTTGAGCAGCTCTCACTGTCTCCCTCGTGGTTCTGAATTCTCAAGAGAACAATTTTATGAAAATTTTGATAAAATTGCAAAATTTTTCATAAAATTACGAAATTTTTGATAAAATTATTCCACTTTTGCTAGAATTTCAGAATTTTTCTTAAAATTGTTGATTTTTTTGTCGAAATTACGACATTTTCGGATTTAATTTAATTAAAAAAAAAAAACGAAAAATTGGCTAAGATCTCTTCGCTAAGAAATTTTTTTTATTTTCCAGATGGTCCGCTGGGAACAAGATCGACGGGCGTTCCGTTGATGGAGCCGACCGAAAATACGATTACCTCAAAAATTTACGAGGTTCCCAAGGGGGAGCCGAAGGTTGGGGTAGAGGAAGTGGAAAAAAGTCCTTTAGCTTTCGAAGAAATCCCTGGACCTGCGATCCTGAAAATCTGGGAGAAATATTGGAAATACGTGCCGATCCTTGGTACGCAACTGGTTTACAGTTCGCTTATCAACAATGTAACTCAGGGTACGACGAATTTGTCGAAGTGGCATTAACCCTCTGCCGATCTTTCGGGTCATTTCGACCCCGGAAACAATTTTTTTCCTTATTTTTAAATTTAAAACGTTTTTTTTTACGAATAAAAAAATTCAGCGACGATAAAAACGACGGAACTTCAAAGTAGAATCAACGCAAAGCCTTCCAGAATTTTTTCCGATTTTTTTCTCTGCAAATATTCGAAAATACCCGGCAGGACGAAAAAACCCCATAAGATTGAGGGTCCCATGAAAAATCACAAGATCCGCGGATGGTTAAGAAGCTGCAAAGATTACTCGAGCAAAAATGCGACCGACCATGCAAAATCTCGTCCCAGAATCTCGAGCGAAAAAAATAAAAAAATCAAATCGATTAATCGTTCGATCGAATTTTTGCAGGAAAATTAAATTGGAACAGAAACTTCGTACCGATGAAATATCTCTTCGACAAGTATGGCTCGATCGTGAGGATCAATGGGCCGATGGTCGGGGACATTGTAATGATTCACAGGCCGGAACACGTCGCTCAAGTCCTCCAGCAAGAGGGCGAGAGTCCAGTTCGCAGTGGGATCGACGTGCTTCAGCATTATCGTCTGAATTACAGAAACCACAGATTGCCCGGACCTTTTTCTATGTGAGTTTTATTGGATATGACGATTTATTAATTTTTCGTTATTATGGGCGAGCCTCGGGTCGGAATGAATGAAATTTGTCATCAGGCGAGGCGAAGAATGGCTTGACATTAAATCAAAGCTCGAGAAGCCATTTTCTGAGCAGACGTCCAAATATTTTTCTTGCGTCGATGCCACGTGCGAGGAATTTGCTCAGTTGGTCCAGCGGATTCGCAATCGCCAGGACGAGGTGAGTGGGTCCTTGCAGGATTTTACGATTCGCGACATGAAAACGTGGGAATTTTTTATTTCAATATTTTTCTTTATTATTTCTGCTCCATTTTGTGCCAGGTTCCCGAAAATTTCGACACATATTTGTCACGTTGGGGCATGGAGTGTTTTTCCATTCTCATGTTCAACAAAAGACTCGGCTTCCTCGATGCAAACTCTTTGAAATCTTCGCCATCAGAAACGACCTCGATCATCGATGCTCTGACCAAGGCTCATATTTATTTGAGCAAGTGCGAGACTGGCTTTCAAGTTTGGCGATTCTTTGAAACTCCTTACGTGAGGAAACTCTTTGAGGCTTGCGACACCATCGACAAGTGATTTTTTTAAATCCTTTTCATGATTTTTCTATTTTTTCGTTCGTTTTTCTTTTTTTTTCCTTTTTTTTCTCTCTCGGCTCGATTTATTTATTATTTCCACGCTGACGTGAAATAAAACTGAAAAGAATGTTTTCCAGCCTCATCAACAGATTCATTCGTCAGGCCCAAAATCAATTGAGCACGAAATCGACAATGGATCGTGATATTCTGAGAAATGAAATGGACGACAGTTTGCCAATTTTGGAAAAACTTCTGATGAGGCAAAAAATGCATCCGGACGATATTTCGGCGCTTCTCATGGACATGATAGTGCTGGGAGTTCAGGCTGTAAATAAATTCAAACACCCAACGAAATAAAATCGATTACAATCGATTGCAAAAATTAAAAAACATAAAAGAAAACGATAAATGAGAAAGAAATTTGAAAAAATGAAATAAAATGAATAAAAAATAATACAAAAATAAAAGAAAATCATAATCAAAAAAGAAATTTGAAAAAACGAATTTAAACAAATAAAAAATAATGAAAAAATGAAAAAATTAAATAATAAAATCGATTTTATTTCGCGAAATTTGCCAGGATCGTTTTCCACCCGGAAAATAAAATATATATTTTTCTTTCTAGACCGTCAACAGTCAAGCTTTCCTTTTGTACTACTTGGCCAAGAATCCACGAGTGCAGAAAAAACTTTACGACGAAATAAATTCGACACTGCCGGATGGACAATCTTCCTTGACTCAGGAGGATCTCAAACGAATGACTTACTTGAAAGCTTGCTTGTGCGAATGTCTCAGATTGAAACCGCCGTTCCCTTGCATCAGTAGAATTCTACCGGAAACTATAACCCTCCATGGATACACCGTCCCCAAAGGGGTGAGTTTCTCTCATGCTTTGAGAAATAATATAAAAATATTACTATGGTATTATCGTTCCCTGGTACCATGTTTACAAGGGATTTCGCTGGATACATACTGATTTCCCGTTCGTACTCTTTTTCAAAATAGGGGAAACATTTTTTTGACTTAATTTTATGGAAAATTCAGCGATTAAAATAAAAATTCAGTTATTTTAGGAAAAAATAGTAAGTCCAGTATATGTTCAGTTATTTTGGACAAAAATTGTGTAATTGAAGGAAAAATTTGCAATTTTAGCAAAATTTTTGTAAATGAAATTAAAATTTTGTAATTTTAAGGAAAATTTAGTAATATTCAGGAAAACTTAGTAATTTGAATAATAATTTCATAATTTTATTAAAAATTTGATAATCTCAACGACAATTTAATTATTCTCACGGTGATTTAATAATTTCATTGAAAATTGAATAATTTTAGCAAAAATTTAGTAACGTTATGAAAAATTGAGTGTTTATTTTCAATTTCCCGTTCATAATCAATGGAAAATAGACGAAACGTTTTTTTCGCTTATTTTTGACACTTTTTGACGATTTTTAGATGAAAAATTGCAACGTCTTTGCTAAAATCTGTTGTTCTAGAAAGAATATGGTACCGAAAAATGGCATAGCAATAAATATATAAAAATAAATAAAATCGAACGAGAAACAAAATTCCTGCAAATGAAAAATTGAAAAAAAGAAAAAAACGTGAATGTTTTTCGAGCCCACAGACTTTTCTAATAATGGCGAACGAGATTTCGGCCCAACGGGAAGAGAACTTCGAGGATCCGACTAAGTTTTGGCCGGAGAGATGGTTGAAGGAAGAATCGAGTGGAAATGCCTGGCAAAAGTTTAGTTGTTTGCCATTTGGTCACGGTTTGCGTTCGTGTTTGGGCAAGAACATGGCAGAGAAGAAAATAATGTTGCTGACGTCAAAGGCATAAAACTTTTTGCTCAATCTCCAAAATTTAATTATTTCGTGCCCAAAACGACAATTTCTAATTGTCATCATTTTTTCCGCAGCTCGTACGTCAGTTTAAAATTGAGTACGACTACGCGGACATGGGGAGCAAATACTTGATGGTCAACGTGCCAAACAGGCCGCTCCGATTCCGTTTCGTCGACAGAAAATAATTGAAATAGACATTTCCCTTTCAATCCGACGCGACGTTCAAAAAATAAAAGCTCAATTTCCATTTTTTTTTCTTCCATTTACTTCCTCCGTTATTTTCTCCGCACGTGTCAAATTTTTCCAAACTCGTACCGATGGGAGGCCGAGAAATGGAGTTTAGACGTATCGCTCGATGCAGGCCCTCAGAGTCATGAAGAAAGATACAACTTTGATCGAGTACTGAAGCAAATAAAAAACACCAATTTTGCATTAATCTCCAAACTCATTAATTATTAATTATTATGATTATTATGATTGTTATTATTATTATGTACAATTGTATTATTAAATATGGAACGTCCACAGTTATTTATTTTGGTAAATGGACTTTGTGCTTACCCTCGAGAAAAATCGTAATGAGAGCACGAGATTTCTTCCCAATACCGTCACCACTAATGACCTCTTGCTCGTCTGAATTATTATTGAGGCACTTCGGCTCAAACTCAGCGATCTAAAGATCGCTGGACACTGATATATCGACCACGACAGCCTCGAAGCCTCGAGAATCAACAAAGAAACACAAATTATTGTCCAGCGGCATGATTTTATTATTGACGAATGAATTTTGGTGGAGAGGGTTGATGGTTCGTTGGATACGATCCGGGGAACGATTTTTCGATGTTGACCTAATTTTTGTCTTTTCAAAAGTCGATTATTTTTTTAATTTTCCCGAAAGATACATTTTTATTTTTTTTTGTGACGGAGGCTCGTAGGGAATTGAAGGATTTTTAAGCCTCCGAGTCCACACTGGGTCAATTTGACCCGAACAATTTTTCGTCACCGATTGTTTGGCATTGATCGATGATAAGTTTTGCTGTACTCACCATTTCCGTGAGGTCGTCCCCGGCCCAGGCACATCCGAATAATCGGACGCTGGCGACGCAGATTATCAAAAAGAATTGGGAAAGCGTTGGCCATTTCGAATGCTGAGAATCCAGACGGTTCGCAAATAAATTCATTTTGTTTGTTAAAATTTCAAATCGTTCGATTATGATGGAAGAAAATTAATCCTCAATCCGTGAACCGGGCTCGTTTTGCTTCCCCCTCCTCTGCCAATGGTTTGACATTTGATAAGAAGAAAAATAAATATAAAAAATTAATCAAATTAAGAGAAAAATTGATTAAATTATCAAAAAATTAATCAAATTATCAAGAAATCAATTTAATTAAGAAAAAAATAATTAAATGAATAAAAGTCGAATTAAATTGAAAATAAATTAATGAAATAATCAAGAAATCGATTTATTCGTTCACGGATTGAGGTTCAGTTCGCAAATATATTTACATGAGAAAGTTGAAGTGCTGCGCACAAAATAACGATGGAGACGGCGGTGAGACTCTTCAGGATGATGAGATCAATAGCCAGATTGGTCTCTTTAACGAAACTAGAAATGAATAATAATAATTTCAATGAAGAGAAATGGACATGGAGTTTTTTTTTGTGCAATTTGTTCGAAAACATGCCTGATAATATTTTCATGTCTTCTGGCGCATTTTCGAAGTTCAATGGGATCGTGAACGTGGTGCATCGATTCCCCAAGAAGTTCGAGTCTTGCGGAGCAGTACCAGAGCAACATGATGATCATAAAGTCTCCGGACAGAAGGCACATGGGTTCCAGGACCATAAAATATTGCAGAGTCCGAATGAAGATTCTATTGATCTCGGTGTGATTCGTCGGGGAATACAAATTATCGAGCGGATATTCCGGCTTGGTGACATGTCGCTCGATGAAAAAAGTCGCGATTACGGCGAAGAATGTCAACAAGAGAAACGTGTGGTGACCCAAATAACGTCTGACGTATTTCCGACACACTAATTTCTCGTACGTTTTTGCAGCCTTCAAGAAATCGGTCACTTCGTGGACGAGGATCTTCGAGAACACGAAACGGAGCGAATCGAAAACGAATAAAAATAAAACACCATGGAAATGAAACCCCATAAAAATTAAACCCCATATAATTGAAATCCCCATAAAAATTGAACACCATAGAAGTGAAACCCCATAAAAATTAACCCCCATAGATATAAAACACCATAAAAATTAAACACCATGAAAATCAAACACCATAAAAATTAAACACCATAGAAATAAAACACCATAAAAATAGAACACCATAAAAATGAAAAACCATTTAAAGTGATTAAATAAATTTAACAAAATTAATTAAATTAATGAAATTAATTTGTGAAATTTATTAAAACACCATTAGAATGATAGAAAAAGATTTTGGAGCAGTTTCGAGGTGGAGTGGTCGTTCGAAAGATTTACCAAAAATGGGGAAAAGGTTCTTAGGGTATTTGTATAGATTGCTGCATGCATTACGTACTTCGAAGCGTTGCCATTGAAATCGAACGAGAACGAGATGAAAGAAGGAATCCCCCAGGAGAACCAAAATGGTGAGGGTCCTCGTTAGGAAGACAGGATCGTTGTCGATGTTTCCAAGTTGCCGAATGGTTAGAAAAATACTGAGCACGTTTAACAACGCCGTAAAATACCATGCCCCGTTTGTAATGTATTTTTCGAAATTACTAGCTTTTGGCTCGGGCGGCCAAATCAACGTTACCCTTCCGAATATTTGGACTATCCGGACGAAACGTTCAGGAGCCATTCGGGCTCGCGAAACCTCTCCTTCGGAGCTCCAAACAAAACTGACATTTATTATTTCCATGAGCTCTTCCACTCTGCACGATATGATGAGCTCCACACAGCCTGGACGGTTCGCAGGAAACGAGTCCTTATTTACATTAACATTAGTCCCCAATCGTCTAATGTCTCGCCGCTCAACATTACGCACCCATAAGACCGTGCCCGACAAAATCAATCCCCACATCATTTTCAACGAACCCCAAGCCTCTGCATGTAATTCAGTGGCACACACAATCCTCATACAATTGTTCGGATGGAGAGAATCAACAAAATGCTTGATCGACATAATTAATAATGAAATGATGGCTGGTCGAAAGAACGATTGGCAAAAAACGTTTTTGGGAAAACGTTTGCAGAAGAAAAAAAAAATAAAAAAAATGCGAAAAAAATAAATAAATAGAAAAAAAAAAACAGATCAATAAAATGTCACATGGATTTTCCGAAAATATAAATATTCCCGAAACTCTTTAATAACGTCAGTTTCGCAGAGATTTTCGTCAGTGTACCGGCAAGGATAATTATGTTAATCACATTCATACAAAGGATTCTAGCAAACAGAGTCCAGTCGATCCCTCCGAGAGTCAGGCTTCGGCGTCCGACATCAGGAGCAGGCGGACAATGGTGAAGTAGGAAAATACGCTTGATAGAAACTTTGAAAAAATCCTGTAATTAATGAGAAGACCGGGCCATGGGATTTGATTAGAATATTATTGAATTTCACACCGAGGCATAAAACCGGAAAGAAAGAGCAGGGAGAAATCCACCGACGGTTACGATTACGGGTTTTTGAGATCGTTGAATAATCATCCTAACGTCCTTCATCAATCTTGGCGAAATTTTCAGCCACGGAAGATTATACACCGTCGTTCCTATTAAATTATACTAAATCCCATCATTTCAACAAATTAGTTTTTACCGATAATTTTAAGGAGTTTCGATACATACGAGCCACAAAACGCAGCTACTAATTTATTAATGTTATTAATTAATTAATTAATTAATTCATTCATTCATTCATTTATTAATTTATCTGTTTATTTGTTTATTTATTTATTCATTCATTGGTTTTTTAATTCCTTCATTTATTCATTTATTCATTTATTTATTTTCCTATTGATTCGGTTAATTTTTTATCCCTTTTTATTTTTTATTCAGTTATTTATTTATTATTATTCCTACGTATACCTTCCGGGTCTTCACGACCCCATTCCTTCACCTGACCTCGCTCTTCCCCCGCACTGTTCCTCAAGATCGATACAATCCTCCCACCTGATTTTCCTCAAGAATCAATTGTACCGGAACTCCTCAATGAATTCATTGGCTGGACGAATATACTCACAACTCTGAGCATGTTTTCCGTGGGCCAGGCACAGACCACGAGATTAATGAGGCTGACGAGAGTGGCTGGTCCATATTGGGCTTTTATAATGAACGGTCGATCTTGAGAGTCGAAAGAAAATTCGGTGCAGCAAAATGCACCAACAAAGTTTATGCTCACCCCAACAAGCTACAGGGTTCCCATTATCGTCGAGAATCCACAAACGCAAGCGCTCGTCAAGGAAAAATAGAGCACATGGTTCCAGAGACTTGAGTCGGGTCGAACAACAAGCGTTGATGTTTCCGAACGAACCAACCAAAGTCCTGCATGCTTAAATAATTTTTCATCTCTTCAGCGACGTAGACTTTTCTTCTGCGTAATGGGATCGTTTTTTAATAGCTTCCCTGGATCATGTGGGTCCTTTTGGTCCTGCCACTCATATCATCTGATTAAATTCTGGAATACTCTCCATTGATTCAACTTTAAAGTTCCATTTCTTTTATTTGTAAATAAAACGTTTTAAATGACAAAATTTGCGAAAAAAGTTGACGACCGGGTCAAAAAGACCCACACGATCCATGGAGGACCAATCAACTCAATATATAGTCCTAGCTCAATCAACCAGAGTCCTTTTCGTCCTGCCACTTGAATCTCACGTATTTGGGGAGAAAACAATCTGAAAAAATTCTAGAATGCTCTCCATTGATGAATTTTGAAGTTTCATTATTTTTATGCTCGTTGCATTTCTGTTATTTGTAAGTAAAACGTTTTAAATGACAAAATTTTGAAAAAAAGTTGACGCTCGGGTCAAAAAGACCCACAGGATCCCCGGCTGGTTAATTAATCGTAAAAAACACGAAAAAAAAAACAGATCGACCTGTTCTCTCTCCCATTTATTCAACAACTATCCGTCCTCAACAAAACGACTCCTCCCCATAAAATTAAATCGCCTAAATAAATAAAAAAAATTGTATTTTTTTCCATATCTCACATTTTTTCCGATGGACCCGAAAAAGCAAAGACTTAATAATAATCATAATGCAGGCACAAGCCAGGGTACCAGCCCACAAGGGCTCGTACCCTTTAGACAATTCGAACTAAATGGCAATCGTTATTTTTCCGAACACGAGAAAATAATAAATAGCACCTTGCCGAGCCGCTGTAAATTCTAACGATTACGAGAAAATTGTACAAAATGCCTCGAACGGAGAGCCGAGAGGTAATTCAATTTCCTTTCCCTCAATTACTATTATTGATCGAATAAAAAACTTAAATTCACGAGCCCAAACGCGCGGCGGAAGGGGCGCCAAGAAAATATGAGGGAAACCCTTCCATGGAGCAATCAATCGTTTACATACTCCAGTTCTATGCCAGTCTTTCTCATAGCTAAAGAAATATTAGTTAATAATCTCCAACCCACAGATGGGGAACGAACAATCATTTTTCTACATCGCATTCGTTACATTTCTCCTTCTCAACAGTCCTTCCATATTCCGTATACAATTTTTTAGTCTTTCAGAATATTCTTTCCTCTCTATGGAGAGGGAACTCGTACTGGGAGCAAATATTGAACAATTACTAGGACATCATAGCTTCATGGTAACATATCGTCCCTGTGAGAAATTCTTTTACAAATATATGCAATTTTTTTTTGTAAAATTGTTAACTTGAGCGAAAAAGAGTTTGTACTGTTTTTTACTTAATGAGAAGGCGAGTTTACTCAATTTTTTATAAAATTACTCAATTTTTCCTGAAAATACTAATTTTTTTTTTAAATTACTCAATTTTTGATAAAAATACCTAATTTTTGTTTAAATGGCTGAATTTTTGTTTGAATTACTTAATTTTTGATAGAAATACTTAATTTTTTATTAGATTAATAAATTTTTGTTAAATCCACTGAATTTTTCTTTGAATTTCCAACATTTTTACTTTGATTACTAAATTTTTAGTAGAATTACCCAAAAATTTTTAAGTTTTCGATAAAATTACTAAACTTCCACTTTAAAATGAATTTCCTTTTAAATTCGAAAAAATTTGCTGAAATTTCTCATAGAACGTCACGATACCGGGAAACTAAGATGCGCTAATAATTTTCGATAATATTTTCTCTCCGTGTTGTCTGTCTCGATGCTGAGCTTATCAACTAGAGAATCTATACAATAATTAACAAGTTACTGGATAAACTAATTAACAATGAAGTTTGACACGACGACCCTGATTGCTCGGTGGCGTGTATGGTGTTGTGGGAAATTCATTACGCATCGACATCTGACATGACGAGACGAATTGTGGTGAAGTAGGAAAACACGGCGGAGAGAAACTTGGTATAGAAAAAAAAAGCACAAGCAATTAATTAAATTGATAAAAAAAAAAAAAATTGTCAGTTTCTTATAAAATTGAGGAAAAATAATGATTTTCGTTGTACCGAGGCATAGAACCGGAACGATAGAGCAGGAAGAAATCCACCGACCGATACTCGAATATCACGATGTGATGTTTGCAAAATTAGAATCAATCCTCGTGACAATTTTGGCGACATCTCGTACCACCGGATGTTGTATATACTCATTCCTATCAAATGACACTGCGTACCCAATTTCCGGCTCATTAAATAAAACAAATGAATAAGTGATGACGAAAAGTTCAACTTTCCGTGAATTTCAAATGTAAACAGGTTTTCAAAATTCCTTTCTTCAATTTGGCCATTTTTTCACGATAAAATTTCATTTTTCAATTTTCAAAATCATTGCAATTCATTATTCAGGATATTCTACCCCCAAAAAGTATGGTTCCAAGATTAATTTAATGAATTCATCGAAGAAATACGAAGTTTTAAAAAGTCCAAGTGCAAATTAGCATCCAAAAGCTTTAAAAAATTCTTTTTATCATTTTGGCCATATTTCGACAATAAAATTTCATTTCTCAATTTGAAAAATCATTGTAATCCCTTACTCAGGATATTCTACCCCCAAAAAGTATGGTTC